>VZRE01001175.1:1943889-2118333 GCA_013396775.1 Cephalopterus ornatus
CCATTTAAAAAAAAAAAAAAAAAAAAAAAACCCCTTCTCGAAAAAGAGGTTTTTTTTTTTTTTTTTTTTTTTTTTTAATCTTAAAGGGATAAAAAGCAGCAGGGAGTTGCTTTCCTTAGTCTATATGCCCTTTAAAATCCGGCACAGAACACCCTATTAATTTATTTTCCCCCTTTCCCGGCATCACACGTTGAAAAATGCCCTTCCTATTGCGGATCTGCGGCTGACTTATTATTAGACCCAAAGCAATGACGGAGGAATTAGGAACAGGGGGTTTTTTTCCCCCCTTTTCTCCCCAGCAGCAGCCACGGGTGACCACATGGCAAAAGCCCTGCTGATTTTTCCTCCGGAGCGAACTAAAGCAGATCAGGTCTGTCTCTCTCCGCTGACACACAATGTGGGGATGTGCCGCTGTTATAACCCCAGTGCCACGGTTATTGTTAGCAGGTCAAAGCACTGAATATCAATAGACTAATTCCTTCACCCCTCCAACCCGTTCTCTGACTGGAATGTACACTTCTATTGCACAGCTTTCACCTTTGGCCCTTCACCATCTTCATGGCTCGGCACTTCAAAGAATTCTGCTCATGTAGAAAATGCCTTATTGAAGCAATGGTCATAGCTGCACAATTATTTCGAAAAAAACCTCCACATTGTGTTTCAGCTGAGGACAGGAGAACTGGTGAAAGTCTGAATCACTTTCAAGATTCAGATCTAAATCCTGAGGTTTAGAAATATGAAAGTCAAAACTACAATAGCCCAAACACACAGAGCCTATTCTTTGCGCCTTGAAATGTGGGAAATTAAAGAGCTGCTCTCAGTTTGACTACTCACCTTTCCATTTTCTGAGGCACCCAACAAAGTTCCCTCCGCTAATGAATACAGGTTTTGATTGTTGGATTACACAGATTATTTTCTGTCATCTTCAAGTCCTTTAAACAACTGCTTCCTTTGAAATCCCTTATGCAAGAAGCATATGACCTTACAACACTCCTATTTCTCTTTTGTATTTAACATCACAGCCCTCTCTCTGGTTATATACAATGTGGGGAAAGCTACAGGTCAGGGCTGTGAGGTGGTAGCTAAAAACCATTGAAGCTAACACAAAATACACAGAAGAAGAAAAGAGGCTACAAGGAAAACGATTTAAAGGTAAACATTATTTTTTATATCACACTTTGTTACGGTTCCAAAAAACCAATGAGCAGATGGTTGTACACAGGGCAGGATATAAATCAAGGGACACCAGAAAATTAAATGGGATGTAAACTCAAGTGCTGGAAAAAAAAAATCTCAAATTAAAACTTGTTTGAAGTGTGGTCAAGAATATCCACACCGGTTGGAATTTATCCTAGAAGACCACTCCTGCCCCCACAATTTTTCTTTTTCCCTGTGTCTTTCTCTCTTTTCTCTGTTCCCTGCCATGTTCTCCCGCTACTGCACTGATACCAATCTCTCACGAATTTTCCATAAGCGTTTTCCCTTAACCTGCCTTTTCTCCCCCAACATCCTTCTCTCTTCCACACAGTTATCCAGCTGCCCCTCCAACTCTGACACTTTTGCTCTGAGTGGACAAAGGGGGGCCAGATCACCTGAGACAAAACAGCAGAGACACACCTGAGTCTAACAGACAAATAACTTCTCCCAGAATCTAGTGCTCAAAATGCTTCAAACACCCACAATCTCGTCCATTTTAGCACAATACCGAACCTCACAAATAGAATTATCTGATTTTGGATGTCTTCAGGGAGCAGATAGGTAACATTTAGAGAAACTGAGGCATTGCTGTTCCACATCAAGGAATGTTAAGTGCTGGTAAAGAGCTGAGGAGTATTTTCAATTACTTATGAAGCCACAGACATGGTTTAAACACAGGGAAACTTTCACATATATTGGTGGACGGTGAGTCTTTTCTTGCAAATGTGAGATTTGTTGTGCAGCACAATTCCTAGATTGGGATTTGAACGCAGGAAAATGCTGTGGGCACAACAGGCTTTAAACAATAAATTGAACCTAACTTTGTCTAACTCAGCATTTAGAAATTTTATTGGCAGAGACTTGCAGAAAGGAACGAGAAATCATAATTCAGCAAATTCCTTCTATCACTGCTCAACTTTCTGTCCTCATAGTAAATTATTCACCTCAGCAATGACTCAGTTAGCAAAAGATTAAAGGCTGGATCCTGGCACCCTTGCTGTTATTGGTGAGCATTATGAAGCATCCTGTTGAATGCTACAAAAACCTTGCTGAGGGTAGTACAGCTCTGCATGAAGAAAGGTATCAGTGCTTGTGTTCACAGTCACAAGACAAAAACTCCCTGAAAACTCATTTGTCAGTCAGCTCTCAGATTTGTGTCCAGGTGAGAGCTGTGCAGCACTTTACCCACTCTACAGAGCAACCCACAGCCAGATTCCAGGCACTGGAAATCCGCACGTGGCCCTTGAATTTCTCAACCCAACACCTCAGGAGGGGCTTTATAGGGAGCAATCTCAACCACCACACTCTCTCTTAGGGTTTTCAGTTTCTGTGCAGGTAAATATAGATACCTGTCATTTTACAGTGGTGTCTGTGTGCTCCACACCATCGCTTTAACCTTCGTCTTCCGAGGGGGTTTGGTTGTGTGATGACTTTAGCAATGCTTGTGCGCCCTGTTGTGACAGCACTTTTTGTTTCCTGAGTCTTATAAGCAAAACCTCTTTAGTAAACAGCAGTATTTTGCCTTGTTTACTCACAGGATCAAAGTGGTCTGCAAAACGCAAAAAATATGACCCTTCCCATGTCAACACAAGGGCAACAAAAAACGAAATTTCAGTATAATCCTACTAAATATACTCCTACTAAATAAATAAACCTCATGAAAACAAAATTATTAAACTAAAGGTATTTGGCTCCACAAGCCTTTCGTGAACCTGATCCAAATTTAAACTGATAACTCTCTGCATGGAAAACTGCAGGAATAAATACCTTTTTTTTTTTTCTCTGTAACAAGTCCTGAAAAAATAGTATGAAACTAACATTCTGTCGCTGCACCTGAATCTGCAAAATTCAACAGGTGAAAATTTTTATTTGGCTTTTTTATTTCTTTGTGGTTTTTTCCCAGGTATCCCGTAGAGCTTTGTAAAAGGTACAGAACCCTAACAAATGGCTCAAAAAATCCACATAGTGCAGAAGTATTTTATCCTAAGGCTTTTTAGTACAATTTTAGATGAAAATAGTTGCTTAGGAAGCAGTTTGCATTTGGCTACTTGTAGCATCACGGTTGATTGTCCTTTGCTTTGTGCCCTGTGTAATCAAGGTGGAGCAAACCAGTGGTTAGATACTTTCATCCTGATCATTGAAAGCATTTTTATTAACTGTGCCCTGCTGGGCAGAAGGGAAGAAGCAATGAGGGGTCACGCGTAAAACGCTCAAGATGGGTAACCAGATTCAATAAATTTAGGGACCAGCACCTTCCTTCCTAAGGGAGGTGAAAGCACAGCAGAGATAACTCACAGGTACTCCCAGGACACTGCACTGGGAGTATTTTTGGTTGGCAGCAGTCCCTCAGAAACACAGTGTTCCCATGTCTTGGTTGAAAGGTAAAGCGATAAAATTCCCACAGCGTATTTTGGAATCCAGAACTGTTTGGCAACTCACAGAAAACGACCCAACGCTGTGTAGGCACTGATGTTTCCTGTCTCACTGCTCCCAGCTATCCTGAGCTGAGAGTTATCATCTCAGCTCACTGGAAAGCAGTTGATGCAGCCAGTTCCTTTAAAAATATATTTTGTTGGAAGCCGTTAGAAAATTCAGTGAAGAGACTTTGATCATGATCCATTCATTGACTTTCTTGGACTAACTTTTATATGGGATTTAAAGTGGATTTGAAGCTTCTGTTTCAAAAGCAAAGCATATTTTCCAAATTCCTGCAGTGCCTCATGGCATCAGCTTTGCTTTTGAAATAGAGAATGAGGATGCAGAGATATTAAAGCTAAGCTCAGAGAAACATGATTTTTCACCCCCTCTAGAAAAACAGGAACATCCTTACTCTTCTTTGAATACATAATTAGTGCTAATTGAAGCCACATGCCAGAAATTTATGCAGCAGGACAGGACACAGAATGCAAAAGGGTTTTTCCTATCAATGCCAGAGACAAGCAAATGAAGACCTGCAGTTTTTCCCTCTTTGTGGATCCTCCTGTCACATGCAAGACTTAGAACTCATAAGTGGTCCTGTAGCCATACACGGTCCTCATAAATAGTTCCCTGACGCAACTGTATCGGTTCAAATCATCTTTTCTCCCCTGTCCTGCTACATGGAATCCAGGCAGGCTTCTGGAGAAGCCCCAAGCTTATAGAAAGTATTGTTTCCATGTTGATTCCTAGTTCCTGCCACCACAGTGGTCCTACTAACTAGGAGAGCTTAGTCCCAAAAAATTCTTCCCACTTTCTTTGATAATATAATGTAGGTATCCCATAAGATCTGGAGAGATCTTAATTTCCAAATTAAATATATGCACATATAGGCTTTTTGAAGAGTTACCACTCAGCAAAATTTCCATTGAATTGTCCAATTTGTATTCTTCATGAAGAAGGATGTCCTTCCTACAAAAACCATAACCCTTTCTTCAAAGTTTTACCATAAACCTGAAGTAATACGAGCTTCTCAGAGAGAAAAAAACACCCAACAAAACAAACCAGCTTTTTCTTTTGAGCAAAACATCTTTTTTTCCTTAAGTTCATCCTTATAAAAGACTAAAACATCTCATCTCACATAATGGCCATAATGAGATACCCAGCAACGAAGACTTAGCTCAAACAACAGCTAAGAGAAGGGGCAGTTACAGCAGCTTTGTTAAATGTTGCTACCTGAACTGACTGCAATAAACAGCTTCTGCTTATTCCTGTTGACGTCTAAATGAAATGCTTGCTTGAAAATCTGATTATTTGATGTGACTTCATGCCAGCACTGAACTCCTTACTGCTCTTTGTGGCATGCACAGAGACAAGAGGCTCAGGCCAGCACACGGCAAGGTCTGGAGGGTGCTCTCCTTCCCACACGAACCAGTACCAGAGTGACTCCCACCAGTGCTAACTCAAGTCACATGTCTGACTGCCCCATTCAGCAAGAGGAGAAAAATACTTCGCACAGAATTCCCATTCAGTCTTTGAAATTTTCCAGCTGTTAAGCAATTCCCTGGATCCAAATCAAAGTCTGAACATGCTCTAGGGGTAAAATCTCTGCTGAATGAACAACACAGTCTGGACAGAATTGGATTATTAAGAACATTCACGATGGCTCCAGGAATTTGCCTGGATGTGGATCAGCTGCTCCTGATTCAATCATATGCTGCATAGTTATGTCCTTATGTGCTTGTTGTCACTATTTTTTTGCGATATATTTTGTTCTTACTGGTTGCTTCAAAATTCTTAGGTGTCCTTCCCTCCCCCTCAATCTGACAGTAAAAAATAACCCACTGAAGAGGTATGTCCAGACTAACGAGACACGGAAATGGAATCCAGTGCCATTGCCAGCTTTGGGAATGTGTATCTACAAGGCAGCCCCACATTTGTTAAACTAACAAAAAGCCCAACAGCCTACCAGTTCTCTGGCTTTTCCATTTTTTTTTTTTGATGTAGATCCAAATGAGTATATATATATATCCTCTACTCTGGAACTGGAACAATAATGCACTGCATTTGTACAATGAGACTGAATGGAAAAGAGGTCTAGAATGTGATTTGTCCTTACTCATTTGGGGTCCAATTCAGCAAAGTGCAAGTAAAACGCTTAATTTTCAAATAAAATCAAGTGTTTTTAACTGCATTGCATGTGCTGGGTGGAATTCATCCTAACAGTGAGTAAGGCCATAAAGGCATCAGACAGCAGCACTGGTGGGTATTTCATTCACAGAATAACTACAGCTACTAGAAAATCTTCCAATTCCAGGCAGACATTGGCTCAGGCTTTATGGAAATCATTTAACTTCTCTGCCTCTGTTTGCCCACTGGTAAAATGGGGATATTAATGCTGAAAGGGCATTAACCCTTTGCAAAGAAATAAGCCTTTGCATTAACCAGGCAACTTTTGTTACTGGGTTTTACTGGTTTAAACTAACCATGACTTCACACAGGGCACTAAGGGCAAAAAAACCACTGCAGAAAGAAACTGCAGTGTTAAATGTGATCTCTGACAGAAGGAGACCAAAAACTAGGGAGGGGTTGTGGCCTGAAGGGGCACAGGAGGGCCAGCAGAAGCGACTCCTCTTGCAGCCTCCAGGCAGCTTTTCTGGATTAAAGCTGTGCCCAGGCTTTCAGCAGGAAAATCTGGTAAATCACTTACAACTGGGGCTTGGAACAGGATGATCTTTGAGGTCCTTTCCAACCCAAGCCATTCTATGTTTCTGTGATAAACTGCATTAAGGAATGGCAGATAGTTCTCTCCTACCAGCGCTTCATTCTGGTTAGAGCAGCCTCACAAAAAGAGTGGGTTTTTTATGTACTCATCCTATAAGTGCTTTTCCTATAATTATCAATAATCAATTATCCTATAATTCCAAGCCAGTGCAACATGACAAAAACTGGAACCAGTGTTCAATTAAGTCTCAACTTCAGGAGATCCTTAAGAGGAAGGCTTCCTTGAACATCTGGGTCTTCCCGAGGGTTGTCTACGCAGCTTTTCACTCAAGTCACTCAGAAGTCATTGGACACTGAAATTTCTGGTAGAAAGACCTAAGAAATTTTGAAAAATTCGCCCAGGAGCTGGAAGCTGACTGGCCTTGGCAGCACCGGGCTCCACCTGGGCTAATTTGCCCTGCTGCAAAGCAGTGAAAATTCATTTACCCTCAGGTTTTTTGTGAGGTTTTTTTTTGATACATTTTAAACTTAGAACTGAAATGGAAAATCGTGAAATTTGGTGTAATTAAGTGTGATGAGCTTCATGATGGGTTTTGCTTTATGCAAGTGCACATGTAAATTCTACAAGAAAAAAGTAGCTCTTCTACATCAGACCGACCATTTAAAATGGTCATTCTGAAATCAAATTACTTCATTTTTCTGCACAAAACTTGCTCAGTATAAAGATTTGTGTTCAGAAGCAGATAAAGAAAATCCAATAAACAAGTAAAGTAAAACCTTCAATAAAGTCATACACCAAGAAAGACTCGAAGAGAAACTGTTCAGCTGTTCAAAAGTAATCACGTTACATAGTGGCAGCAGTTTGGTGCAAAGCAGTGCTGAAAAGTTGAATTAATAGGTTTTGGACAGAGACTGCAAATAGAACTATGCAAATATTTCTGAGGTTCATAGTTTCGTTCTCCGACAAATCGTTCCTTCTTCAAAGATAAATCTTTTCAAAGGGTAAAACTGGACATAAATAGGACGAGTCTTTTTTTTTATGAGTATGGAGACTTTAGTGCTAGGTTTTCACTCCTTAAAATATCGTAATTCATCTTTTGGGCATAATATAACGTACAAATATTAGATTTGTATCACACGGTTTGGTGAGGGCAAAGTAGAATTTCTACTGTATTGGATGGAGGGTAAATGAAGAGAAGAAAACACTTTGCCATAGTGCAAGAACTATACATTAATGACACTAAAAACTTTGAGGGAAGAGAACAAAAATCTCTAACTTTCTGCTTAATAGTTTGAAATAAAAAGTCCTAAAAATTGTTTGTTTCATGATACATGCATGAGGTTGGAAATATTCTATCAGCAGCTGATACAGGTGTATTTTCAGCATGTGATTTCTTGTATTTTCCAGGAAACATCTGCCCTTGGCTTCGGTCAGAAGCAGAAGACAGCACAGATGATCATTCTGTAAGGTGAGTTCCAGTGTCTTCCTTATGGAACGCCTGTTTACATATCTCTATATATATAGATGTATATATATACAACCCCTGTACTCCTTTCTAGGTTCCTTCACAAGCCCAACAAGAAAGTGTGAAATGTAAATTCAAATATTTATTCCCCTTGACGTATGTTTAACCCCAGCTCCGCCTTCATATGTTTAATCTGATTAATTCAGTAATGACTCTAGTCATCTGAAAAACACACCACTACAACAATAACTACGCCATGCAGGAATAAACCACGGACGAAAAACTCTAGTTGATTTTGCCAGGGTCGGTGTTTCGTTTTGGGGACGGTCTCCCTTGGAACTGCTCCTACTGGTGTCGGCGCTCGCAGGGGTTCCGCTGCTTCCCAGGCAGAACTGGGGGCTCTGCAAACCCCTGCAACTCCAAAGGATGTGCAGTGTTTGTGATGAGAGAAGTTATGTCCTATATATCGCAACACCCAAGAGTCTTTCGAGTTTTTCAGTGTGTTTTATAACTGTTTGTGCTACCCAGCTTAAAAAAAAAAAATAACAGAACAAAACAAAAAGCTGGTAAAAGAGACAATTAAATGACTTAGGTTGAGATGCTCCATAATTTATTGCAGATCTATGAGAGAACACTTGTAGAACCCATTTAATTCATTTAATAGTAATGCAAACATTGATATAAATTAAAACTCCAGAACGCTCTCTCACATCTTTTCTCTCCCCATGAGAGGTGAATGAAAATGATTTATTACCCATAGATTATAATTGCTTAAAATAGGTTATGATGTAAGAAAAAAAAATTCTAATCCCTTCTACGAGGCAGGAGCAAAATTCTACAGACAGAGAAATTACATCTAAAGCCAGTGTGTTAAGGAAGAAACATTCTTCTTCTCCCTTTGGGGAAACTCTAAGAACATCTTTTTAGAACTGTCAAAATTCACAAGCTGTAATAAATTATTCTTTTTCATTACCCATTTATTAAGCAGGCTGTTTGGTATAATAGCAGAAAAATTCTGTCTAATTTTTGCAGTATTACACTACTGTGATTTCTCATTTGAAACAGACAAGTTATCAAGAGCGGTGATGTGTTTTATTTTGTACGTTGGGACCATCTTTTCCTCTGAATTCTGATGAAGACAACTTTTGAAGCGTGTAATGCTCTGCCTGTCAGGGGGGTTACGTGCCAGGGAGGTGGGCTGGCTCCTGGAGCTGCCAACCTTGGGGCTCAGCCACGAGAAGGACTCTCTTTAGGGCCACTTTATGACAAAAGGAGTTCACCCACTTCTTCTAGTAGTTGTATTAATGTATTTGATTTTCTTTTTTCTTTTTTTTTTTTGGCATTTACCTGAGGAATTAAAGCGGAGGTGGGATGCAAAATTTAGCAGGAGGTTAAACAGAAAATCCAAAGAAAAACAGGCCACCAAAAAATGATGACAAAATTTAGGAGTGTTGTAAATACTGGCTATAAGATGCTGCAAGGGATGTCACTAACTGTAATGCTAATGTGAAATTCTGAATGAAACTTTATGCTGGATAAACGGATAAAACCCTGGTTTAAGAGATGAGAAATCTGGAATAAGGTCCTGGCTCCCTCACAAAGCTCTGTATGATTCTGAGAGAGTAATTTATTGACTATGGTAATTTAATATATCATAAACATATAATTCTATGACTATAATTTATGTTGTATTTTATATATATATATATATACACACCAGTAAAGATGTACTCAGGGTAAATGTGCTTCAGCCTTGGTGGTGAAAGTAAGACACCAATGACACTTTGTTTTCATAAAATGAAAGTAAAAATACATATTCTTCTTTTTGCTTAAGCTCTAGTGAAAGTGCACACTCTACCCAAAGTTTATTAAGTGGAAAGGGATCCAAAGTTATAAAACACGTTGTAAGCAGTGATTACCATGGATTTATTCAGAGCACTATCAGAGGTCTCACTCAATTGTCATGGGCCGCATTGTGTTTGTCCTGCCCATGCTCAAAACCAAATGCCTGAGCTGTAAGACCAAAAACTGCAACTCCACTTCCAAACTCCATCGCTGTGCAGGCTCAGGGGAGGCGTCTGCCCAAATCCTCAGCTGGCAAAATGAAATTCTTGCGGGTCCCAGGATACCTCACCGTGCTTCTCCTGAGCTCACCACGTGTTTTACACGGGGCCGCACACTCGGTAACGCAGAACTGCACCGTGTAGCCCAAAAATATGAATACAGAAGTGACAGTGGGAACAGACAGCTGCAATAATATTTTTAGGAGATATCTGTGAGCCCACCGGTCCCCCTCCACCCCTCAAAAGGGACATGCAATGAGAACAGAAAGAGAAAACAAAAGCTACCTATCTCCCGCCCTGAACGGCAACAACAAGGCAGGAATGTTGCCTTGTTGGCTTTGGTTGAAAATATATAAATAAGTGGTGGTTATAAAACCCACATTGTATCTTCACAGCCAGCAGCGACATAAAGCTGCTTTCTTCAGCTAGGAAGTGGATTACATTTTTATAACTAATCCTCAGCTCTTTGACTGAAAAGATTTGCTAAGCCCCCCCTCACTACTTTTTCTTTTAGGTCTGTGCACTGCAAAAGCTTCCTTCCACCTTCTTCCTCCTGCATCCCAAAAGTAAATGCACGGCTATTTTTTTGAACTTACAGTACGTAACTTTGTTTGTGCCTTGCATTGTTAAGCAGGATTCACAGACAGGGAAAAAAAAAACCAACCCAACACCCAAACAACTCTTTGCTTCACTGATCCATAAAATCATTATAGGTAACATTTCAGTTTCAACAAGTGCCAAAAATTCTCCCCCCTTCCCGATTACAAAAAATAAAGCAGAAACAAAAATAACAAGGCTATTAATCTTTCATTAAGTTAAAGGGATGAAAAGGAATCGCTTAAAGTATCATTCTTTACTTGCACCACAAGATTGGACGCCCCCTGCTAACTTCAAAGGCTCTAAAAGAAGCTGGTTAATATTGTTGGCACAGAACCAGATTGTGGTTTATTTTAGTTTTTCTGATTTTTTTTTTCAACAAAAGAAAACATTAAAGGTTGGACACTGATTGCTGAGGAACAGCTATTGAAAGAAGGGGGGCCTTTCGTGCTTGCTACCAGTAATACCTCAATTTTCAGACATGTAATAGCTGCTCCAAAAATCGTGTCAGTCACTGCACGAGGGCAGAAGTCTGTAACGCTGCTCCTGTTTGTTCTGTGGTTTCAGATCAGATACAAATCACTTGTTTTCCCCGCATGCCAGAGCGCTTGGACTCGCAATAGCTTCGCTGAAATATGGACTTCACGCATCCCAAGAGCAGTAACAGATCCCCCCTAAGCCACAACGCCACTCACCTGCTTCCCCGCACGACTGCTGCTCCATTTCCATCCCTCCCCAGCCCCAAAGTTTGTGGGCACTGAAAACAAAGCTAATTGCTACTGAGTGACATAATTTTGTGGTTATGTTTCTTTGTGCAGGGGTTTCTTTGCAGTGTAGTGCAAGCTGTTAAGCTGCAGATTGTGGTTGCCGCTGCCTGGCAAAGGGTAAATAACAAGGAGCAGGGAAAGGCAGGCAGGAAGTGTTTGTGATGGTTTGATGATGTGCTGATAGCTTAATGCGCTTGGCTGGGCTGCGAGGGGCAGGCTCATGGAAATCCCTGTTGCTTGGTGTGCGTGTGTGGCAGAGGGGGGGAAACATTCCATGTATTTTCCTCTCTTTTTCAGATAAAGAAATGGCTCAGTCCCCATCACACAGTTAGATTCAGCCTCTTCCCTTGAGTGGATAGTGAGGAAATACAGGCAAAGTGAGGGCTCCTGGGGGTTTGAGCTCCTTAATTCCTTGGGTTTGAGCACCCTAATTCCTTGGGTCTCAGCACCTTAATTTCTTGGGTCTCAGCACCTTAATTCCTTGGGTTTAAGCACCCCAATTCCTTGGGTTTAAGCACCCTAATTCCTTGGGTTTGAGCACCTTAACTCCTTGAGTTTGAGCACCCTAATTCCTTGTGTTTGAGCACCTTAATTCCTTGGGTCTCAGCACCTTAATTCCTTGGGTCTCAGCGTGACTCCTTTTGGGCAGAGAATTGCTGGCCCAAGGAAACCTCGACATCCACAAAAATTGCTGTGCCCCACACTGAGTGTGTGAGCTGTGATGTTGGGCTGCTGAGCCAAAAGCAGGCAAGACCCTCCCGGTGTGGGGCACGGGAACTGGAGAACCTTGGCGTACCCCCCGGTGATCCACCAGCTATGGGCTCTGCACCCCTGGGAAGACAAAAAAACCCCTCGTGTGATTCTCCCCAGACCAAGTGGAAGGCCAGACCTTGGAGATAAAACTGCAAATGGCCAGTCCTTTAGTAGCTGAAGGTGTTTGATTCCTGTAAAGCCAAAGCACTTTCAGCCCCAGGTCTTTCTGGCAGTGATGCAAACTTCAAACGTGGGCACGGGACTCCAGGCTTCTGCCTACCTGCTGTACCTGTCCTGGCTATAAAATGGGATGAGAAAGTACCAGCTGAGCAGTTTAGTGCAGTTTATGGAAATATTCTGCATATAAAGGGAACAGGTATTTTTAAAATACAAACTATGTAAACATAGGGTAATTGGAAGCATCTATTTTATTCGATCTGTTGTCATTCAGTCCCCTAAGGCAGCACTACTGGATCTGCCCTTTTGAATCTGTATTCCCAAATTAGGCAGATATATCCCATTTGTCCCTGTGAAATTCTTTTTCTACTTACATCAGGCTATTAAATGCATAACAACTGCAAATAAATTTGGCTACATTCCCCAAAGTGTATCTCACCCAACGCCTCCCTGTCATGCTCCTATCCATTATCTCTCCCAACTATTCCCTCTGGGCCAGATTCAACATTCATCATAAAATTTACATGTAATCCACCAGTGTTTGCATAAGGTGTATATACATTCTTGCATATGCCAAATATGACAGACACCTTAAATTCCTTCTTTAAAACCCTTTTCAGGAAAGGTCTATTATACTGTTGCTATGATGGATAATGTCTCCCTGACTTCTAATAAACTAGTTATTTTATTTGTCTGAGTTAGTTCATAAATTTTTGGGCCAGGAGGAAAGGGCACGACCATCATCCTTTTGGGTTTTTTTTCCAAGAGGAAGCACACATTTCCTGACAAAATAGCAAATGGAGCCAGTTGCACTGTTTGGGAGGCAGGTTGCCCAACGCTTCCTATTATGAGACACCTTTCAGTTGCTCATAGTTCTACAGAAGTGGATCTGTTTGTCCCGAAATGTGTGATCTCAGCTGACTGCCTCAGTCATTTCTGGGAGTGAGATGAAGGATTTAAAAAATTCTGGCAAGCAAAGAGGCAATAACGCTGTTATTTGTCTTCACAGAGCCTGAAAGCATGAGTTATGTTTTCAGAACACTTACACTTCAGTGATAAGTGCTGCAGAGAGGTCCATTAGGGAATGAATAATCCTGTCACAGTGTGCTGTCCATGAGGAGGGAGGAACACACCAGGCACTGGAGACACAGGGAAGCACTGAACAGCACTGCTCTGTCTCTGTGTGCTGAGGGAGGCATGGTTTCTCTGCACAAAAAATGCAATTATGTAATTAAGAACTCTGCCATAATGTATGAACAGCAGGAGGCTATTGCTGCTCCACCAGCATCTCAACTCCTGGCATCTTCTTATTTTTAAGTGCCCGAGTTTGACGTGACTAATTTTCTTTTAACTTGTTTCTCTGTGTGTGTAATAAATAATGGTGACTAACGCAAACAATCCAAAATGTGAATATTTCGTTTGAGCAGCTGTACGAACTGCATCTGTCTCAGGTGGAATGGCTCCTACATGACAAAGGGAATTCCCTCCCCGAAAAAATTAATTTTCTCCGTCTCCCAAAGTTTCTGGTGGGGTTCCCAGTTGGACAGGACAGGGGAAAAAAAAAAAAAACCAACCTACAGAAGTGTCTCTGCCAGAACCCGAGGAGCGACGCAGAAACAAAACCATCACCTGGGTGTCCTTCCTGGCCGTGGGATCTGCGCAATCCCATCAGCAAGGACCTTACTCTGACTTTTGTCAGCAAACTTCCCCCTCGCATGGGGACAGCTGGAGCACTGGGGTGACTTCAGTGGACCTCGGATCAGGAAAGATTGCACCGTCACACCCCACGCAGCCTGGCTGCACGCCGCATCTTTGCGCCTTTCAGGGAATTTATGCTTCACTTTGTGCAGTGTTTATCTTGAAAAGAAGGGGTTTGAGCTTGGCTAAGCAAAAAGACTTTTCAAGAGGAGGAATGGCTGGTTCACGCTCGAGCCTGGCTGTCTGTTAAATGTTACATTAACGATAAGATCCTGAAAGAGCCGGTCGGGGCTGAGCAATCTCACTTTCCTTTCTTACACTATCTTTGCTGAGGTTTCTTTTCCGCTTATAGAGAAGGGGAACAGTTTTCTTTTTCTTTCTTTTTTTCTTTTTTTCTTTTTTTTTTTATTTTTTTATCACCAACTTCAACCACAGGGTCAGCTTTGATTCGGGTGAGTCAGAAACATATTTATCTCTGAAATTCTCCTTCTGTGTCTGGGAATGAAGTGTTCCTCCTCATCTCAGAAGAAAGAGATATGTTTTAAATAATAGCACCGTCAAAGAAAAAAAGAAAAAAAAAAAAGGTAATAATAGCTGTTTGTTTTACCTGCTGTATAGTAGGCCTGATTTATATGTTGCTGGTACATATATGATTTTAAGAGACCTCTTTAGTTTCTCCGTGACAATGTTTATAGTTTCTTTATAGAAAGAGATCTGTAGTCCAGATTTTGTTCTAAACTCTGCTCAGCTCAGGCAGTTGTAACAGCAGATAGACTTGACCTAGCACTCACCCTGTTTAAGATGTGTTTTATTTTTGCAGGCATTCCATAGTTGCAGGAAGCACTCAAGCCTTAATCTGGACCACTTGTCGGGTAGTGAAAGGAAAAAAAACAACTTAGGGAGCAATCCTCTTGGAAAACCATACATGGGTTTTAGGGAGAGCTCAGCAGGCCTGCAAATGCTGTAGGCAGCTTTGAAATCCCCAGCCAAGGAAGCTTTGTTGTTGATGCCCCAAGGGAAAAGCCAAATGCAGTGCTCATCACAATGCGAATGCGGATCAAGAATAAACTGAGATTTTGCATGGTTTGATCTGTACATCCTTTCCCTGCCTCCTTCTGCAGTTTTGGTGGAAACAAAACTGCTTGGAAGCCCGAAAACCCCGGAAACATGTGGGTCCTCAGACTCTAACAGGTATCTCCATGGTCTTCAAGAATCTGAATTCTTTTGTCCCCGAAGCTCGTGCCCTCGGGCAGGAGCAGATGCCAGGGGTGCAGCTGCCTGTCTGCTCAGGGGGCTGTGCAGAGTTAGGGGCAGGCAGGTGCTCTCCTTGGCTGGAGTTCTTTGGGAGGATCACACACCCTGACAAGGGTCTTCGTCATATTCTTCTGTGCCCTCCCGCAGCAACTGGACTGTGAGCACACCCGGTTTCCCCATGGCAGGCTCTCCAGGGTGGGATCTCACGTGGTCTGTAGGGCGGTCTGGTGAGAAACTCGTAACGTTCTGATCTCAGAGTGAGCAGCATCTGCTTCATCTTTCTTTAGTAGCTGAACCATCGAGTTTTTTCTAGACTATAGTATGGCCTAAACTAAAAAAAACCCGAATTTCAAGTTAAGTATACTTTAGAAACACTGCTGTGAGCTTTAATTTATTTGTTTTAACCCAATGGACAACTTAAAGGAAGAGGGTCTTGGAGCAGATGGAGAATATAAGCAGTGGTCTGTAACATCCATGTGCAATCTCATACAAACAAAAGAGCAATATAGAATACTACCTGGGAAGAATCCACCATTCAGAATAGAAATAACATTTTCCTACTCCCTTACTGAGCTTCGGGTCAGAAGATGCAATTAAATTATTTTTGCTAGAGTATATTTAGCAGTAATGAGATTATACTTATGCAACACAATTGGATGGGTCCTCCCAATATTCGTTTTCTCTATATTTACTTTTTTAAGACCCTTGGGATCTTTGATACCTTAATTTTGTTCAGAACAAATGATAATGTGATTAAGGACAAACTGCTTTCTGCACTCTTTTTTGTCTTATTAATTGAAAAACCAAATTCCAAGACTGCAAATAGTTGCAAAGTCAACAGCAGCTGTGGGTGCTCAGCATCTCTGAGAGTTAGCCACAGGGAAAATCCCACATGCCTATAGCTATATATCCTAAAAAAATCATATTAAAATGGTGATTATATTGCATTTTGACTTGTAATAGAAATATTACTGTTGAAAGTTTTTTCAAATTACACCAATACAGACATTACTGGTTAATACAGAAGTCCAGACATTCAGCAGTCATTCATTTTCATTGCACTGTTGCAATTTACAGCAATCAAAAGAAAATCACTTTAATGGACTGTTTCTCCTCCCTTCTCATGGAATGTTGCCTGAAAAAACAATTAGTTTTACTAATTTAATGGAAACTCTTTGCATGTTTTTCCCACGTGCACTGAAGCTCAGTTTTAAGATAAGAAAAGCACACAGTGGAGATCAGTGCTGGCACAGAGAACATTATCCAGGCTGAAGTCAAAGGCTGACAGTAGCAGCTGCTGCTTGCAAAGTTCCCAACTCTCCCTGGATGGGAAATTTGGACAGAGGGATGGGAAATTCCACACTACTGGTAAAAAAAATAAAATAAAAGAGCACAGTGCTAAGAAGTGTAGCTTCACCTTGTAACAGCGCTGCTTTTTAGCGTCTGTGCTGGGAGCGGTTCCACTTCTGACTTGTCAGGTGTAGGGAAGGATGTTGATCCAACTGCTGCTACCTCGTGCTCCAGAATCTTGTAAACTTGGCCATGATTTCATATTTCTGAAACTCCATGGCAGTCAGCCCCTCCCTGGGTTATTTTCTCAAGGTTATTTTCTCTCAGATCCTGGTGCTCCACGACTTCTGCAGGTGATCCATTCCCCTACTCCCCTGGAGTGTCAGCGTCCAAGCTACGCACAGGCGAGAAAATGGGAGAAAATGAGAGGAAATAGGGGAAGGAGCAGCAGGACTAAATAATAACCTCTGTATCCTGCAATTTCCAGTGAAACTGATGGGGAGAAGAACACAAAACATTTGAGACTTAATTCTTTTATCCCTCTCTTGAATTTTTGTTCTGTCTTCACAGATAGGCGCTGGACTATTTAGCTGATGCCTCTTCTTTTTTTGTGCTCTCCTTCCCTCTGACCATCCTGTGTTCAGATTTGCTTACAGAGGCACACGGCCCTGAACGCAGAATATATGCACAGAAAATAACACTTTTCTTCATAGCTGTCTCTGGATAATGCTTAACGGGTTAAAGAAAGGAATGGGAGAAGTAGAAATAGTTTCTCTTTTAATATTTTGTTTAAGAAAACCTTAGCACTTGTCCACGCCCTATTCTTATCAACCTGGGAAAAGAGAAAGTTGAGGCAAACCACTCAGGCTGATACGGAGATCAGTAGCCTCCCTGAAAACACGGAAAAACAGGAATAAACAGGCTTCTTCTGACAATGCTCCCCTCACCCAGACTCGAGACCAAGCCCAGTGTAATGAACCATTCCTGACCAGTGTGAAAGGTTCTATGCAGGATCAGTGGCAATCGTGTCACATCACTTTCTGTCCTCAGCAGCAGTGTACACACCACGATGCCTTCCTCAACTGCTGCTAATTTAAAGGGTTTGAAGCTGAAAAAAATGACATTCTGGAAATGTCATGCTGGTCCACGTGGGTTAACTTGGTCTGAGGTATCTTATCCCTGTTCCCAGTCTGAGGACTCGAAGTGACTTGGTGGAAGACTCTGATTTGATTTTTTCACTCGACTGTTTCTCTTTAATCTGAAAATCAAGAGTACCAAAATTCAATATTAGAATTCTGTGCAGCAGATCATTAGCAGCATTATGAATAATAATTTATACCTTAGATCATAAAACACTGAGGAGTTTTTCAATGTATGTAGATACAAAATAAAATCTTTTCTGTTTGGGGAGCTTGTATAGTGTGAGAACACTGCAATTTGTATTTCACTAGGAATAATGTTAACTTGAGCCAAGAAGAAATCATGCAGACTTCAGATTTGCTATAGGAAAATATCTGTACCCAGATTTTTAACACTTTACGAAGATTATTTTGATTTTAGCTTTTGTGATGGAAGCCTCAGGTCTGTGTTATTTATCCAACTACCAAGGTTCATTGTCTGCAAGCTTTTAACATATGTTCTTAACTATGTTTGCAGGAATCAGTGTTAATATCTTTTTGTGCGTGTGCGTGGTAATGTGTTTCCTCTTATTCCTTTGTCCATTTGGGAGCTACATAATTCTGATTAAACATCCTTGTAGAGAAAGAATATCCCACTGCTCAAAAATTTTTGACTTTGCCGAGTTCTGTTTTCATTTAGACACATAGTCAAAATTCCAAACTTGATCAGACTGGTGGTGTAGTAGCCCAGAATCCCGTCTTTCAGAAAAGCTGGGAACAGATGCTGCATAGGAAGGGAAAGGAATGCTGCAGTTACTAACCCAGGGGTAACCTGCCTGCGGGGGAAGATTTCTCCCCAAGCCACAACACTTTGAGCCTGAGTTATGCCCTGAAGTACAAAGTTTTACATCCCTTCAAAAACTGCAATTCAAAAAAAAAAAGAAAGAAAAGATAAAGAAAAGGGGGGAAAAAAAGAAAGAGCTGTCACAATCTCTCCAAACTTTTTGTGAAGTATTTGTTCCTTCAGAGTCCCATTAAGTTCCTGCCTCCACAGTTTGTACGGTGACAATGACTTCAATAAGCCAATTATGCTCAGTTCTGAAATAGATTTCCTTTCTGTCACTTTTCTGTTTGATCCATTTTCAATTTAATTAAATGGTCAAAATTTAAAGTATACTTTTTTCCATCTTGAAAAAATAAATCTTCATTGTAACTTTTCAGAAAATTGCCTATCTAGTTCTTTATTTTCCATTTGGAATAAGTCTGAGTTTTTATGCTGATGAGAGATTGTTTAAGCAACCATCTCACTTATCTGCTGTAAAAACAATATTTTAAAGATGCAATTTTCTGTGAAAGAATCCAGTTCAACATGTAATTCTCTTCTGTCTTTGATGGATCACTTTCTCAGACATAATGAATTCTGTTGAATCTGATAATTTTATTTCTCATAATCGCAGTGAAATAATGAGGCACTGTATCATCATTCTTGCTTTGTTTCTCATGGCTTGCCCTTTACACTTGAAAAAAGTCCTTGAGTTCTTGATGAGTCTTCTTGGCTTAAAGGATCTGTCTCTTGCCAGGTTGAAAGAAAAAAAAAATTATTCAGATTCTTTACTTTTTGATTCACCATTGCTCTGAAATAATGAATGGTAGCCTTCCTTATAATGACCCAAAACATCAAGGGTGGCTTCCTACTCACTATGAAAAGACATAGGTCCAGCTTTTTTCATTGGGATGAAAAACTTGTTAATAAAATCAGCACAGTGGTTCAGATACTTCAGCCTGTTAGACCTCCGACAGCAGAGTCACAGATCTTAAGAGGAGGAAGAAGAAAGGGAAGGAGAAACAGAGATTCATGGGAGAAAAAAAGGGGGGAAAAAATGTGATTTCAGATGGTATCAAACAACAGAAAAGAATGTTACCGTCAGTCCTCTCCCACCAAATTTGCCTCTGCCCAGTTCAATGCTGGTACCACTGCTCAGGTCAGGGATTTATTAAAATGCAATAAAGTGACAATATTTCTGGAAACCTGGAGCCAGCCTGGAACTACCTGAAGAATTCTTCTTAAAGGGACTGGTTCAAACCCTACAAAAAAGTAAATAGGATCTTCTGCGCTGATTTCAAGAGGCTTTCAATTACCCCAGAACCCTGCAGGGTTGAAACAAGTGCTGCATGGGTTGTTGGCAAGGTGTGTGAGGGGAAGCCACTGCTGCTGTTAATAAAAGAGTTTATCATTAATAGAAACACACCACACTGTATTCACTGACAGGGTAACAACACCCCTCTGTCCCATAACTGTGTGCAATGAAAACTGTCACAGACCCGAGCTTTTTGAAATGTTTGAAGAGTTAAAATTCACGAAAAGTTTGAAACTTGTTGTATTAAAGCTATCAGAAAGGGCTTGTATTTGCCTCTCACCCAGTACACTTAAAAAGTATGTGCCATTTTCAAATGCTCTTTCGCATCCTATTCCCAGTGATGACCTCTACTGTCTGTGCTGGACTTGGGTATTATTTTTTACTGAGACGAGATCTCTTTAATCAGCTTTAAAAACATTGTGAACTGAAACCGCTCTTATTTAAAAGTTTAACTTTACTTTCATCAATTTATAATCAGAGTTCCTCTGGTATGTTTGATTCCTGACAAACAAGGATAAAAGTCTTGTGCCCCCATTGCTAATGAGATGATAAAACAGCAGGGATCAAGTTTTTAATTACTACAGGCTATGCACTGGAGAGGTACCAACGATATTTTCTATTGCATGTCTAAGTTGTAACT
Source organism: Cephalopterus ornatus (assembly GCA_013396775.1). NCBI lineage: Eukaryota > Metazoa > Chordata > Aves > Passeriformes > Cotingidae > Cephalopterus > Cephalopterus ornatus. Next base: position 1,964,187 of record VZRE01001175.1, read on the forward strand.
TCAGGCTTATGACAGTCATGCTGTGTTCCTCTGCCTTTGATGATCACTCATCTTTGTCTCCTGAGAACATACAAAAATTTCTGAGCTTGGATCCTGGGGGGCTTGCAATTATTGCTGTAACCTGGCACAGGTTCCAGGGTAGCACTGGTGCTGCTCAGTGAGGATCCGATGTCTGAGCGGAGGAGAGGACACGCAAAAACATCAGGAACATCTCCTCTCACACAATCTGGGTTCTCAATCTAGTTGTCCCTTTAATAATTATGCTTTTAATTAAGCTGAAGAATAATTTAAGTGTTCTCTTTTTTCCTGTTAGAAGCACAATCTAATACCTTCTCATACATGAAGAGTCACGGCCACAGGCACACAGCAACACACATTTCTGGCACTAGGGGACTCAGGTCTTGGAAAATGGACAATACAGGCATGTTTTTGAAGATGATCACCATTCCTACCCACGTTTATAAGCTTGTTGAGCAAGTTCTGTTTCTTTGAATAAAATTAACACCAATGCAAGAGATTAAAATGTATCTCCAGTAATAAATAGTTTCTTTATTAGAAAGAGAGCTGAGGCTGATATCTTTCCCTTCCCCAGTTTTGCAGACCTCCATCACACTGATCAACCAGCATACGTTTGGCCATTATCCTGGTTATTCAAATGCTTTTTTCCTTTTGCTCCATAGCCCTGTCTTACATAAGAGGGGATATTTCCTTTGGCTGCAGTGCAAGGCAAACAAGAGAAGAGCCATCAGTTGTGCTAACACAGGCAAAGCACAGCTGAGACGAGAACGAGGATGTTTGTAGGTTACGCAGAAAGTCACCTCCCTGTTGCCTCAGGACCAGAACACTGCTTAGATCACCAGAAATTTGTGGGGAGGAAAATATCAGAGGGAAAAACACTGGAAGTATCTTTCTCACTGAGCCTCTATGAGTTTTGTTCTCTAAATGCAAGGTTTATCTGTTCGTGAAAGAGTTCGTGAAATCTGAACACGAGCCCACCTGATTTTTCAAATGAAGAAGAGGCTGTCTCCACACAGGAGACACCAAAATTTGCACCCACCAAAATTTGCTCTGAAACCACCACTGCTTTTCTTCTGCCACAGTTCCCTGGCATCCTACAGACATAATTTCCCTTAAATTCCTCTATGCTGAGAGAGCACTCTGTGAAAAAAATTACTTCATCCCTATTTTGTGTTGCCTTTTCTGTTTAATCTCTGCTTGATGCGAAAGATAGGCATGCCTCAGCCTTTTATCCAGCTAAAATAAAGATGCTATTCCTTTCCTTAGTTCCTTCATTTTATACTTCTCTGCAGCTAAATCTTAACCCAGGAAGGAATTTTCCATCTGGGGAAGGACTGAAGACCACAGAAATCATGACATCTCCAGCATGGAGTCAGCAAGGCGCAAAAGACGAGCGTGGAATCAAGAGAAGGAGGTCCTTCTTGAGCGCTGAAATACAAAAAGTAAGAAATTACTTTTTCTTTGCCCAAACGTGAAGATTTTACAGTGGCATCATTTGCGTAAGGGTAAAACACCAAAGGCCGTGCTTGTGTGCAGAGGTACTGCAAAATACTGTATGTAAGCAAACTTTAACTAATATATTCATTTCAGCAAGAATTGTGAGTTCTGATCTGACTTGGATTCTCCAGGGACTGCATGTCAGACAAATGCTGCAGAAATCAAGAGACCAGATGACCCACTTCTCTCTAGCTCCAGGATAAAACCCCACTGCTTTGGTAGCCCCTTCCAAGCAGGCTGTAAATAATCATTCTTATGAAAAACAAGGGGGTAACACTCACTTCAAAAAGTACTTCACAAATCTGAAAACTCCTATTAAATAACCCACCATGATTAATGCACTTGGCTGTAGAAATCAATTATATTTTAAAAGCAAATCATGAAGGAGACTTCATACTTGTTTTCTTTTACAACTGATATGACAGATCAAAAGTGCAAACGCTACAAATACTGAACTGACTAGAACCCAAATATAGCTTAAATGCACCGATTTATTTTACAAATGTAGGACATCCAAGTAACAAACTTTTGTTCTGCAGAGACAATCAATGGCACTTAAGAACTTTACAGATTATACCAACTCAAACCAACGCATAAAGAGAATCAAGAGGCATTTAATATGCTACATAATAGAACTTGAAATGAAGTTGACCATAAAATGTGTATAATCTAAACTGCAGAAATCACTCCACTTTAACGATCTGTTCCCTAAAAAGAAAATGTAAAGTGTTTAAAAGATTTAGCAAAACGTGTGCATAGATTGAATAAATCATCATGGGTATCAATTATATCTTGAAAATGGTGTACAGCTCTTAGAACATCAAGGACTGTTTTAATTACAGCTGCAGTGTAACTAATATTTTCTTAATTTTAATGAGTGTTGTCCTATTATTGGATTAACTTGTGCTGAAGCTGGAGAAGCCAAAAGAATTTTCAATTAAAAGAATTGCAAAGACATTTGAGAGGTACACAGAGAACAGCAGATTGTTTTGAAATGTATTGGATTTTGGCCCAAATGTTGTTCCACTTTCTCACTCCATGAGTCATCTCATGGGATTACAGCAAACAAGATTTGGGTTTTTTTCCAGAATTGTAAAAAGTAAATATTGCGATGCTCTGCAAGTACAAAGCTGTAGTAAATTCCTGTCTGTACAAGAGAAATTTGCCCAACTGAAATGATCGCAATACATCATTATAATCTGGAAAAGGGAGGTACATCAGTAACACCAACTCTTTTAAGTTCCTGTGTTTAGCTGTAACTCCTGCGCCATTCACAAGCTGTATTTATGTTCAGTATGTACCACTGTAACACTGATACAGCAGCAAAAGGTGCTAAGTGAAATATTGTGTAAAGATCAAAGAATCATTTAGAAAACTCCTGAATGAAAAACAAACCCAAAACACTGACTTTGCAATTGTCATTGTAATTTCAAAGCATTTTAACATTTTATTATTAAAAAGTGATACAACTTATTTGTACAGACCAGGGCAGGGAACCAGTGGTTTGAGAGCTGACAACAGTCCATTTTGTGGGTGCTCTACTGTCCCCCTCTTTGCCTGGCTTTCCTAAAGGGTGATCATGGTCATTGCTATTTATGTTCAAGATTTTTTTATTTTGGTCCATTCTTAGGCTACTGGTCATGAACAAGGGTCTAATGCGGGACATGAAGAAGATGGAGTTTATGATCCACAATTTATGGGAAGCAGCTGGGTTTGTGTAAACACATGAAGTGTTAGTGCAGAGATTAGAAGTCATCATTCAGCCTTGAAAGTGGGCTTTGAATACAGGAGGATGAGAAACTTCATATTTCTGTTAAACGTAGACTATGCTACCATTAAATTAAAGGAAGAATTCCAAACTGAAATATTCATGTTCTTGAGGCTACTGCCACACCTCAAGCCTATGATTTCTATGTGCTGAGGACAGAAACATTTGCATTTGGCGTCTAATTTTTCTTCAGCAAGTTTGTTTCCTCTGCCTTTTTCATTAAAAGAGCTGGAGTGTGTATTGAGAGCATTATTTTGCTTATACTAAAGGAAAACTAGATAATAGGTGCTTCTTAAGTCTCCTATTGCTGGACAGCCATAATATTGAAGTCATAAATGGGCAAATGTCAAAGCAGGTCTCCTGCTGTGCCTGACTCCCTCTAATAATTAGGTGCTGTTTTATTGTTCAGGGACTTAGTTGGGAGTCCAGCTGTCAGCTGACATAACTGGTAATGGAAGGACCACATTCCTTATAGCAAGACAACTCCCTTCAAAATTCATGGCATATTTACAGCCCTCAGATTTGCCAGTATCAGGTTTCAGACTACAACTGTGCACAGCAACATAATATCTGAACCTATGTGAGTGCACTGCTAAATGCTTGTATTTGACTTCAAAAAATTATATTCATACAGAATAATGATGCTCAGACCTTCCATCCAGCTATGAGTGGGCCTTGCACCATTTCAGAAGAACCAAAAAGCGTCAGTGCCCAGCTGGAAGCTCTCCCATCCATGGAATCAGAAAGAAGCACCATGGAAAGGGTACCACTGTGGTCCCCAGCCACCACAGCAGATATCTGGAGCAGCAAGCCACTAACATAACTTAGCAACTTGCTAAAAAGCGAGTAAACACGGAAAAAGTCAACTGCAAGAGTTGTTGGGAGTGTATCCATATGCAGACAGACAGCTCTGATTTGTGTTTGCCCAAGGAAAAATGCAACAGCCATTTATGGTTTTGCTGTCTTATTGCTGTTTGAAAGGTGTTTTACCACCCTACTAGCCTTCTTCAGACTCTCTCTCTGGACTCCTGTGACACTGCAAAGGGCAAAACCCTCCTGTTGGGCCTGATAACTTAATAAGGCGGAACCTTCCCATCCTGACCTACCCGTTCTTTGAAGGTTCCAGGTACCAACACCAGTTGAGTACCTGCTAGAGAAGCACTTGTGCCAGAGCTATTCCCTGGGTGAGGGGCCCCCGTGGGAATGAGGGCTCAGTGACTCATTGCTGTTGTGGGACTGCACCAGGAGCTGGCTGGCTCAAGGTAACTCTTCACAGGTGAACTGCAAGGACACAGCTCTGTGATCCCCCATCCAAGCAGGGCAGCATCTGGGGATGATCATTCCGGACATCTCCCATAGCCTGAGCCAATTTGGATGGCAACAAGCAGAAAGCAGAGGTGTGGGAGCTGCTGTCCCCTCTGACACTAGTGGGAGATTTCCTCTGGGCTGTGAAAGCCCTGGGTGAAAGGTGGGAAGGGTGAGCTCTCAGGAACAGCCTCTTCAAGAGGTGTTCTTGAAAAGGAAGAAGTTACAAGTACTACAACTACTTGCTGCTCCAGCCCAAAGGTACTCCAGTTTAATGCTGGGGGATTACTAGCTCTTTGTGTACTTAACAAAACGTGTCAGTAATGTGCTGTACAAAACCTTTCCTGTGGCAGCTGTCAGACTTGTTATAAGCTGCAGTTGAGCAACCAGTCAGGACATGTGGTTTTCTTGGGGAGAGGATTGTTGTGAGGATTGCTGTGTTGCTTTATTCCAGAAAATCAAATTAGCTCCTTGCTATTCCATATTCTAGCAATAACTCCCTACTGAAAAGGCATCCTCCTTCAGCATGGACTTAGGAAAACAAGGCAAAAATAGCTCAAAGTGTTCAGGAAGAACATTCAGAAAACACTGAATCCTCAACAGCTCTGTCCCTAGACTTTAGTCTATGAAACCTTGTCTGGTATGTGGCACCTTTTTTCCTGGGCAGAATCTATACAGGCACTCCCATGTTGTCAGAAGAAAGGTAAGACCACCAGAGTTTGGATAGAGAATTTATTTGCCACAGCAACCTACTGGACACAGAAATTATAAAGAAAAGTTAACTGAAAAGAAAGGCAACCACCAATATATCACTAAACAGTAGGAGTTTACCAACAGCCACACACTGACCCTGGTGAAGATGTTAATTCACTTTAGTGGTTATCTGAAGAGGGAAAAGGCAGAGTGAGAAAAAGCACAAACAACATAAGATATTTTTCTGCTTTCTAAACACTTGTTAATCATTCACTCGAGTTTTTGCTAGATAAGAAAGTTCTAGTGGTGGCTATTTGTGAGATACTTAATGCAGTGAGACTTTTTTTTTTTTTTAAATTATTTTTGCCCAGGAGACAAATGTGCAACCATATGATTTTTCCCCCTGCTATGTTAAAAATGCATTTATATTTTTTCAAGCACACCCCGATTAAAGAGGGCACATCTGTTTTAAGACCTTCTTTATGAAAATTACTGAGCTTCCTCTGAAAGCTTATCTTTTAATTTCAAAATTCTTTGTAGCAATAACTTAGATAATAACCAACCATATTTCTGTCTTCTTTAGGAAAAAAAAAAAAACAGAGAGAGAGAAAGAAAGAAAGAACCATTTTGAGCTTTGAACTCCCCCTCCCTCCCCTCTCTGGGTCTCCTTTGAAAAGGCCCCCCTCATTTGCGTTTAAAATGGATGTTTCATACTGGTTGATTAGTGTTCGTGTGGGATACCAGCCGCTCCGAGCCCAGGGCTCAGCTTGAGCCCTGCGGATTATTCATCAACTTCCCCGGCAGGGGGGACCCTGCCTCTCTCCCTGCTCAGCACCGAAGTGTTCAGCTTTGCTTTTTAACATTTTTCCACCCCCCCTTTCACAAAGTTGGGTTTTTTGGGGCGGGTGGATTTTTTTCCCCCACCCCACTCCTTCTTCCCTGTGAAGGGGTTATTTGAGCACTTTTAACAGCAAACCACCCCCTCCCTGAGCAGCTTCCCTGGTGTGACTAGCACAGAATGGATCGGGACATATTTACCATATGTCTGTCTGGCTCCTACCATTGTTTAAGGCAAAGATCATTTAAATACCTAAATTGGGACTTGGAGACGCACTTGGCTTTATCACTACATTATGGCCATATTATAGCATCCTCTTTATTTCTTTTCCCCTAGGTCTGACTGATGTTTTGTTTATCATATATTAAGTTAGAAAAGATGGAGAGGACATATGTAAGGATGTGTCTGTATCAACAATATTTCAATAACATTTATCATGGTTGCTTTTAGCATTTTGAACACCAAGTCTAATCCAGCTCCGAGCAGGCTTTTACAGAACTGTTATTTGGCATTAGCTACCTGTGTATGTTTGTGATACTAGACTGTTATTATTAATCATACCTACTGAGATAATGCCTCAGAAGCAATGAAAAGGGGTTGTCGTTGTGCAGAACAAAAATAAATAGCAGGCAATTTTGTGTGCCTGAAATGTAGCCCACTTTTGTATCATCTGAGCTCACAAAAGATGAGAGTTCCCTGCAAACCTGGGCTCTCTCAGTCCCATAAACCATTATGGATACAGGAATACAATTGCAACATGAAAAGTTTTTCCAGACATTAGTGAGCATATATATATTTTCCTTCGCTCGTCTCCAGCTGCCTGAAGGCATTCATCCTTCCTTGAACACAGTGACTTACACACAAAATTATCATGTCTACAAAAAGGCAGAATTACTCTCTTTTAACTTTACCCATCTAAACCAGGCATGAACTTTGATGATTAGTTTTGAAGAATCTGTTGCTGATGGAAAGAAACCAGCACCTGCAGAATGTGACCATCCCCTCAATCCTTGTGCTGGAAAAGAATATCCTCTAGATATGGTGTATCCTATTCCCACTGATGGAATCCAGATAACTAGTTTGGATCAAACTCCTAACTTTTAGACAGCAGAGACTGCCTGAGTTCATTCACACTTACTGAGACATGGGATTATCTGGTGCAATGCTCACTACCATTAATTCTACTCAAAATTAACAGCTACCAGGAGCACTGAATTTTATCTTTTCTTCCCTACTGTCATCCTGGAAAGTTCTGAAAAAAATATTTATCTTCTCTGGTACTTTTATTGAACTATATTTCTCCTTTGGGACATCTTTAATCTGCTTACAAGGAGGTTAGTAGGAGTAAGAGGCACAGCACAGCACTATCTTTGAAAACAAGAACTTCTTTACACCCACGCAGGCACCCACAGCTCCCTCTTCCCAGAGAACACAAACTAATGATACATTTTCTCTCTGTGTTACCTTATTTTTTCATTTCGAACCTCTGTCTCCTGGCTGAGCTGTCCCCCCCATGAAACCACTGCTTGGGAAAGTCAGATGTGTTATTTTAAGACTGTGCACTGGGCCAATCTCAGGGCTCGTGATGGTATCCATCATGATCCTCTGGGAACTGCTGCTCTGGTGCTCCCTCCAGGCCCTGCGTTCCAGGAGGGCTCAGACACTCGTACCCAGCTCAACCCTCTCTGTCCAGAACTGAGACCTGTGAGGATCTGGAAACCGAGTGGTCAAAGAAGAATTTTAGGCCTATGCAGCTGTAGATATAGGCTAAGAAATTATGCAGACTGAAGTTGAGTATTTAGCTGCCTAAAGCTCTCAAAAAGTTGTCTGGAGCACAGGAATGTTTCTCTTGACAGCCCTTAATGCTTCCTTACTCCTCTCAATTTTGTGTCTGCTGCAGCTGTGACCACAGCAGTATCTGAGTGTCATTCAGAATTGCCTCATGTGAATTCTGCCTCTTTCTTCTTTTCCCCAGGAGGAATCCATGTAATAACTACAAAAATTTAAATACATAGAGAGATATATATACATACATGCATATGTATATGGACCAGTGGAACTAGTAACTGAGCTGTTTGACTCCTGCAGCCAGGAGAGGGGTGTTTTCATCACAGACATCAAAAGGAATATATGAAGGAGGTGGGGATGACAATGAAGCTGATAAGTCAGAGGATATTGCAAAAGATGTTTCAAGAGATGGAAAGACGTATTTTCCACAGCGTGCTGCATTCCAAGCGCTGCAGTCCACGTGAAATACTCCGGAGAGGACTCTGGGAATATCCTCTGTGCTGAGATTTCTTAGGGCCACTTCAGCAGGAAAGTGTAAATTGGCACAGCTCCACTGACTCAAATTGATTCGAGCAAATAAACTGCAACAAAAGAGACACCAAAAGAAAACCTAATGAGCCCTCAGTCATTTTACTCAGTTGTGTCCAGAGGCACGGAGATACTTCAGAAGTGTTGGTCACAAAGCATCAGTGACAGTGGGAAAGCCATTGGTACCAGACTCATTTAACACGTATCTGCCCCACTCAATTCATGTTGAATTTACATCATCTGTTTGATGGGATAAATATATTATAATATTAAATGTATTTGATAGCACATCGATATTTGATACGTGAGAGAGCAATGCAGTGGGCAGCAACATGGATCAGAATTCAGTCTAGAACAGATTTTAAATACAATGGAGTTATTACATCCTCAAATTACTGTACTGGCACCAGGACCTTTACTACCATATTGATGCCCACCCTTTCTCACAGAACTCCACGTAAAACTCCATTCAGCAGGATCATTTCCAACATGGGCCATCAGGCATATGACATTTTAAAAATTACACAAACCAGAATTTTTAAAAGTCATTATCTGCAAATATTCCAAGGGAAGGGAGTGAAAAGGTGACAGATGTTTTGCATGAAGGTAAATGCAAACTTCACCACAACATAAAATGCGTGAGAATGATTTAAACTCCGTTGCAAAATTAATTATTGGAAGTTTAAAACTGTAAAGCAGCATTTGGGCTTTAAAGAACGTTCAAAATAAAGAAAATAACTCAGGTGTTTATTGTTTTCCTTCAATTTACATTGATGCTATAAATAGCTGACAAGAAATGATGACAAATAAGCTATTGTAACCCTTCGGGAGTTTATTAGGTCATTTGTGAGAGGGCTGAATAGAGTCATTTGTTGCCCTCAGGTGTTTGAGAGTCTCTTTACCCTTGGGAAAGGAATTTAACAAAGGAGTGTATTTCAAAGAAGGCACTCTGTGTTTTCCACCCTTTTTCTGAAGTGTTTTCAAACACACTCCAAGCTAAAAATTCTCAGAAGTGAGAAAAGGAGGTATATATCAGATGACCCCTGAAGCAGCTGACAATCCCAGCGAGCAGAAGATAGGGTCAGATTTTAGATGCTTGAATCCCAAATACATTTTCACTATAGGAGGCCCTGATTTATTTTTGCCCCACCCACTGGGTGCAAACTTTGAAATGCACAACACAAAAGCATTGGACTAATGCCCTACTTGCATTTTTTTTTTATTTGGCTGAAATGTGACATGTCTTATTTTTTGTCTGCTTCCAAAAACACTGGGGCAGGTCCTTTGTTACAAAAAGGCATTGCATCTGCCTTAATCTATATATCTTCTTAATTAAATAGAGCATTAGCATTTGTTTAGGCTATAATAAAACACACTGTCAGGCAATATCAGTATAGCCATCATAATGAATCTGCTAAAACAGCTTTAAGGAAAAAATAAACTACAGTTTTAATTGCCTAGGGAGCACCCAGGTATCCATCTATTCCAAATGTAACAGCCCATACAGTCTCTTCAGTGGAATGAAAGGTAAAAAGGAAGACAAGGGGAAAGGAAAAATGGAAATGAATCTGTGTATGTATTTTTTTTCCCAAGGAAATTTAGCTCACGGTTCTACCTAAAATGCATCCCTCTTGTATTTAGCTCAAAAGGTGCTATCAAGTGAAGTCACTAGATCATCATTTCTGGTTTATTTAAGATATTTAGAAATGAAAATCTGTGGAAATTAAAAGGTTAGTAATGACAATGATGAAATAACAACACAGTCTAACCAAGTAGAGCAAATTTGCAGTATGGAAGTTGAATGCAGGAACAGCAGTTGGTGGAGATCAGGTAATAAACAAGATTTTTTTTTATTTTTCTTTGAAGGATGTTGCTGATGGATCAAAGGCAATATTGATAATTTTTGTTTCAGGAAAAGCATCCTTCCTGTACAAATTTTGCTTAGAAAAACGTTCATTTGTAGTGTTCATCAGAGAAGTGAGTCAGACAGAAATAAGGAAACCACAGGCTAATAAACAGTGCAAAACCCCCTGATTTTCATTAGGGAGCTGTCACAAGGACAGACAGTAGTAAAGATTGATGTCACAGGTGTCTCTGGCTGAAATAGGGGCAAATGGACTCATCAGATTCGTTGACTGGGACAGGGATATGCAAAATGATAGAAAGTGAATTTGGTATGAATTTTATTTCATTATCATTGTTTTGTCATTGATTTCAAAGTAATGCTGCTCGATCTGCCACCATCATTGCTCTGTCCTTCGCCCTGTTTGTCACTGGTAGTACAGGAAGACTACAAATGGCTCAGAGATTTTGACATTTTGGTGTCAGGACTGCTGTATATTTCTTGCTCTACACAACCAGATGTTCTGTTTTTCACTATAAGACCGTAAACCTGGTTTTGGTGAGAGCCATTAAAAACTCTTGAAGTTTGGGGAAAAAAATTGCGTCCTTCTGAAAAACGACTTTTTAAAATGTGCTTAACGACTTCTAAGGGCTGGAAGCTGGTGGCTTTTATCTTCCTGGGAGGCTGGAAGAGCTCACTGTGTTTTCCTAGTTTCTGCCAGTCTCCCTTCCGTAGCCCAGCATCAGACAGAAGTTTAAATGCGTGTTTGAGAATGAGGAAAACAGAGCAAAGCAAAGTGAGCAGAACTTGTTTTCAAAACATCTTTCAGTTTTCTGGATGAGGTTTTGTTTTCCTTGACAGAAGTCTGAATGTCGCGGGCATTTCTGACCTACATTTTTGGGAGCTGAGTATTGTCTATGTGTACATAACACATAGCAAAACACTGTCTGTGTTTTCAGTGCCTGCTGGCGGGGCAGGGATTTGAGCCTTCCCAACACCCTCCAGAGCTGGTTACAGAGATTCCCAGATCATCCCAGAGATGCTCCTGCAGATTTGGCTGCTGTGTAATTCTTCTGTCACCGAAAAAGCCGCTACAAGCAGTTCATAGCTAAAATAGAAACTACCAAAGTATTACAAACTTTGCACCCAAGTTGAGCAGCTGGGCTCTGAACGCAATAAAGATGCCTGGCTACTGGACTGAGTTCCCCAGCACAGTAAACAAGACTCAGGAGAGTCCCCAGTTAGCCAGCCTAACATCTGCTTGCTGGACTTGAATCCCTGTGTCCCCTTCTCCGTGTTTCTAGATGGATGCAGGCCTGACACAGGAAGGAAAGCTCTGCAGAGCAACAGCAGTTGCCTGAAGTGCACGCTCTGCACCTGCCATGTGCTGGGAGGAGGCTCCAGTCCTGTTTTCCACCACTCTCAAAAATGATCTCCTGGCCTTATTCAGGGCTTCAAGAGTGTACTGTCACCCACTTAGACTCCACTTGAACCCTCTCTCAAGTGAATGCCCTCCAGCTCTTGTCTTCAGACAGTGGTGTCCATCCTTTTTGATCATACAGGTCATGTAGATTTTTCAAAGGCAGAGCTGGTGCTTACGGCCCCTCTTCTCTCTCTTGCTTTCTGATTTCTTGACTGGACTCACTGTGCATTCAGTTGGCAGGTAATTCATGCAAATAAGGCACTGCATGCTCAAAAGATGTCCAAGATGAGGAATGGCTGAGGTTAGGCTGCCTCCACGGGAATAATTCATGTAGCCCATGTATCTTTTGCTGGGGCTAAATTTGAGAGCACACAAAAACTTGCTTGTCAGTAGGTGAATATTGTACCTATGACTGCAGCTTATTCCTGGCTGCCACTCATTCCTGGTTACTCTCTCTCTTTATGGGTTTCTCTGCATCTTGTGATGGATGTAATCCACAGACTGCATGCATCTGACTTGGAGAGACTTGTTTTCTCCTAGGCTGCCCCTCTGCTGCAAAGAACCTGATCAGTTTTGTCAAGACAGTTTTGTGCTGGGAAAGTACAAGAGAATAACCTGGAGTGAGGAAATCTATAACCAAAAAGTTTGAGCCTTATTAATTTTAACTTACTGTGTTACATATCAGACTACTGTGATTGATTAATTCTAAATGAGAAATCCCAAAGTAAGATTTAAGGAAAAGGTTTAAAATTGAAATTAAGCCTTCATTATTTGCTGCTCAGGAATTTAAAAGGACAGTGCATTTTCTAGACAGCATCTGAAGTGCTAAGACACTACTGAAACACGATGTCAAAGTGAGGGTGCAATACAAGACTACAAATGTGACTCCAGGTCTTGACAAGCAAATATAGGAGGAAGAGATCAGAAACTTATAAATATCTTTGACACAATCAGATTCACTGAACTGTGAAAACAGATATGTGTCTGTTTATGTAGAGTGCAGGTAATACCACCTCTGCCCATGCTTCCTATCTGTGCAAGTGCTATATGAAATGTAACTTCTATACCTGCCGTTTGAAGTACCCAAGGAAGCCAAGGTTTTAAGAGTGTGGCAGTCCATCTTAAGAATTATGTTTTATCTGGATCACTTACATGAATGAAGCAGTAGGACATCAGTAAATAACTGCCACGTGTGGAAGAAGTACACGTTTAAATGCAACATCCTTTGAAAAAGGTCAGGGAGCAGCAAGTGTTCAGGTTTTATTTTCCTCATAAATGCAATAAAGACAGTTGCCTTCATGCAATAAAATGTTCAGATTAAATAAGCTGCTCTGGAAGCAGAGTGCAGGGTGTGTGGTTTGGTTGAAGCAGCTAACCAGGTGTAGAAAGCATGTAGAAACGTGCCTGATACTTAGCCGTGCTTTCCACTCCTTTCAGCCCTGCACACCAGACTTGCAGGGAGCCAGGAGCAAAGTGCTTTTTCTAATACCTCACTACTACCGTGAGGAATTTACTCTGCCTTCTGTGTCTAAGGGTATCACTTGTGTATTTGTCAGATGACTAAGAACTCGACCTCATCTCTCAGAAGAAATTCTTGGAATAGCGTGTATTGAAACTGTTAATTCACTTGCTCGGTGTCCTGGGTGGTGGCTGTGGGTCTGACACTGTGCACAAAGGAGTGGCCACCCTGGCCTTGGTCCCCGTGTCAGGGACAGCAGCACACAGGCCCAGTGCTGTGGTCACGCAGAATCACTGTGCGACGAGGCCACTCATCCTCATGCACAGCACTGACAGAGGTTTCAGCGAAAACATTTCAAAAATGATTTTGCAACTTAAGAAAACATACTTCAGCAATTACCATTTCCTTTACCATGAAACCAAATTCACTGTACATTACAGCTTTAAAGCTGAGATCTAAGGTTCAGATCAACTCTTTAATCCTGACTGTGGCTTCGGGTACTTCCTGATATTTATGAGAAATGCTCCAGGCCTGCAGCTGGGCTTTGAACAAAAAAATAATGAACTTCGTTGACTGTGAACAAAGTTCTACACTATTTTAAAGGAAGTTAAGCTGTGACATTTTTTAATCCAATACTAAATCACATAACCCAAATTCTCTGCATAATTCAGGAATGTTCAAAGCAATAAAAAGACAATTAGATCAAACCGAGTTGCTAAATGAACTGAAATCAATCTATCTAAACATGAGAATTCTTGCTGGTCTCTCTCCTGAAATACTCCCATTGCTTTCTGAAACAATACAATATTTTACTATATAATCTCTGAATCAAAACACTGTTTCAGCTCTATTCTAACATATTCTATACACTAACTCTCCATCTCCTCTTGCTGGTTAAAACCATAGATAATAAAGGATATCTTCCAAAATACACATATTACAGAATTTCCTATTTATAGAATATGCTTTACAGATCTAATTACAGTATCAATTTCTGGAGGCCTTGTGTCTGTCTGTTTAATGTGACCTCTCCATTTAAGACAGCTATTTATCGAGAACTTATGGCTAATCACTTCTTGCTCACTTCGCTCAGGACCTGGACACAAAATAAACATCAGCTAGGGCCAATCTGAATTTTGAATGGGCAGAAATTCAGAGAAAATCGTGTTAACTTGATAGAGTACAGGAAATTTTGGCAGGGATATGGTGGTGTGTAAATAAGAGGCCACTTTTTTTTTTCCAGGAAAGGAGGGCTTAGGCCACAGTCTGACAAAACAGGGCTTGGAATGAGCAGTGGTGGTGACAGCAGTGATTAGATACCCTGGTAAACAAGAAGGACACGAGGCCCAAACCCAGTTTGCTTCTGTTTAAACAAAACACATTGTTGTCAAGGGGAGCAGGAGAAAGTCCTACACAGGTTCCAAGAACAGAGCGTGAGATGTTTTAAGAGAAGAGTTACAAAGAATAAGGGCTCAGACGAAAGAAGAAGGGATCTGAAAGAAAAAAAAACCACAGAAATTAGGGGAGGAAAAAATAGACTAGAAAACAGCAGAGGAAATAGGAAGTTGAAAAATTTATTCTCCCTCTTCCTGAGAGAAAATACTTTCATCATATTTATTACGCAGTGAGTTGGGTATTATCTCCTTTGTAGCTTTTTTTTTTTTCCTGTAACATGCCTTTTGCTTTCTGTCTTGGTTTGTAAATACTAGTTTCCCTGTGCCCTGCACTCTACCCAAGGCAGTAAGTAAATCAGGCTCCACTGTTTAGGCACATCAGTTCCTCTATTCCAACTATCATTATAGTAAATTAAATGGGACATTAAAAACTTGCATCGGGGAGAAGTAAGACTATTAACTCATGAGATATTATTTCAGATACCAAGTTAGTTTTTAAAACTTTGCCTCTCTTTCTTTTTGGAAAACTAATTAAGAATGTAAAAACACTGCAGTCCAGATTTGCAAATACCTAATACCTACCAGAGGAACTTGAGTTGCAGCACTTATTTTTGAGAAAAAAAGGCTTTTAAAAATCCAGCCGCACATGCGAGTTGCTGAGCTCTGTTCTGAAGGGTTCCTGATTTTCTCTTGCTTCATCACAGCAAATAATGCTTTTTATTCCGCTGTCTTGAGGTAATTCCTTTTCTGGGGCTAGAACCAAAAGAGCTATTGATACCTGGACCTGGTGTTACAAGAAATACACGAAGGTGAGAGCTCAACTTACCTTGTGAGGGGTTTGCAATACAGTTAAACATTACACTAAAGGTACTGAAGTGAGTATTTTCCTCACTACTGCATTGGAGTCACTTATTTATTTACCATTCAGAATCCCAAAGTGCGGCTAACTACACAAGTTAACAGCTGTCTGCTGGTACAGTTCCTGGCTCCTACCTCCTCAGGCATCTTTTTCCTGTTTATACTTGTACATCAAATGGGCCTTTGGAAAAATCCCTGATTTTCTTTTGTTCTGTTTTCTTTGTTCTGTTTCCATGCGGTCTTTTCCCCTTTGGAGATGACATGTATGGGAAATGGCTTATTGTAGCAACAGGAGACAGAAGGCAAAAACAATTGCATCACGGGTAGAGCAAACATCAAAGCAGAGTCCAAGCCAAGTAGCTGTGAAAAAAAATATTTCGTATGCGAGATTTCGGCCGTGTTCAAGTCCAGCTTTGGGAGGGCTTTTTGGCAGCATAAAAATGAAAATACAAACAGCTGCCATTTTCAAAATCTTGTTTTTCCCAGTGTTTCTGTGAACCAGCCTGGGCTAAGGACGTGATGTACCTGTTGCAATCAGTGCGTTGCCTTTTCCACGTTTCCTCTGACTATGAAAATCCCTTAAAGATACCTGCACAGCCAGTTTTAACTGGACTGAATTACCAAAAAAAATGGCAAGTCTGAAAGACTGTGAAAACCAAATTGGAACTTATCTTTCGCTAAGTACTAATTAACTGTCTGACAACCCACGTATAAAAATTAGGGTGCTTATTGTTGATGTTTATTTTCACTTTATAAGGAATTGCTGTAGGTAGCCAGCCTGATTAAGTACTTTTAACAACTCTCATCTAAAGATAATTAAGTTCTGCAGTGAAATGTAAGGAATTTGGCATTAAAAAAATAAACATTAAGCACGGCAGATATTTTAAATGAATAAACAAACATAACTCTTTCCAACATACACATTCTGCTTTCTCATGATTTACATAACATAAATGACTTTGACAACATCTTTATATTCTGTTTATCTATAAATACTGCTGAGCCAAGAAAATCTGCATATTATGTTTCTGCAGCTTTAACCCTCTGACCCACTGGAGAGTTCTGCAGGCTACAGAGCAATAAAAGTTGGCACTGTGGGTGAAGAGCCCATGGCAAGGAGTAATCACTGCTCTTAAAAGCACTGAACATGCCCCATCTAAGTGCACGTATTGAGTTTGTTAAATATTTATCCAGATTTATATGTGAATAATAAAAATTGCATGCTAAAAGTACTTCAGCTATCTTTAAGCAGCAACATCCCCGCTTTCCTAGTTCGAAAGCTCTTCTTTTTCCCTTGAAAAAGAGAATCTGGTTTCCTAAGCGGGCTGCTGCACTGACATAAGTAAGCACAACAATATGAGTCAAATAAAAAGAGGTATTTGCATTATTTTAGTATTAACAGTGTTAACCACTTCTACCTGGAATAACAGGGAACACGGAAAAGGAACCTCGTGCTCTGCAGAATCCAACTGCTGTGATTGCTACGGGGAATCATAACTTGTATTTCGGACTTCACAACAGAACCAGCAGATCTTAGGGCTTGGAAGCCAGCGGCCTGAAGTGGGATTTCACTCTCTAGCAAATTGTAAATGACCCCAGTGTGGGTCCAGTGGGCCCATTGTGGGACCAGAGTGGTCCTTCATAACGGTAAGTATTTAAGTACTTAATCTAATCTTTGAGCAAAGGCACACTAAAAACAACATGAATGGTGAATTTGAGCCTTGGTGCCGCCTGGACATCCCGCCTTTCCACAGGAAAGGCTGGTCAGAGAAGGAATTCCCACTTCACGACTTCCAAGTCGTAAGATTCGCTAGTTTTAAAGTCATGGCTTAGACACGTACAGATGTACAACCACGGCTGTAACGGTGCTGAGCGACGCAGCCCCTCACTAAGGAACAACATCAGGAGTTTTATTTCTTGCTTTACTGCTCCACCTCCTGGTTAACTGCAGTTTATTCTTCAGGCAAGAAGCGGGCCGAGGAGGAAACCGCTTTTTAGCGGGAACGAGCTCCTCTCGCACAGGCGACGCCCCGCAGGAGAGGACGGCCAGGGCAACCCCGAACCTCGCACGGGGAGAACTGCGCCCTGAGGGGAACCGCCATCGCCGCTCCCCTCCCGCAGCGGCGGCCAGAGCGCGAAAAGCGCTGCCCTTCGGCTCCCTTCGGCTGCTTTCGGCTCCCTTCGGCTCTCTTCGGCCGCGCTCGGGTCTCGGCAGCCAATCAGCGCCGAGCGCGCCTTCCCGCCTCGGCCCGGCGGCTCGTGCCGAGGGCGCTGAGGGAGCGGTGCGGAGGCCGTGCGGGGGCGGTGCGGGCCCTGGCCCCGGGGACCCCCCCTGCGGGACGGGTGTGGCCTTCGGCAGTACTAAATCGTGCGGCGACGGCCTGTTCTTTGTCGCCGGGTAGGAGCGGAGTTCTTTTGCAGCTGGAGGGCAGGACAAGGTAACGCCGAGGGCCGGCGGGGCTGGGCGCAGGGCGGATTGTGGCCCTGCGGACGGCTGGAGGCGGACAGGGCCGGCGGGGCCGGGAAGGGTGGCTGTGAGGGGAGAGGAGCGGGACCGACCAGGCGGTAACGGTGGCACGTGCTCTGGGTGAAGCTGCTCCTGGCGGAAAAAAATCAGGCTGAATAGAGGCTCCGGTGAAACCTTCGAAAGTAACATCAGAAGGCCTCGAGGTTACGGCTTGGCTGAGGCTGCAGGTCCGGCCGTGCTCTCCGATCTAATCGACTTGTCAGCTTTAGGATTCGTGGTGGCCTGTGCCAGTCAGTGCAAACCTGCCTGTAGGAGCTTCCCCACGCTCCCCGCCGTGGCTCCCTGAGTGTGGAGATCCAGGAATGTTGCACAGAAGCGTGCGTTTTACTGAGTTAGCTGAAATTAAAGCGCGGCGAATGCGGTGGTGTGCTGCTCGTAGTATTTATCGGGGTGAGGATGGGGAAGGAGGCGATGGAACACTAACGGTGTGGGTTGTTTGTTTTAGAAAATGACGGGAAGAGCCCGAGCGAGAGCCAGGGGAAGACCTCCCAGACAGGCAGCTGCTGCACCTATGGGAGGAGATCCACCTGTGAGTTGGTTTTCTTTTTAGTGAATGCAACAGTGATTTTCATACTGCAGCTGTTCATCAGGCATATGTGTTAGATGTTGTAAGTATGTATGTATATATTATGTTAGCTGTGTAGTTCACACAGCTGCATTTTATTAAGCACATTTTGGTGTCCTTACAAAGTATTTACTGTATAGTTAAATGTATATATAATAGAGCTGGGGGAAATAGGTAGATATTTTCACAGCCTGCTTTGTCCTCTGTGCTACCTTGCAGAGAAGCGACATATTAGGCTGCTGCTGCTGTTGATTCATATTTGGGCAGAATGTGGGTCTGGCAGGTGTTCTGACCTGTTCTTCTTGGTTTTAATTTTGGTATGAAGGATTTTATGCGTTGGAACTAGTATTTAGGGCTTGTTTGTCACTTACATGCACTGGTCAAACTGTAACTTGAAAATGGCTGATACTTCTGTGTTTGCAGCTGTGGCCACATACCTGGAGATTTTTTAAAGCAGCTCCTTAATTTTTCAGTTATCTTTCATTTGAGCATGTGGGTAGACTGGAGGAGTGTTCCCAGTCATTATCTTGCCAGTGTCAGATGAGTTTAAATAGTGATAGAAGGTAATTTACGGTTCTGTGTCTCAAACAGTGAAATCTGTTGTGCTTTAGCAGTAGCACTGATGCACTTCTTGGCCATAGAATTTATAAACCTAAGAGACCTGATTGCTTCAAATTTGGCCTCTTTGACTTGCACAGAATTGTTAACAGAAATCAGGGAGTGGTATCAGTGTCCTGCTCTGAGTGAAAAGGAAAGCAATAGAAAAGGTAAGGATTAGATACTTTACATGGACTTTGGATACCAATGAATTCTGAGTGGAGAAAAGTCTGTTTTGGCTTTCTCTTTCTATATGGGCTGCCACTCTTCTGGCATGTAGACTGTGTGGATCTGTCTCCCAAGAGGGTTAGTTCCAGAAGTGTTGCCAAAGACATGTTGAAAAGAGGTCATGGAATGGATAAGAGGGTTTATATTAAATGTTTGGAAAATGAGGGCTTAGGTGTGCACTGGGGCTCAGCCTAAGAGAGAACGTACTCTGGATGGCAGGGAAAGATGGCAACGAGAAGTGAACAATAGCATTTGACTTTTACGCTGATCTGATACAGAGACATCATAATAGCCCAGACATGGAGCTCTGCTCAGATCCTTTCATGGATGGGAAAGGAATACAGTCAGCTCAGGGGCTCAGTGTTTAGCTGTTGGACTAGAGAATCCACATAGATGACATTGCCACTTCCTTCAGGGGCACGGATGCAGTATAGGTGAGAGAAGCAAAGTAGAACTTTGCTTTACTTTTATGAATACTGTATATAGGGAGCACAGAACTTTTGATAATATGCTGTTACTGTGGCAGCACTGGGCTCTGATAACTTTCGGATGTGCTTTGCAGGGTTGTTGTACTACAGCAGCAGTGCTTGTAGGTTTTTACAGACTTCTTAGAGGGTGTGCTTTTGACAGGTCTTACAAGGTGTAAAAGTACGGTGGAGAGTGTAAGAGCAAGGAGGCCTGCTTAGCTGCTGATCTGAAATGAGAAGTTCATAAATTTTAGTTAGAGCTTGGAAACAGATTTGTATTGACAATTAGTTAAATGAATATTAACTTAGGAAAAAAAAATCCTGAACTTCAGTATTTTTGAGTTTAAAGTGTAGAGTAATAACTGCTACTTAATATAGGAAAAGAGATTTGAATATTCTCTACTTGCTGAATGTTCTGCTGTACTCTTGGAAGCATGCTTTTTCTTCAGAGGCAGTAGAAAAAGTTGTTCCCAACCATGGCAGGTTCCACTGGATCTGCCAGGTGAGCTGAGTGAGCCTCGGCGGATCAATGTTCCTCCACAACCATCCGGAGAACCCGGAGGCCACGGACGACTGAGGGGCTTTGAGAGTGTTCTACCAGAGAGAAGGCCAGAAGGTCAGACGGGGGGATAAAGTTCATTGCCCACAAGAGCTTGTGTTTTGAAAAGAATGCAATTAAGAATTCTTTAGGCTGTTTTTCTCTCTTTTTCTTTTCAAAATGAGATTTATTACTAATATTTGTAGAAGTTCATGGTACGTACCTTGTGATGATGATATTGTCATTCCAGCTGAACCAGGAATTTTGAAAACTACCTTAGTGTGCTCTACTTCATCTGTACCATTTCCTCAGTCAAAATAGTTGACACAATTAAATGCATGAATACCAATAGTTTCATTTCATTTTGATACTTCATTACTTTCTTGAATCTTAATGAGGAAATTAAACTTTCTTGCCTGCTTCATATCACAGTGTATTTACATTTTGTGGCAGCTGGAGTTAAAAGGAAAGACCTCTCCTCCCTGTATTTGCAGAGGAGATTATTGATTTGGAGGATTGGCATCTGGGGTTTTTTTGTCATCCTGCTGTGAGCTGGTCTATTTGCTTACTAGTTACCTGTCCATAAATTTTAGGAAGTTACTACATGTTCCTTGAATTCTGTTTTTAAGATGTTTACTACACAGCAAAAACTGAAAATTAACATTTCATGATTTCTCTTAAATTTATGTGTGCCTTTCAAAATTGAATTGTATTTAATTCTAATTTGTATAATATATGTTAGCATCTATAATATATATATTACTTGATTTCTGATTCTTCCTCAAATTTCAAACCAATAGGATTACGGGTTTCCTCGGGACTCCAGGATTTGTGTTTACGAGATAGGGGTGGACGTCGGAGAGATTACCATGACCTGGGGGTCAACACTCGACAGGCCATGGTGCATGTTCAGGAATCAAAAACTGGTATGTTTAGACTATAGACACATAAGCAAGTTGAAATGAAAAATAGTTTTCTTTATTTCTGCTCTTAGTTTCCCCTAGAGAGCCGAGTAAAAAAAACCTTTACTATGTACTAGAAAAAAAGTTGCTCTTA
Source organism: Cephalopterus ornatus (assembly GCA_013396775.1). Classification (NCBI taxonomy): domain Eukaryota; kingdom Metazoa; phylum Chordata; class Aves; order Passeriformes; family Cotingidae; genus Cephalopterus; species Cephalopterus ornatus. Next base: position 1,985,577 of record VZRE01001175.1, read on the forward strand.
TAACCCATTCACTAACCAAATTCATAAAGATCTCTAAATAAATGTGGAATTTGAAACCTCTTCTCAAGAAACTTTGTAGTTTAAAGAAAAGGTGACATGCTTCTTTTGAGGAGTTGAAATCATGGATATGAAAAGTATGGCAGATTGTTGTGATAGTCCTGTGTGCCTGCTGGAATGCAATCCCTTCGTCCTTTCTGCACGGCGCAGGTTCTATCCTAATGATGGTTTTCTATTGCAAGTGTGAGACATCACACCATATAGCAATGACTGTAGTCCACTTTTGCTCAATTGAGTGATAACTGGAGCATGCCACAGGCCCAGGAATGACAGGGCTTAGTTCTGCTCAGGTCACTTTGGGCCAGGAGCAGTGTAGTTGTTCTCATTCTCAGATATTCAGTCTAGAGCTATGCTGCTAGTTCATGAATCTCTGTCCTTTGTAGGCAGCTGTAGTGCTGGCCTTCTCTTTACCCTTTATATCTGTGTACAGGTTGCTGATCTAAATGCTTACCTCCTGTGATGTGAGTGTTCCTGCCAACTGCAGGAGTTACAGAAAGCTCTAGTGAGCAGATGTCTCATAACACTGTGCCATAGCTCACTGAGCTTCAGCAGAGGCAGAACACAACTGACCTGAATGCCATAGTTTTAAAACTCTGAGAGCTGTTGTATGAATATAAACTGGTAAAATTTTGTGACTGTTAAAATGTTGGCCTCTCACTTTAGGTTTGTCAGGTAGAATGATAAAATTAACTTCAAATCACTATCGTTTGACGTCTCGACCCCAGTGGGCTTTGTACCAGTACCATGTTGGCTACAGCCCTGAGATGGAATCGCGCCGTCTTCGATCCGCTCTGCTCTTCCAGCACGAAGAGCACATTGGAAGGACCCATGCCTTTGATGGGTCAATATTATTCTTGCCACAAAAACTACGCAATAGGGTATGATATAAGAAGGCTTTTTTTTTTATTTTGACTTGCATTTTATGGTGCTTCCTGTTCCTTACTAGCCAGGGTGAAGTTAGGGAATTGATGTCCCACAAGTAATGTTTAGTTGGATTGAATATACTAGTAGAAGCTAATTTGCTTGTGTAGAGAAATTTGGTAGTAAACTTCTGGTTCTAATGCTTAGGTTCTGCACGTGTATTGCTGTGTGTTTAAAAAGAAGGGAAAAATATCAAAGTAGAAGAAAAATCCAAGAAAGGAGCAGGAAAGGGAAAACACTATATACTAACCCTTGCCTCCTCCCCTCTGCCCCTTGTGCCACTCTCTGCCTCCCTGGAGGGAGGTGTTCACAGAGGGGACACAGGAGTCCAGAGTGAAGCTGAGTTTGCAAAAGGGAGAGGAGGAAGATGTTTTCACTGTGTGTTCTAATCTTTTGTCTTTTTGCCTCCCAGTACCTGAATCGGTAATTAAATATATGTTAGTTGGCAATATATTAAGTTTATTTCCTCAAGTTGAGTCTTTTTCCTGTCATGGTAATTGGTAAGTGGTCTCCTTATCTTCATCTTGAATTCAGCTACTCTGGGGATAGCCTCCATTCTACTCCATTAGCCATCTTCACCCAAATCAGGTTGTAACTTACAGTCCTAGTAGAAAATCAAATTCCTGTTTCAGTTAGTCTTGAATTACTGCATAGAATCTCAGTGTACAAGTCCAGTTTGATATTACTGGAGCAAAGTCCAGATACAGCCCCGTTTGCCTCTAGTTTTATTAACCTTATTTCACTTTCTCAGGTTACTGAACTGTTTAGTAGGACTCGAAATGGGGAGGATGTGAAGATAACAGTCACTTTGACTAATGAGTTGCCACCTACTTCACCTACATGTCTGCATTTTTACAACATCATTTTTAGAAGGTTTGCTGTACAAATTATGTCCTTATTAGAAGTCATCCTGAAAATACATGACTTAAGTTTTTCTGTTCCAAAGAATAGATTACAATAAATAAGTACTGCAAACGTAAGTTTTTAAGCCTTCCTGGCCACTGTTACTATGTGGCCAACCACATCTGGCAGTATTTTAATATGCAGTTATGTGTGTATTTCTGGCTCCTGTTATTGTAAAATTGAATTTATCCCTTTTTCCTGAGCAAGCAGATTCACCTGTTGTAGGCAGACAGTGCTGTCCCTACTCTCCTTTTGTGTCTGTGGGTTTGCCTCTCAAAGCAAATAATAGAGCAGGACCTTGAACTGGCAAATTACTTTCACTTACTTTGGTACCTGGACTGTCTGGTTCATTTGAGATGTAGCTTGTTTGGACTGTTACATTCAGCTGGGTGGAGAAGAGTTGGGTTGTATTTGAATTACCTCACCTGATTGTCATTATTAAGAGTCCACGACCTTTTCATCAAACTCAATTTAAAAAGTTCATGTTTTATCTAGTCAGATGAATAAAAAATGAGGTTGTGCAGAGGAATGGGTTCATGCATGGTGTGATAAACTGAATAATAATAATAATGCTAAATGACATTCATGTGTCAACTCCTAGGCTTTTGAAGATGCTCAATTTGCAGCAGATTGGCCGTAATTATTACAACCCTGGGGATCCAGTCAGCATCCCTAATCACAGGTGTGGCAAAAATACTTAGGTTTAGCAGGGATACTGGGAGAGGGGTCGATATTTGGTGATTTATCCTATAATAAACCGTGCACATAAAAGCAGGTATTTCTGGGAAGCATAAAATCTCATTCTCCTGACTTAGTTACGTGTATGTGCAAGATCTCATTACTTGTTACCAGTGTGTGTTCTGCCTAGGAGATTTTACTCCCCTGTCAGAAACCTTGCTTAGAGGTCTGTAAGGCTGAGATCTCTGAACACTTTAGTTCTACAGCTTGGAAGTGTCCAACCTCCACTCTGAAGGCTGTTCAACCTGCCATGTGAGTTCATACCTGGCCATACCCATCTGGATGGGTAGTACTGGAACAAGGCTGTTGCTGGCTGTTGTCTTGTCCCCATTCCCTGCCAGGATCCCATATCCCATACAACGTGGCTGCTGCTCCTGGCTAGCCTGAGGCTTGTTGTACAAGTCAGTAAGCTTGAGCTTGCCTGGGGCCTCAGCCTGTGACTCCTTGCCATTAACCTGGCCTACCCAACCCAGTTGATGAAAGTGGTCTGCTGGTCTTTTTCTCTTAAAAGTGTCTTAAATACCTACACACTTTGTGAGATATTTAAGACTAATAGCATGAAATGAATTTCTTAGCTTTTGAGGCATCCTTGCTTTGACTTCAGTTTTAGCTGCATCATTCAATTAATCTTATTTTGAGCTGATTAAAGATAGCTACCTGTAAAATATTTTTCATTAACTTCTAAGAGCTTTCTTGTGTTTGGGTAATGGTTTCTTAGTGTCTTCACTGCTTTCTGACGTCCGTGAAAGTGGACAGAAATAAGGGGTGAGAATGAAGCTGCTCTAAAGCACATTAAGATTCTGTATGTTCTCCTTTGACAGGTTGATGGTGTGGCCGGGCTTCACAAGTTCCATCCTCCAGTATGAGGAGAGCATTATGCTGTGTGCAGATGTGAGCCATAAGGTTCTTCGTGGGGAGACAGTGTTGGATGTTATGCACAGTCTTCATTCCCAGGTTGGAGAGGAAAGATTTAGAGACGCCTGTGCTAAAGAGCTGATTGGTTTAATTGTTCTCACAAAGTAAGTCTCTGTGGACTCTTGTTGTCTTAGATTTCTCTGTGCTCCATGTCCTGAAGTATACAACAAATCATCAGAAAGCACGCAAATGCTGTCATTGTCAAGCTGGCAAATTAAGCAAGGTGACAGCATTTAAAAAAGCAGAAAGTACATACTGGGTTAGTTCTGTTTTCTTTTGGTTTTATTACAGTTCAGTTTTTGTTAGAATTGAGAGCCTATTACAATTGAAAACTTGAAGCTACTGCTTCTTATAAGAGCAAAACCTTCAACTTACATGAGTATTGTGACTTAACTTTTTTGTCTGCCAGTTGTATTTCTTTCCTAGTTAAGATTTAAACAAAACCTGATTAAATGTTTATGTAGATACAATAACAGAACATACAGAATTGATGACATCAACTGGGATAGCAGTCCAATGGGTACCTTTAGAAAATCAGATGGTACTGAGATCAGTTTCCTGGAGTACTACAAAAAGGTATGGAAACGTAACTGTGTGTGTTGTGCTGTAGCTTGGAACGTTGGAGCATTGTTACAGGTTTGCTTATGATGCATGGATTTGTAATTAATATTTTCTAATAGAACGTTATGTTTAATGGATACTGTGTAACTTGAGATCAGTAAATAACCTACACAGTGTGATTTGGTGGGAGTATTCCATCCCAGGGAGCAGTTGGTCAGGCAAAAATGTGAGGAGGGTTGCATGGATGAGAAAGGAGCTCTTGGGAAAACTCAAAGGAAGCATATAGAAGGTGGAAGCAGGCACAGGTAATCTGGGAGGAACATGTATGCAGAAATGAGATTAGGAAAGCCAAAACTTTGTTATGAGTATACTGACATGCAATACGTATTTCTGATTCAGCAATATAATATAGACATTGGTGATCCAAAGCAGCCTGTCTTGATCAGTCAGCTGAAGAAGAGTAGAAATGTGGAAGGAACTGTGGTTCTGATTCCAGAGCTGTGCTCTCTAACAGGTACTGTAGTATTTTTTCATGTTAAAGCATTTGTCAAACCATAATGCCTACTGAAACGGGTATTTTGACAGCAGCCTTTTGTTCAGAAGAAACGTTTTGTTTGTATAACTGTGAGTTTAGAAACAGGTTTTGTAGCTAAAAGATTTTAAACAAGGCTGAGAAGTTTGAGGGGTTCTGATGTTGCATAGTCTGCAGGTACAGTGTTCAGCAGTGGCACACTGATAACTTGTAGAGATTTTTGCTGGTAGAATTTCTGTTGAAAAAGAGAGATCTACTAGAAATTGATAATTTTGTAAGATGTATAAATATATATATTGCTCACTTTGCAGTAGCAGTACCTGTCCATCTCAGCACTGTTATGTTTTCATTTGGAAATATAAATGAAGACCTTGTGTGGTCTTCATTTTTTTATTCCTTTTGTGGTTTCCTCTCAAGCGCTAAAATCTAGCTTTTTTTTGCTATACAGGTGGGAATGTTTGTACAGAGAGGAACTGAAGACCTTTACTACTGCTGCCACCACTTTTGTGTCTGCAGTACATGCACCATTAATCTGTATGGCTTGGAAGTTTAATTTTCATAGTCCTTAATCTTAACTCTTACTCAGAAAAAGCTTTTGCCGTTGCCAGGATTAACGGAGAAGATGCGGACTGACTTCAACATGATGAAGGACTTGGCAATTCACACCCGGCTGCCACCTGAGCAAAGGCAACGGGAAGTTGGAAGGCTTCTTAACTACATCCAAAGGTGTGCCACCTTAACATCTTCTGTACTTCTGTGTCATGACAAATTTGTATAATTAACTTATTTCTTGCAACAAAACCTTAGAAGTCTTACTGGTTTTTAAAAAAGTCAACAAGAGCAAGTTTCTTATGTTTTTAATGTAAATCTTGTTTTTAAACAGAGACGATAACGTTCAGAAGGAACTTGGAAACTGGGGTTTAAGCTTTGATTATAAATCAGTGGCCTTTACAGGAAGAGTTGTTCAAGGAGAAAAGATCTTTCAATCAGGAAACATGGTAAATAATAAATCAACTTCCAAAATCTTCTGGAAATTGAGGAAACAAGTTTTTAGGGAAAGGAATAGTACTTTTTGATTTATAAATGAGGGATAATGAATAAAAACATTACACACAGGTCTTTGTCCAAGCAGAAGATTTGCAAGCTTCTTAAACTGTTCACAGGTTCTATTTAGAAACACTTAAAGCACTTTCTTTATAGGGCTGGATAAAGCTTATTTTAAATTACTGACAATAGCACTGAAGGAACAGGTAAAAATGAGGTGGTATTCTAGGCAGGAGTGTTACTGAAGCGTATCAGGAAGTGCTTCTGGTATAGCTTCTCTGGTAGGGTGTTGATTTTTCTCTTTACCATCTCTTTAAGGTTGATTACAACCCTCAGTTTGCTGACTGGACCAAGGAAACCAGGGGAGTTCCCTTAATCCGTGCTGTGCCCATGGACAACTGGCTGTTAATCCACACACGGCGCAACCACGACGTTGCCAATACCTTAATTCAGAGCCTGTACAAGGTCACACCCTCTATGGGGATCAGGATGAGTAGGCCCATCATGTAAGTGGCTTTATAAAATGGTTTTCCAACCATATTTCTACTTACTAAGATGTGTCTGTTCCTATGCTGAGGCTGTTAAATGAGGAGATGGTGTGGTATGTTCACACTGCTGACTTCTGTGAGAATTTTCATAAAACAAAGTTGTTTTCACTCTGCAAACTGGGCAGTTTTCTCTTGTGCCTGACTTTCCCATCATACATTTATTTCTGAGAGGTTTTCGCATGGCAAAACCAAGAAATATTTAGACAGTCACTGAGCAAAACCTTCTCAAGTAGAGCCATATTTAACAAAAGAAAGAATATGTATTTTCTTGCTGACTTAAGCTGTATTCTAATTCTGATACATTCTTGTTGCAAATATCCTCCTTTGAGTACCTGTGCTTGCCTTTAACTTTCCATTTCATTGTGTTTGGAAGCCTAAACTGGGGGTGACTCCTCTTAATCTTCAAAATGTGTGAATATTATATGCTTATTAATAGCTATAAGTATGACAATACAGTACTGATGTATTTTATGCTTATGCATAAGTAGTTTCAATAGCTGGGTTTTTTTCTGAAGTTTCAGTAAATGTTAATGGTTTGTTTTTCTTTCTGTAAGCATTTTTTCTTTCTTTTCAGAATAGAAGTAGATGACAGAACAGAAGCTTACTTAAGGGTTTTACAGCAAAGGGTTACCCCTGACACAAACATAGTATGTATTTGAATCCATAATTTCAAATTGTGTTAATGTCTCTAATTGGTGTTTGAAGACTAATGGGATTTGTCCTCAGAAATACTACTCTTGGCTCCTGAGAATCCACTAGATGCCTAATCATACTCCTGTTCAAATCCAAGGCTAACTATGAGTGTCCTTCTGGATAAGGGCCTTTGTACTTGGCTCTGATGTACAGACACTGGAACTTTACAGTTACTTCTTTCACTCTGAACACTTGGGTATTTCTCTTGAGCGGAAAAAACTTCTCCTAAAGAACTCTGAAATGCTGTATAAATCTTAAAATGCAGCTTCTTACAAAGGTTGTTTTTTTTTTTTCTTTAAAGGTGGTTTGTATTTTGTCCAGTTCCCGAAAAGATAAATATGATGCCATCAAGAAATACTTATGTACAGATTGCCCCATCCCGAGTCAGTGTGTGCTTGCTCGCACTTTAAGCAAACCTCAGACAATTATGACTGTGGCAACGAAAATCGCCCTGCAAATGAACTGCAAAATGGGTGGAGAACTTTGGAGTGTTGAGATCCCAGTAAGTAATTTTTTTTTTTAAATTGGTAACTTTTTTATTGAGCTTCACTTAAAAAGCAAGCCTTTTACCCCGAGAAATAAAACTGAGTGTTCTTCGTGTAGTTTCTGTGCCTGTGAGAAGAGGCATGAATTTAAATATAACACAGGGAGATGCTTAATCCAAGAATTCAGTACCCTTGGTTTACTGAAGTGTCCTGAAACCACACAGCTTATATCCTGATTTTGTTACCCTACAGCATGTCTTCATGTATTAATACATGTTCTGTATTGATTTCTTTTAAGCTGAAGCAGGTGATGATTGTGGGAATTGATTGTTACCATGACACTGTAACTGGAAGGCAGTCAGTGGCAGGATTTGTCTCTAGCCTGAATCAAACAATGACACGGTAAGATTTGCCAAATTAAAAAAATATAAACAAAAAAAGGACCTTTCCCTTAACTGAAAAGTACCTTCAATGTGATGGGTCACCTGGAAGACATCCAGATTGGTTTGCTGTGCATTGTTAATAAGAAATATATTGTGAATTAGTTTTTCCACTGCATCTCTTGAGGGAGTAGCCTTGTCGTTCTTCCATAGTGCATGGAACAGAGGGCATCAGGATGTGACAGGCTCTTTCTCCTTTTCAGTTGACTTGTGTGAATGTGGAATTTCTGACTGAGAAGTGGTGCTAAGGCACTTTTACCACAGGGGAAATATTCTCATACAGCTCTTCCTTGGCTGCATTGACCCACAACACCCATAAAGACTAAGTGGTCATAGGCATTTCAAAAATAAAATAACTTCATTGAGTGAAGCCTAGGAAATGCTTTGAAGGTCTTTTATTTTGTTCTTCACAGGTGGTTCTCCCGCTGCGTTGTTCAAAGTCGTGGGCAAGAACTTGTGGATGGAATCAAAGCCTGCTTACAAAGTAAGGGAAGGAGTTCTGCTCTTGTGGACTCAGATCCTCAAAACACACCTCCCCTGCTGCCTTGAGGGGAGATTAAAAATACAGCTCTAAATATTGCTGAAAACTAATAATAGCATTTTGTGTACAGTCTTTCATTGATTCCAATATTTCTTTGCAATAATTACAAATTACTTCTTATGAACTTCAAGGAATGTTTTAACAGAGTTGGATGTAAAGGAGGCCTGCCTCCTGCTGTGAGGGAGGCCACTGGAGCAGAGAGTCTCCTTAGGTTCTGTCTTTTCGTGTCAGTACACAGGTAAACCAGAGTTCTTTTTGCAGGTAATATTTGTGTAATATGCTTACCTGTTTCAGGTGACTGAAAGATTGAGGACCTTAGTTTTCAAACTTCCTGCTGTTTTTCCAGGAATAAAAATCATTTTTTTTGTTTTGGAATAAATTTTCATTACAGCTAGCAGCTTTTACTCTTGGGGGTTTTTTTTGTTTGTTTGTTTTTTAAGCTGCTCTAAGAAACTGGTTCAAGTGGAATAAGTGTTTGCCCTCTCGTATCTTTGTGTATCGTGATGGGGTTGGAGATGGCCAGCTAAATACTCTGGTTAATTATGAAGTGCCTCAATTCCTGGATTGCTTGAAGAGCATCGGCACTGACTACAGGTAAATCTGTTTCCACCACCCCTCCTGTTTATACTGCAAGAGAAATTAGCACTGGGATACAAAATGAGGTTATGGATGAAGATTTTCTTGTCTTTCTATCTGTACTTATTTTTACTTGAGCTCAAATAACTGCCTTTCTGCTGATTGTTCACATGATTTCAAATACCTGACATGTAACATAATAGGAAAATTCTTAGTACATGTACCACATGACTGCAGTACACATGTATGCACATGTGCTCCTTAGGCATTCTTTGTGGATGTGGTAAATAATGCTTTTTTCCAACTGGTTGATTATAGCCTGGTGACTCTTAATGTGTCTGGTAAGTCCATTTTTTTTCTTTTCACTTCTGAAAGGACTGTGTTGTCCAGTCATTTATATTCTGCACAGTTTTCAACATTCTGCTTTTAAACTTAACAGCAGTGACTTAATCTGCTCCGAAAAATGAACATGTTTCCTTACACTGCAGGAAAGCAGAGCCCCAAACAAGTTGCAGCTCGGAGGAATTGAGGTGCTTAGTTCTTCTCTTTGGTTTCTCTTAACAGCATTTTTGATAAAGAGCAAGCCATTAAGGCAGTGTTTTCTGTATGAAATGATGGGGTAGAGAGTAGAAATCTGATCTGTATTTAGATTATCTCTTTTTGGTTTGTTTTTCTGTTTCCTTGTGAAGTTAAATATAAGTTGGATTGGTGAGAAATAGTATCAGAGTTGCATCTGAACTAAAAGTCCAAATTTATGAAAAATGTCATTTAATTTAAATCAATGAATTAGTGAGGATTTACTTGTGAAATTAATGCCCTGGGGTCTAGAGAATCTGTTCCTGAAATGCTCTTCAGTTTTTCACAATGGCTTTTGTGGTTTTTTTTCCTTTATTTTAGTCCAAGACTTACTGTGATCGTTGTGAAGAAACGAGTGGGTGCCAGGTTCTTTGCCGAGGTTGGTGGAGGACTTAAAAACCCACCCCCTGGTACCATTGTTGATACAGTGGTTACCAGACCAGAGTGGTAAGTTACTGGAGAAGTAACACTTAGTCCTTTTGCCAGCAGCCTTAAAATAAAGGAAATATATTAACATATATTAAATGGACTGTGGGATTAAGTAGAAAAATACTTTCCACATTTCTATCCTTTAGGAAAGAAATCATAGTGAATTTGTAGATGAAAGAAGTGGACAAGCTTACATTTTACAGATGTATTCTGCAGTATTTCATGGGTTTCAGTATGCACTCTTTGTATACATCAGAGTATTACATACATTTCAAGTGTGTGTGTGTGTGTGTTTCACTTTCTAGAGCTTCTTGTTTTGAGAAAGGTTTAGTTCCGAATAAGAGTGTATTGACAGGACTGCCTAACTGTCCTTTCTGAAAAGCAGCCCTTTCTGTAACAGGCTTTGCTTTTCCTGTTACAGGTATGATTTCTTTGTTGTGAGCCATACAGTGAAAAATGGTTGTGTCACACCCACTCATTACAATGTCATTTATGATGGCAGCCAGCTGAAACCAGATCACTTGCAGAGGCTGACCTACAAACTCTGCCACATGTACTATAACTGGTCGGTAAGTGTTTCCTCGGGGAATTGAGAATACTGTTCTTCTAAGATTGTGCATCTCCGTGTAGTTACCTGTTTCGACCTTCTTGTGGGTTGTATCCTTAAAATACCCATGCAGATCCAAAAAGCCTGAAGGTGTGCCTTGGGACCTTTGAGAATTAAGATGCTTTATAATTAACCTGATCTCTCTGAAGATTTATTCTCACTAAAAAATACTTGTTGAGTATTGTTCCCAAGTTCTCTGCTAAAAGCAAGCTTGATTGAAAGTAAAACTGTGTGAAAGGGTTTTTTGGAGTGAGGAGAGGAATGGAGTTGGGAAGTTTGGGTTTTCTTGCATCTGTTCTTCTGTTACGTGTTCAGTGCATGTAATGTTATTGTCAGAACCCAGCATAAACAACAGGGAATATAAACTTTACATACTTTGGAATGCCAGGGGTGTCTGTTACAGTGAATGCTGCTTATTTAAATTACTTGAAAATAATTGCCTCTTTTTTTTTCTCCGCTTCTGCAGGGTGTTATCAGAGTACCTGCTCCTTGCCAGTATGCTCATAAACTGGCTTTCCTTGTTGGTCAGAGCATTCACAAAGAACCAAATCTGATGCTTTCAGACAGACTTTACTATCTTTGAAGTTGAGTTATCAGCCAAATAAAATCGGGTAGTTCTTTTCCAAGGAATGCAGAATTGTCAGAGGCTTTGGGTTTCAGTTTTGTTTTTTTTCTTTAAAGACATGCACACGGGATAATATGTGCAGTTACAGAACTTATTTTTGTTGTTCTGGGGAGTCTTACCCATAATTACTTCTAGCAAGTAAGAGAGAGAGTTACACAGAACAAACTCCCAACTTTTTCAGCGAATATGTTACACTTCTAATTTTCAAAATGCTTCAAAACTGTAGATTCCTTGTTTTCTTGCCTGTTAAAATGAGGACAAAATTTTGTTTCCTAAACTGTTTCATACTTTAAAAAGAGGCTGTAAGATATTGGTTATCAAGGCTTCGTTTTTAAGGCTGACATTGGGAGGGATTTGCAAACCAACTAAAAACTGTCTGGAGCCTCCGTGGGAGCAGAGGGGAGTGAAGTGGGGCTGTGTCACACTGGCTCAGCTGAGGAGGAAGTGCTGTGCATGCCGGAGTTACAGGACTGACTGGCAAAGGCAGAATTACCTCTGTCCCTTACCACAGCCGTTGGAGCACCTTTGTTATCCGTGACTACACTGTTCTCTCCAGAAAAAGGGATGGCTTGGATGCTGTTGGAGCAGCTGTGAGACTCAGAATGGACTATCCTGTCTGTCCTTTTGCTTAGTCTTGTAAGTTCATGTTCACTACACTGTGCAGTTGTCTAGTAGCAGTTGTGTGGGTGGAAGTAGATTTCAGAGTTGATTTCAGAGTCAAAATGGCACACATGGAAAAATCTGGATTAGTGCTGGTTTTCCTGAATAAGTTCTTGTGAACCCTTTTGCTTGTTCTTTGTGAGATTTAAATAAAGTTGTTGCTGTAATTCCTTGCTTGTTTGTTTTATGTATTTGCTTATGTACTTCAAGAGTGGGCTTTGGGCATAGAATTGCCACAGTTGCCACAGTAACTTTGCAACCACTTTTTATCTCTGGAAAGCTCTTGCAGTCTTGCATGTAGATGAGCCTTTCTTTCTTCTACAGTAAATTAGCCATTGACAGTTCTGAAAAATGGGAGCTCTATAACTTGCATTCAGCTGAGGTTTTTTTTTTCCTTTCTTAGGCTGAGAGAACTCTACCAACTTCTTCCACATGAAATTTGTAGTGAAGAGATGCAGAGGCTTTTTTTGGCACATAGTTTGGTGTTTCTGATGTCATACAGTGGTAGCCTACCCCATCCCCTACTTAGTGTTTTGTAGCTGGTTACATACCTCTTATTTACTCCTGTCACAGGTACTCATTCTGATCTGGTTTTTTTCATTTGTGGTAGGAGATGGTCACTGGGGGCTGTTCTTTCTCCCTCTTGGTGACTTGTACCATGGCCCTGTGCTTGTCCCTGGCTCCCTGGGCACCCGGGGTCTGCCCAGGGGTGCCCGGGCCAGGAGGGAGGGACAGAAGGCTGGCACAACCCTCAGGCATCTGGTACAGCAGATTGATGAAACGTACTGCACTCTACAAAATATCAAATTATTTATTTATATAAAATATAATACACAACAATTGTACACATGCACACACCCACACAGTACTTTTACCACAACTTTAGGCCAGTTATTTTCTTTAATTAAATGTTATAATCTAGCACACAGTATCTTACAGTAATTTACATTATTATCTGAAGACACAATGGGGAAGCTTTGATCATTCGTTTATAAACCTTCCATAAATTACAAAAAGAAAGGCAGTCTGAAAAGTATGTATAAACAGTAAAAACAATTTACAAATGGACAAGAATTACAAAATAGTAACAGCCAATGACTGCCATCAGTGTGTAAGATTGTTTGTCTTGATATGCCAATATCACAATTAAGATTTGATTAGAGCCTCTTGCAGCCTCGTTACTGGCTGTGGCCTGTGACTGCAACACAGTTTGTCCTTTTTACTTCAAACATGTACTTTATCCTGAATCTGACACCAGCAATATGAAAATGCCTTCTAACTTAGAACTGGACCTCCACAGAAAAAAAACCTGGGGAGTAAAGGGGTTTTGGTGTGCAGTTGGTTGGGTTTTTGTTTTTTTCTTTTCCCAGTACCTTAGAACAGTAAACCAGGAACCCCAAAACTAGAGGTTAAATGGTTGAAACTGGGTGAGGTTCTGAATAACTTACACTGTATCTGATTTCAGTGGAGTGAAAATGTTGACAGAATAAATCAATACAAGGTTTTGGTTTGGGGGGAGGGGGGAGGAAATAAAGAAGCAAAAACTAAAAAAAAAAAAAAAAAAAAGCATTTAGCACAGCACTTTCAAACTCCCAGGAGTTACGTCAGACAGCGAATGGAGTCAGTAACGTAGTACTTGATCTTAAATTACCATGTTTTAGGGAAGATGAAGACAGTTGAATACACAGTACATACAAAGTATACGCTGTATATTTATTAGACAGTACAAATCATTGTGCATTAATAAGGCAAAACATCAAGGCTGATTAAACTAGGAGTTTCAAGACCATTTTTGTTAATGATTAGATACAGTGGGGTGATCTCTCTGAACTAGGAATCAAGGAACAGAGTTTTCTCCCCACCTCTCATGATTAAAGGAGGCTAAAGGCTGAGATTTTTCCAGTGGAGTTGCAGGTGTTGAGTTGACTTCAAATAAAACCATGTTCTTCTGGTCTTAAACCCACAAAATTTTTTAATTTTTGTTTAAAAAAGTTTTTGCAACAACAAATCTGCTTCAGTTTTTTATTTTTTTTTCTTGCTGTTTTGATTAAGCGATTCACATGATTCTATTGATGTCAGAGTTGTTAAAAATGCAGAGGTTTGGTAAAGTTGTACTGCATAGTCATGAAAGCCCTAGTTTTGTCTTTAGAGAAAAAAAAAATTTAAAAAAAAAAAAAAATTAAAATACACAGACTGGAAGCTTTACAAGTTGTCCAGGAGCACATGAATCATTTCACTGCACCAAGCCTTTTCAGCAGTTTCTTGCCTTTGGAAAGCAGCCCCTTTTTCTTTTTCGAGGACATATCCCTGCCTCTCCCGGGACTACCAGAACCCATAGGTGACGTAGGTGACCCGGAATGGAGATGAACTGTGGGGGATGGTGCTCTCCGGGATGTACCTGTATTCTCAGGAGGAACCTATTAGGTACATTGTTATAATTTATTGAATGTTTGAAAGCTTCATAAGCTATCAGCATCAAGAAAGTTGGTAACATCACTTTGTCCCATTACCCACTTAAAGCAAAAGGGCTGGTTCCTTTCTTCTCTGGCTTAAAAATACTGCTCGGGCTTATGGAAAATGCATAAATTTAGAGAGGGGGGAAAAAAAATTGTAGAACAATAGAAAACCCGCCGATAGAGACGATATTTGGTTATACCTTTTTAAAGGAAAAGTTGGATACACTTGTTTTGCCAGAATTCTGGCCACAAAAGCCACAAAACTGGCTTTGCTTTTGCATTTCAGTACTCTGGTAGTACTCAAATGGAGAAGGGATACTTTTAGCTATAGGTTTAAGAAAAATAAATGTGTTAATTACTACAGATTAGCAATCTATAGAAGCCAAACTCTTTTCAGAAGAAATTACTTAAAATGCTACATGTTCACTTACTTTTTAATGTCCTTTAAATGCCTTTTCTTTAAAATTGGCTAGCAAACTTTATGTACAGATTAGAGAAGATGGCACACTGGCTTAAAAAAAAAAGAAAAAAAAAAAAGAGAAGAAAAAAAAGGAAAAAGAAAAAGCTAAAATGAACCTTAATTGCAATCAAAGAAAGCTTAAAGACCCTGACTGCTTGATGTGTATGCTGCAGCTATGGCGTTGTTAGATGACAGCATTCCTAAATATTTTGAACAGCTATTTTTTTATTTTTTTCCAGTCATCAAAAGCACTTGGATGAAAATGCTAAAATTGCTTATACTCAGCCTATCCTAACTACAGTGCCCAGCTGGCAAGATGGGTTACTATCAATTAAGATGATATTTTCATAGTAGAATCCATGCTGGGGGGAGTCCTGTTAGCTTGGAGTTAAAACAGCAGCAAGTTACTGGCTTGTTGTGCAACAGTGAGTTAAGCAAAGGGGCTTCAAGCCGACTTTGATTTTAAATCAAGGTCTAATTCTAATGAAAAAAAAAAAAAAAACAAAACCAAAACAACTTGGTAAAGCACCCCAACGTACACCTGAAGATACCATATATTGAGTCTAATGCATTCATTCAGTGAGCTGCATGTTTCAGGTCGAGACTTCTATTGCATTGGTAAACCAAACAGTCGCTAATATTTCAAATGTCCACTTTCTAGGAAAAATCCCGGTCAGCTGTACCATAGGAAGGGATTGTTTTCTGAAGTGTTGAATAGTTGGTCTTAGGCAAGCTGGGGTATAATCGATTATGGAAAACACATCTTAAGGCAGACAATTTAAGTAGCTCTGTTTGAGTGTAATGAGTTTCAAAACCAACTATACCCTTGTAAACTACCGTGTGCATCAGCTTACGCTGCACTTGGGTGTTCTGTAAGGGTTGGAGCTGTTGTGCTTTTCTCTTGACACAGGAGCTTGGAATTTTTACCTCCCAGGTTGGCTAGCAATGCAATATGCAGCTTTGTTTGTAGGGTAGTTAGACATCAAACTCTCCTTTCTATGTAAACATAAACATTGAGCTCGTGAAGAAATATGTTCCAAACGCTGACCTTCATAAAGTGAGGTCTAATTGACTTCCAAGGATTCCTTTTTAAAGGATTTGTCTCCTAAAAAAACCTCAATTGACTTGACTAGATTCAGCAGAAGCATACAGTCTGCTCTTCTGTGGCCAAGGGTTTTGGAGACATATTTCTTTCCTTTTCCCCCACAATTAAGTTTCAAGACTTGCATTAGATAGCCAGGTAGCTTTAATTGAAATCTCTATTGGTATCTTCAGTTGCTCACTTACGTGAAGGCTACATTGCCTTATTAAGGTGTGAAATGAACACTCTTCTTCTGTTTCCAAGCAGATGAGCAAAGAAATAAAAATATATATAAAATATATAATATATAAAAGTATTGCAGTGATGAAACAAAACCAAAAATGAGATAGATAACTCTAAACATGGTTAATCTTTCATAAAAGAGAAGTCTCTGAGCAATTAACTAATGCCAGTTGGAACAGGAAGTCATAAGGATTAAAAGGCGAGCACTGTCAGTCAATCAGCTGCAGTTACAGTTTGTATTTAGAGGAACACTGGTACCAATCTTTTGTCCACAAGAGCTTTTTGTAGTAAGAGCAGTTTAGAAGCTTTAGGGAGTAACTATCACCAGATTTTTATTATTTGCTTAAATTCAAATTGTAATGGAAGGTACTGTAATGACTGCAATCAAACAGTCTATTTAGTTTCTCCATTTACAAATGTAACGAGCCAGCGATGGCTAAAGTCACTCCTCCTTACGTTTTATTTTATATACTCGAGAGAGTTAATTTTAAATGGGCAGATGAATTTAAAATGTTAAAAGTGACGTCTAAATTATATGTGAGACAGGATGGAATGGGAAATAAAAGAATTTAAGTTTTTCTTATTAGGTTGCTTACCCTTTTTGCTTTTGAACGCGTCGGTGTGTCGTGAACGTAGCGCGAGGGTGCATCGGATAGAAAGACTTCAACATCATCAGGCACTTCTTCAAGAAAGTTGGAAGGAACCAGCCCCTTTTGTCCATTAAGTTCACCCTGCAACACCATGAAATGTTTTAATTTAAGCAAATGTGGGTTCCCAACAAGGTAAGGAAACACTTTTGCCCGTTGCCAAGCTGGTGAGGAAGAGGAAATGCCCGTCTAAGGTCATTGGGATGTGACCTGAACCACCCCCTCCTCCCCCTGGGCTGTCATTCAGTGATTGGTGCTGCTGAAGGTGCTCTGGCAGGTTGGAGCAGTTTGTAGTGACCACGCAGGAGCCAACTTACATAGTAAAATCCATCTTCATCAATCTCACCAAAGACGGTGATAATGTCCCCAGTGCAGAACGTCAGCTCGGCCTGCAGGAAAGGGACAGGGCAGGTGGTGTTATGCCAAGATTACCTTTTCTTTTATCAATAGTAAATACACTAATATTTTCTCCCCCTCCTTCATGTTGACACAGTTGGGGAAATCAAACTGATCTTTGAGAGCAAAGCCTTTGTTCTTTTTTTTTCTTTTTTCTTTTTTTTTTTTTTAATGCTTTGGACTTTTTCCCTTAGCTTGCTAAGCCTGGCACTTCTCCCACTGGGCTCTGAACACCCCCAGGACTCCCTGTGGCCAACAAGCCAAGACTCTCAGGCCCTGAACAACCTGAGAAAACTGAGAAGCTTTGAACTATAGGGCTTCAAAGTCCCTTAAATCAACCCTTGTGTGAGGAGGGAACAAGACACCGGGATGGGATGTGGCTCAGGTCCCTGCTCCGTGCTGAGCTGAGCACCAGGACTGACGGGTACAGGAACAGCTGAGGGAGCTGCTTTTCACAGAATCACAGGATTAGCGCTGGAAGGGACCTCTGGGCATCATCCAGGCCAACCCCCTGTAGCACAACGTTCCTGCAGTGGAGCTGTGCTGGATTCTCTTCAATAAAGGCTTTGTAACGGGCAGTTCCACTCTGATCGGCAAACAGAGAGTGCACTGGGCTCTTTTTAATTGCCTGTGGCTTAAATGCAATGTGATAGAGGGGGGGTTTAATTATTTTTAATTTCCTGTGGTCATGGGAGAGAGAACAAACAAAATGTTTGCAATATATCAACACAATTTCTTTGATTTGTTGGTCAAACTACTTTGAAACACCATAATTTAGAAACAGATTTGGTTCAGCAAGAAACAGAAAACAACCCTGGCTGTGTTTTAAAGCACCAAGACCCACATATTTCAAAATTCACTTTCTGCTGAAAAAAAAATTCCAAACAATTCATCAATTAAAAAAAAAAACAAAACTAAACAACATTTTAAAGGATAACTGAGGAAGCTCCTAGGTATGCAGTTATTTTTAGAGCTTTCAGTGTACCCTGACATTCTTACCACAATGCAGACAGAAATGGAACCTGTACAAATCTAGGCTGAGGGACTTGCCATGTGACACCAGAGACATGTGAAAAGTGACTCTGTTGTTATGGAGAAATGGGAGACTGCAAGTGGGGACATGGAAGATAAACCCATAATGAAGATGTAGTTGGTGCTCAGCTAGTTTTAAATGAAGATGTGGCTAAAGCTCAGCTGTTTAAAATATCCTTACATTATTATAACAAAAAAGAGGTAGGCAAGACATACATTCATGAAAGCTCAGATGCATCAGTTAAGAGAAAAATACAATATACTATGAGTGCCACTCCCATGGGCTGTATCCTTCTGGCTTAGGTTGTGAGGGAGGGTGGATTTTTGGAGGTTACAGAGGTTTGAAAGCACTCAGGACTATCAGCTTGTTAGAGTGAGCTAGGGTACTTCCCAAAAATAATCATGTTCTTGGGTGCAAACATACAGAGGAAATTGGAAAATAAAAATTCCCTACCATTTATAACTGCTTTTTTCCTCGTGGACTTTT
This sequence comes from Cephalopterus ornatus, assembly GCA_013396775.1. Taxonomy (NCBI): domain Eukaryota; kingdom Metazoa; phylum Chordata; class Aves; order Passeriformes; family Cotingidae; genus Cephalopterus; species Cephalopterus ornatus. The sequence goes on from VZRE01001175.1 coordinate 2,004,230, forward strand.
GTTATATTTGCAGGTACACACACTTACTGCGTAACATCCATATCCATAGCTGACTTCAGAATGTATCAAATAAAACCCACAGAGGACATTCCTCGATTTTGTTTGAACAAGAACCATAAATCTACTTGTACAGACGCCATAACCTTGTCATACACGTCTGCTGCAAACCACTTGACCTGTGTTTGTAATCCTGAACTATCCCCCCTAGATGGAGAGCAGTGCCCATCAGTCCTGACTGTGCTGGGTACCCACAGTTCTGGCCGTACCTCTACATCCACGTTAGGAGAACTTTCTCTCGGATCATAATCATACAGTGCCACCATCCTTCTTGTAGTCACTGGCTGTTGTCTGCCACTCCTTCTGCTTCTCTCTGTTCCAGTCACAGGGAGAGGAAGGGGAGGAAAAGCTATCAAAGTTATTTTGACAATAAAACCACGATGCACCTTCCCCTCCCAGCAGTGCGGCAGCAGCGTGGGTGTTTCTCCAGCACGGTGATAAAAAGTCACAGATTACCAAACCTATTAGCACAGGTAAAGGATGTGAAACCACACACGCTTCATAAATAATATTTAACACTCAGCTGGCCATCTATTCTAAGCCACTGAATCCTCTGAACACTTTTAGTTGCAAAACTAAAGCTCTGCAATTTTCGTCCGTTCTTGGTTGTAAGAATCAGAGGTGACCAGGGCTGGAAAATGTAGATGCATCTGCATATAGTAAAAACAACAGGTAAAGCAGATCCAGCCAAGTTAATAGCACCCAAAAGTTAGGAAAAGTGAAATGTTAGTGTTTTCCCTTACCAATTTTCTCAATTGGTGTGTTCAAAGGAAGAAAACCTTGTTTAAGAAGCTGATCCATCATCTCTTCATCATCTGCTTGGATCTCAGAGACCATATTACATGGGATAAGGCCAATTCTTGTACAGGTTTCTCCACGATAAAATCCATCGGCATCTTTGTCCCCATAAACCTGTTATTCAGAGAGTGATAATATTGGTCAGCAAAGGTTTTAGCATTTAGGAATTTTAATGCAGGCTAAAGTGGTTACTAAAGCATAGATGATGACTGCAGTTTGCATGTGTATCAGTTTTTGACTACTCTGACTTAGGTTTTAAAACTGGAATTGTGACATTTATTTGAATTATCACTCTAGACACATAATTTGCAGAATTTGGACTTTTTTTCGTTAGCAGTGAAATGCACAAAAAGTGCCTTAAAAGTCATCAGTCTCTCCCTGTGCTGAGCCAGAAGTTTACTTGATGGTTTACACTGATGTTTATGGAGTTGTTCTGGAATTACATTCAGAATAAAACATTTGCAAAACTGTGCCAAAATGTTATTGTTTTGATTCAAACAACCTCTATATGATCAAAAATGCCTATCTAATACAAAATGTACTTGATATATGTACTCAGGCTCTGCTGCTGTCTTTAGAGAAAACATGATATAAGGCATAAAAATAGCATGGATGTCCTCAGTGAGAACACAGAAATCCAAAATTTCTCTGAAGTGCTAAAAATGCAGTCAAGTCTTAAAGGCTACTAAATGATACAAAGGCCTAGATCTAGGACTGTGCTAAACAAAAATTATGTTCTTAAAGTCAAACGGATGCCTGAGTTCCACTCAAATCTGAGCTCATTAAAACTGACTGATTGCCTCAGCTTTCTAGCACAGGAATATTTTTCAGGTTTAATCCCTGTTTGTCCCTGAGTCACCTGGCCCCACTCCTGCACACAGGACAGAATATGAGACTGTAACACATGTTTCCCACAGCTCGTAGAACTGACTCTCCACCACCGCACTGCTCAGGGAATGTACCAGGAACATTTTGGAAACGGAAACCAATCCATCATCACAACAGTTTGGTAAGAAATTCAAAGCAGCAGTTCACAGAGCAGTCACCATGGTCCCCAACATAAAATAAACATCCCTGACAGTAAATATCTGATGTGGGGTCTCTCTAGACTTTTCAGTGCCAAACAGGTAAATATTTGTGAAGAAATAATTACAACACCTCAGTGAAATGCAAAGGAAAATAAGCTTTTCAACAAAGCTCGATTTTTTTGGCACAAACCTTATATCACATGCAGAGGTAAGAAAAACACAGAACAAAGTATTCAATGTTACAAATTTTGTGATTTAGAGTGCAGACATTTGTGTTAAGGCTCAACACAGTGGAAGGCAGTCAGGATTTTAATAGCTTAAGATATAATTTTGCCTCTGAAATGGATAATATTCAAATGAGTCTATTTTTTTTTCAGGTTTTGTTTCAGACCACACTTAAATCTCAATCACCCTTGGACTACCAGCAGCTGCTCCTTCTGCCTCTCTCGTTTCTGCCTGTTTTGCACCAGATCAAACGGATGCAAGGCTGCAGGAGGAAACATTTCTGCTGATTCCACAGAAATATCTGCTGCCTTTTTAAATCCAGATCAGCCAGCTGAACAAATTTGCCTCGCAGCTGCACAGTCAGAAGATGAGGCGAGCTGGGAGGGAGGGCTGGGAAAAACGCTGCCAGAGCCCAGCCCCTGAAACAGCCCATTTGTCCTCTGTGCCCTGTCGAACAGCAGAGTGTGTATTTTACACCAAACTGACAGAAAAGGGAACAGAAAGACCCGGCTTCTGGACTTGAATTAATCTAAATTGTTATCTAGGAGTGTTCAGCCTTTAGAAAATACAGCAGCTCTGGTTTGTGTGAATGCACAACACTCAACGCTCCTGAGGGACCTTTGCAGCAAAGACATCCTCTCTCGAGCAGTTTTTCCTGCAGGGTTTGTGGCAGTGGACACAGGGAGCTTCAGTCACAATTTTAGTCTTAACACTAAATCTTTAATTAAGTCTGCCCTAACTATCTACAGAAACTTTGAGATTTTTGCCCACCACGTAATTATTTTTAAGCCATTAGCACTAGATATTAGGTTCCAGATCCAGTGAGATTTTACAGCCTGAACCTCTGGAGGAAAAAAACCCCTTGGATTCCAGTCACACAAGGGACAAAGGAGACCCTGTTTGCAAAACAGGATCCCTAATTTCCTTTGTTTTCAGATCTCACCTTTATGATCTGTCCTTCTTTAAAGGGCAGCTCTTCCTCCGCGGCGTCAGGATTTGGGGACATTGTCAGTGGATCGTAGTCAAAGAGTGCAACAAATATTCGAGTAGAAATATCTTCTGTGCCAGGATCTGTTTCGGATTCTTCATAAAGCTCCGGAGAAAGATGGTCATGACCACCGTAGCCATCTGGGAAATTAAAGTCAGAGAAGAACAATTCAGTAACACAAATTGGCCTCATCTTTCAACTGTTTCAGTTCATATTTGAAACATGTTTGGTATTTCAGTGGAAAAAATCCCCAAACCTCAATGCATGTCTTATAAAGCTTGGCGGGTTGATCTTTTTTCCTTTTTTTTTTTTAATTAGCAAGTTGGTATTTTTTTTAAAAGCGTATAAAATCTGCATGCACTGAAAGTGGTGTTACCTCCTCCCCCACACTGACATTTACACTTGTGGATACACCTCAGGTAGGACAGCCATTTTTGTCAGGTTTACTAGAGTTGGCCATAAATTAATGAAGCATGTTAAGAGTGACTTAATGAGGAGTCTGACAGGCTTTTTCATTCCTGCAAAAAAACTATGCTTTGGATCCACTTGTTTTCCAGCACAGCTGTCTCTGCTCTTCATGGACACAGGAAAGCACATCCCAGCTGTGTTGACAAACCATGTTTTAGGTACCAGGTTAAAAATAAAACATGGTTATAACCTCTCCAGACAGGGAAGAAGGGAGGTATTTCAGCAGTGTTAGGGTTGGAACTACACTGCCTATGATTTTGTTGCAACACTGTCAATAGTTAACATTGTGCCCAAACCAACCCAAACCACTAACAAGGTGTGTTAAAATCCAGGAGAAATGACAATTGCATTTAACTATGAGCTCATAGACTACCCTTGAATATCCCAACACTTGACACTGCACTGAACTCTGTCCACTGCAGGGTAACAGATCAACTAGGACATTAAAAATGAGAACGAACCTTTTGTCTCATTTGTCTTCCAGACTTTTCAAATGACCTGGAGAATGGGTTTAGTCCAGGATTCACCAACATACTTAAGGATGGACTTCAGAAAACTGAATTGGAAGATTAGGTCAAAGTGGCTAAGAGCGAGTGTTCTGACTGATGGGTTTAAAAGGCTTTTAATTTTGGTTTGAAAGAGGATGTGGCAGCACGTTCCCAAACAGTCTCTTTCAAGACACATGAACTTGAAGTCCCAAAAATTAAAGCCCTCATTATCACAAGCCACTTGTGAATATCTTGGCTTATTGAAAAGCCCCTCTGGCTTCACTGGGAGTCACACACTTTTATTCTTTGCTGAATTAACATTTATCATCCAGTTTTCAAGATCCTTCACAATGAATAAATTGAGAAAGTGATGTTATGAATTATGATGAAAATGTAATTCCACTATATAAATTTTCTTCCAAGCAATTTTCATGTCAATACAATTTTTACTGTAATCACCTCTTGCAAATTAAAGACTCAGTTTTTTTCAACAGTTTGAGCATTCAATATGAAACATTTTAGATAAATGCTTTTTACCTTTTTCCCTCTTTTGCCTCTACATCATGCATTTTATTCAACATTTGACAACTGTAAACTACCAGAAAAAAATGTTCAGAGGGTCACAGCTTTCAGGCAACATCTCCTAACTCATGGGTCCAGAGCTCAAGATAGAACGTGAGTAAGGATAAAATGCAGAACAGCAAAAGGGCAGGGAAAAATTCCAGCCAAGAAGCTTTAGGCAGGCACAAAGCACAGAGAGGAAGTGTGGGGAAAAGGGCACGTGTGGGACAGAAAGCAATGAGACACAGAGGATGGGATGCTTCTCTGTTCTGTTCTCCTTCCCCAGTCAGGTTGCAGCCATTCTGAGGCTGATACTCAGGCCCACCAGGCACTGTGAACCAGGTGGGTTAAGGGGTGTTCTGTTTTGATTTTTAAGTTAAAAAAAAGATCAATTTTTTCATCCAACTCCAACTGCACTTAATGAAGGCGAGATGGAAACATGAATTACAGCCAAATGTATCTCTGTTAAAAGCACTGGCCTGTGCCAGAATACTCACGTTTGCTTCAGTGAAGCAGAGAGCAAATAATCTCTTGATTAGCTCATTAGCCACTTAACTTATACTTTCAAGAGGTATGAATGCATGTCTCACGCACAAACATATCACTGTGCATGTACAATCTTGCCTCTGGATGCAGCCAGTCGGATTCCCAACTGGTGCACAGTGGCAACCACAGCTGCACTTTCACTCGATCTACACTGATACACCCGGGCCGGTGCTCTGCCTGTGTCAGTCAGATATGTCTGCTCGGAAACTCGGCATTTAATTACAATTTACCGAAACTTTCAGGGCCTCTTCTGTTTCATTTCGGATATCAGCAAAACCCGAGTGTGTTTCTTAGCTCTCTGCATGGCCTGGGCTGCCCTCATGGGTTCGGTGTCACACACTTCAATCCCCTGTCTGACGAACTGCGAGAACTGAGCTGGTGATCGTGTGATGGTTTCTATGTCGGTGAAGCAGCAAACACTATCAGTAGTGGGTAAAACTGCCTTACTCGTGTAATACAGTAGAACGCAAAGAATAATTTCTGCCTTCATCAAGTGACACAGCCGAAGTCCTGTGTGGGCACTGAAACGACCCTGAGTCTTCGTTTAGCCTACAAACAACGTCTGGTAAGCGTAATTGCAGAACACTGGGCTGTGATACACTGTTTGTCCCTGCCCACCTGCCTGGATCCAGGGCGGATGTTTGGATGGACGGTGGTTCAGGTGTGTACAGTAACCGAGTGGCATTGGGAGCAGCGTAGCTTCACAGAGTTCATGCAATGCTCGGGCTGGTCGAGTACGGAGAGGGGCTGCGCAGCGGGACACAGCCACCGGGGCCGTTTGTCCCTGGCAGCTGAGCTGGAGGAACTTACCTGAGGGCACCCAGGACTCAAGAGCTAGTCCCCCTGGCATCCTGCATTGCATGCAAGGGTGTCACACATGGTTAACACGCAGCTCTAAACAGTGCCTGGCACAAAGGATGAAGAATGGTGGGCGTACCGTGTCCATAGTGAGGGGCCATGGGACGCTGCGGGGGCCAGTGCTCGTGTCCAATGCTGCCATAATAAGCTTCTTCTTTTACAGGTGAAATATTTCCCTCACTACCTGACCGAGACTGAGCGCCTTCACTGTTACTGTCCATTGTAATTTCTACGGAGAAAAAGGGAATGATCTATTAAAACAGATTTGTAGAGTTGCCTCAGCGGAGGCTCCTGCTGGCAGGCTGGGCCTGCCTCGTTTTCTCGCTTCCTAACACTGCACAAGCTTTGCCAGATGTCTCAGCCTCTAGAAATCCTCTTCAGCATGGGGGGAAATAGGAATTTGGATTTTGTGCTTTTTAAAATTCATACAGTGTAAATATTGTTTGTTAGGTCTTTTATTATGAGGTTTAAACAACAATCCTAAATACAATCCTACCTGCCAGATCTGCAAGGTCAAGAGCACTGTAAACTGTGTTTCACCTTCTAAAGTATCAACCTAAGAACAAAAATTAATTAATTCACTGAAATCCTACCTGCAAGAAGATAACTAATCTAAAGAATTTATAGCTTTATGGAGAAAATACCTCAAGGAACTTAAACTATGGAACATTTTGGAGAAAAATTTTGTGACTGGAATCCTAAGAACATTACAATCTTGAAAGTCTTTCCCACTTCTCCCAGAAATGCCTTAAGAACTCTCCATCACCTGAGTGACCCTTTAGCTAAATAACTCAGTAAAAACCCCAGACCAATTTGGAATCCATATTTTTGAGCTACAGCCGAGGACAACAAGTTTCAGCTATTTAAGAAGCCTAAACTTTGACTCAATCATATGAAATTTCTTCTTTTATTTTACTCATTTTCATTTTATGGACCTCCATATTATAATGACACAGCTATAATGATTTCCCTCTTCAAAACCATCCTCGCAGTCCTTACTCTTGGGAAATGTTCTCTGTCAGTGGGAGATCAGAACAGTGGGTTCAAGTTTATACAATGATTTACCATATGATTTTGGATGCCCTACTTTTACTACATTTTATTTATCTGAGCTCTCAATATTTTTCATATCTTCTACATTCTTTTTCCCTAGCAGTTTTACAGGAAGGAACTTTAATGAAGTTTTATCCAGTGTTTAAACTTGCTTCAGTTCCTCTCAAAGTGGTATTTTACAGTATGATGTTGAAAGGGAGAAATATTGCATGCTTACCTTTCAGCAACTTTAATCACTAGTTTTCTAGTCAGAAATTAGGATTCTTGAACTCTAAACCACATAAAGCCTTCCAACAGTTTCACAGCAAATAGTATTTTTTGTTGTATACTCTACATAATGCTCAATAGTTTCCTGTTACCAGCGAGAGACAATATTGTCATTTGTTTCTAATGGAACTTTCCCAGAGGGCATTTGTGGATTGTAAATAATACAAATCACAATAATTAATGCTTTAAGTCACACTGAATGAAACAAAATCTGAGTTATTATTTTCTATTTAATTATCTCCTTGAGCACAGCCTATCAGAAATTAATTTCTTTATCAGATTCCTAAGCTGTTGCTATTAAACTACTAAACAGCAAAGTCATTGCTTAGTGGTTTCTGTGTCCTAACCTTGTTTACAGAAAGTGAGCCCTGATAAATTTAATCACTTCCCTTATTTTTTAATTAAAAGGAAAATTAAAAGGAAACCCAAAGGATTCAGTCACAGAACTTCTCTACTGTCTTGCTATTAAAAATGGGGAGGGTTAGCAGATAATAGAAAAGAAAGAACTTCTATACAAAACTTGCTTTAAGTAGTCCAAAGGTAAACCAGGAATCTTTACTCCTATGAAATAAAGGCTGCTTTCAGAGGGAAGGAAAGAGGACATGAGAATCTAACATTTGTCACAGCATCATCCAAAAGCTGTTTGGTTCAGCTCACAATAACCCGCCAAGAGAAGCACAGGAGCCTCCCTGGAGCTGATTCTCTTCCACACCGTTTTTATTCCAGTGTAATTCCACTGACATCTGCGAAGCTTATCCCGGTTTACACCAGGATGTGGGATGAGAATCAGCCTCTGAGCAGCCACGCTACGCTGAGGAGACTGAGCAACCTCCGTGCATTTTGCAGCTGTGTGTGTTTTCTGATCCATGGTTTCAATAATAAGAGTTACTATCCACATATCCAAAGAAATATGCCCACTAGCAGGATTTTGCTTTTAATTTACAGTACAGGCATTGTAGTGTGATTCTATGACAAGGGAAAAATATTTAATGCTTAAAAATAAAAGCATTCCTTAATGATCGGTCTCTTTCCTTCTGACAACCCCCATTTGTTACATCAATTATTCCCATACGAGTCAGTGAGAATTGCCTGGCACTGCTTCCTTCTCCTCATCATGGTGCCTACAGTATTCACAAAGTCCAGATTAGGGACAGGAACCAGACTAACTTTACATCTTCATGGAGTAAAGTTCTGTGAATAACTCACAGAACTCTTCCTGCATTTATTTTGCATGTGTTTCCTGATTTTCAATGTGAATGTTTCTCCCCTTTCAGTTTAGAGTGCAAGTTTTAACACATACATATTTGTCCATAGTGTCTTGATTCCATTATCTTTTCCCCACTACTTTTTGGATTTCCTGGTGTTCACCAGCATATAGATTAAGTCATAATTAAGCCAGAATAGAGATTACTCTGTAAGAAATACCAAATCTAGTAAATATATGCAAGTTCTGTGAACTTGTTGCATATAACAGCTTCCATTCTCCCTGCTAAATTCCAAAAAGTAGTCCAGACAATGGAAAGAGAATGCAAAATGATGGTTGATGAATGGAAGGATGGATGGGTGAATGGATGGCTGAATGGCTACATTTATTTTACTGATTGTATAGTAACCTGCCAGCAAATTTCTTCTCAGTTAAGATCTAACAGTTTCTAAGCTTAACCAAGCTTAAAAAAGCTCCAACACCCACTAAATTTAATGCAAATACTCCCAGAGATGTCAATGACTATTAATTCGGCCCCCTGTGAGGCCCCAGTGCACTCACTTACGTGGAGGTGTTTTTAGTCCCACTTCACCCCATTTAAACTAAGAGTAGCCTGGTTCAAGACAAGTGTCCGTTGTTTCATTTTTTTTTTTTAAGGAATTGCCTTCCCAACTCTGAGACTGCAAAGAACAGAAATGCACACCAATCAGTCCAACTAACCAATGGAAGGGACCAACATTGGCCGGGACCTTTGTGGCACTGCACTGCCATGAGAGGACCTTCGTCCTGCATGCTCCACCCTCTCAGGCCGTCCTGCAGATGCTGGATTACCTAAAAGCTAAAAAAAAAAAGAAAAAAAAAAAAAAAGANAAGAAAAAAAAAAAAAAAGGAACAAAAACAACAACAGAAAAAACAGGTTTGTAAGTTCCATGCATGGTAACATCGTGGTCATATGGCTGGGCATTAATCAGGTCAATCACATTTGGAAGCATAAGCTCTAAAGGCAACTAAACTTAGTTTTTAACTGAAAGGTTAGCTGAAAAGTAAATACTGTTGCCTGGCAAACCTGTAAAAGAAAAAAAAATGGTTCCCTGATTTATGGCAGAGTTTTGTAACCAGCAGTCACACATCAGAACAAAAAGAAAAGAAAAGAATAATTTTTGAAATATTCTTTTGCCTTTGTTGTTGCCGCTAAGGTGACGTTTTAACCTCCTGGAGAGTAGCACAAGCAGTTGTGAGCTGCGGAGATTGGACTGCACTGCAAAGGCCTTGCTTGTGTCCAGCTCTAGAGCTTCCTCCAGTCTGCAGCATGGGAAGCAGTGTAGGTCCTTCTGGCTTTGAGCACACTGTGTTTCTAGAGCGGCCTTCGGCTGCCAAAGCCTTTTAAAGGTCAGTGAAACACGCAGACAGCAATGTAGACACGCTTCCTCTCACTTCACAGCTGGCTCTGTTCACTACCCTTGCAGAAAACACTGCTATTTATTTAACCAAATGGTACTATTTTAGTGCTCTCCAGAGTTTATCGTGCAGCCACCGAGATTAACACAGCTTGGTCACCAATTTTGGTGGGAGGAATTTGTAAGGATCATTTCAGCATGAACTGCTAAGGCTGGCAGAGCAGGCAGCTGATCTCTACCCTTACGTGAGGTGCATTAGAATGGAGGTTCCCACTCTGGACTGTTGCAGGCTGAGAGAGGGTAAAGAACTTGCTTTGGTCTTTGGGGAGCAGGGAAGCCTATGGATGCAAATATCACACGTGGAGACTCTTCTACAGATTAATGGACAGAAATGCAAATAGGCAAGATCACGCAGAGGCATCCTTGAAAGATATGGAATGGCCCTGGCCTCTCCCTCTGGAAGAAGCTGTGTACCTGCATTCTCACGCAGAGATGCAGTCTGCAACTTCAAAGGCAAGAAGAGATGGTCCAAAAAAGGACAGCAAAGTGGTGACAGTGCAGAGATATAAGGCAGCAAATGAAAATATGATGAAACCGTGACTCCATAAACCTGGGTCACTGTCACACTGGGGGAGAATCTTGGTTCTTGTCCAGAGATGTTCCATGATAAAGAGAGTATCCTGAAAATTCTGGGAATGGGATGAATAAAAACAACACAATGAAATGAATTCCTTGACAGTAATAATTAAAAAAAAAAATTAAAAAAAATTACTGGTGAAATGTTTTTCCAGTTAGAATGCAACTTCTTTTTTTTTTTTTTTTTTTTTTTAAGCAACATTCAGATGAGCAAAATAAAGAAAAACAATCTTTTGGAAAAATTATAGTTCAGCTAACCCTTAATTAAAATTTAGATTCAGTTGTCCTTTAATAAAAGCAGCCATTATTGTAATTTGGTTTGTGGGAAAATCATTGTAAAGCAAATTAATCTGATTTCAGCATGACACAAAAGAGGACTATAAAGGAAAATGCAGAATAATAAACAAAAATGAATGGGGAGGAAAAAAAAAAAACAAGGGGGAAAACGTAGCAGATGGGTCCAAAGGATGGACTCTAAAAATTAATTCAGGGAAAAAAAGAAAGAACAAAAAAGAATAAAAATTAGTAAACTAAAGAAAACAGACTGATTTGGCAAGCAGATGTTAGAAGGAAGGTTTACTTCACACACCAGAGAGTCTTCTGCATCTCTGTGGGATGGCTTTGCAAGTGGCCCAGCTGCCCTAGAGTCAGCCAGTTTAAAGTCGGTCTTCCAGCCTCCCTGAACATCTTCATTAGAGAAATTATCTGTTCTATTACATTTCTGAATTTCGTACTTTCTCTCGTAACTGGGCTTGGCCTGTTCACTCCTGGGCTCTACAAAGGAAGGCCCCAGGACACCAAAATCTTCTTCGATGCTGGTTTGTCTGGTTAAGGTTTTCCTGCGAGCCAGCAACGGCCTTGTGCTCTTCCTGCAGGAGCAGTGAGCGGCCTCTGCGCAGCAGCGAGGGGCCACGTTGGCAGAAACTGGATCACAGGTGTATCTGAAACTGAAACGAGATTCCTCCTCTTCACTGCCACAGTCTAGTCCACTGTCTGGGCTCCTCGAGAGGGACCGGCTATACTTGCATCCTTTGTCGTCTGCGCCAAAATCCTCCACGCCTGAAATCCTGTGCTTGGCTGGGTACCAGAAGTTGTGCTGCTGGTCTTGATTGTAGGGCCTAGGTGGTCTAGAGTCTCTAGCTATTCTGGGGTTCTTTTTATAGGGCATACCTAAACCCTGCTTGTACAGCAGTTCAGAGTATTCCCCATCCTCTTCAGCTACTTCTGGAATACTGAAAAGCTTTTTACTGTGGTGTATCTGCTGGGAAAAGTCAGGCTGTTCCAAAAAAGTGGCTTCAGTGGTCTTATTCTTATCGAACTCCTTAAGAGTATGTAATGTTAAAAACCAGACGGGGAACAAATAGTGTGTGACAAAAATAAAATGGGAGGGAAAAGGGGAGAAGAAAAGAAAAATAAAGACAGAATTAGTTTTAGAGCAATGGCAAACATAAGACATGCAGCTTATTTAGTGAAAAGGATGTCATGCTTTGAATGAGAATCTGTGGAAAATAAAGACATGATTAAGAAGTTGCTGGGGGTCAGATACAACATGAGAGGTCGGTACAAACAACTGAGCAATGCTCTTAATAAGAATAAACTCATGCATTTAAAACAAAGCAGTAAAAGCCATACAGGTTCCAGCATGGTGAATGAGAATGGCATTAAAACACGTTCCTTGCACCATGCCAAATTGTTATTTAATTTTTCTTTGTAACCAGAACCCATATCTCAGAAGGACAAGTCTGCTCTAGCAAGCTTTCTTGCTTTGCATCTGTTAAAGCATCCTATGTAAGTGGCAAATATCTTAAATCTCCTGACAGAGGAGAGCTATTCTGCAGACATCATTAAGGGAGTTCTAGTTTCCTTTCTAAAATTCTAAAAAACCTGCTCCATTTTTAAAGCTTGGCTTGCACAGAAAGACCCCTGAGAAGCAGGAAGCTCTCTGATGTCGCTTGGTCTGCACTGCCATCAAATCTCTCATCATAGCCTTGCACCTGCTTGATAAAACCAATATTTGAAAATCAACCAATTAGCAGAAGTAACAAAGAGTCTCTGTTTACACCAGAACCAGGTTAAAAACTATCCCAGCCTGGGTAAAAGAAGCATTCTGAACATGACAGACGTATTTTTGTAATTTTTCTAATTCCATTTACACAAAACCTGGGTTGGTCTGACAGATGAATCCTGTGAGTGTCTTTGCTGGACTCTGAGAAGGGACAAGAGAGTCCAGTGCAGGAGGTGTTGGTTTTGACTGACAGGCTTTGTTGATTCCACCCCACAGAGATCATCTCTCCTTGTACTTAAATGCCCAGATCAGGGAGATCTCTGGACACAACAGCACCCATAAACGACAGCATCCTCCTGGAGATTTCAGCAGTACCTCTCTCGCTGAGCATGTTAAACTTAACTGGGTCTTGGATGTTGTCCCCTTTCAGGCATTAGGAACTTTCCTATGACTATTTCACCTATTTTCATTCCTTTTCAAAATGTGTATCACACTTGTGAAACAAGACAATCTGCCATAAGAGTAGGAAAAAAAACCAGAATGAACACTGATAGTTTTGATCCACTGCTGCATCAAGAGAAGCACACCTGTAAACCTTAACAGTCTAAAATCATTTACTGCCTCAGTTAAGGCTCTGGCCTTTTGTTTCTAAATATCAACACTGGCAATACTAATTTAAAACCAAGAAGTAAATATACCTTCTGATGCATAAAGAATAAGAACAGTCTAGGGATAATTCTCTTTTTCCCAGAGGAAAGGGACAGAAGCAGCATGCAGAAGGATTTCACTTTCAACCTTTATGTTAGCAAAACAATAGAGACACTGATTATTTCTTCTTTGGAAAAAGTACCTGTCTTATTCCAGATAGTATCAGAATAAAAAGACTGAGTTTACAGCACATGAAAGCAGTTACAAGAATGGTCAAAATGCTTGTATGCATGAGAGAATAGCATTGATTTTAGTTAAATAACAGTGTCTTGAAAAAAAAGTTGACCTTTGGGTTTGTGCTTTCTAAGAAAACACAACTTGTGTAATTACTACAGACATAAAAAACCACATACAATTTACACGTACAAATATAATGTGGGAACTATATATTTGGCATTGGGTAGGTTCAATATTCTACTTATGCTTTAATTGTTATAATAAAGTTGTCTTTCATGATGAATATCCCTGTGTAGTGTTAAGGCAGTTTTTCTGATGGGTATTTCCTGCTGTCTCTGGTGATTCTTTATATCCCTCTGGCGATTCCTTAATAATCACCAGGGCACAAGGATTTCTGGTAATGCATTGATCAAACAAAGCTGATCCAACTCCCTTTCTTACAAGAATGCTTTAGAGCCTGTGAAGAGATGGGACTAACACTGGAAACAGGGACAAATCACTCAGACGAAAAACACATTGGGGTGGTTTTTTTTCGGTATGGACATAATTTTGTATACATCTCCTTGCTCAGAAACAACTCATTTTCTGGGTAGCACATGCAGCGTATCTTCATATAGACATGGGAGAGGAGAGGTCCCCAGATGTAGAACAGAAATTGCAACTGCAACAATTACATGTAGGAAAACAGTGAATTAGTTAAAAGATTAGCTATCCAACAATGAAAAAAAATTAAAAAAAAAGGAATAACTGCATTAAAGCAGCCCAGTTCTAGGTCTATAGGACAGTGCGAGTTTTAATGGTCTGCAAAATCCATAACTGACTACGAGAAAAGCTTTGAAGGAAGATTCCCTGCAGCCACACTTACCTTGAGTGCGTTGTGGGAGGTCACACTGACTCGCCGCCTGCCTCCATCCTCCAGCTGCATTTCGGAGTACAGCTCCTCCTCATCTTCCTCCATGATGTCAGACAAGTCCGAGCCTCTGCTGCTCTCTGTGTGGTACTCCTCCCCATGGCAATAGTGAGGCTAGTTCACAAGGTGAGAGAGAAAGATCTTTACAGCTTGTAGAGCTGAAAATCCTTGGACAACAGCACTGAGGGACCAGAGCATTCCCTAGGTTTGAATGTCACGCTGATAACCACATATAAATGACATCCCGTGGCTTACTGCTCTCTTCTACTGCAGAGATTCTGTATGAAGTTTGTTTTGGCCATTTATGATCCTAATTCAAGAAATCCAATCTTAATCCCAGGTGATACTAAAAAGGATATCTCCATTCACAGCACCAAATCTAGTTTTAGTCTTGAGTAAATTCCCTTGATTTAGAGAGGTCCTTCATGCATCAGTGGGCTTGCTGACCAAATTGTAAAAGCTCTAGGATAATTCACATATCATCTGTTCTTCACAGCTGTTTCTTACATCACATTATAATTTAAAAGTGATCAGCTTGTAATTCTTGCAGGATGTTACCACCACGGTATGATATAGGTAGCTGGTGACATTTGAAGCTTTAATTCTCTTAAACATTGTTAAATGTTTACTGCTTAAAACACTGGAAATTTGGGGCATCGATCATACATTTGTAACTGCTTGAGCATAAGCAGAACAAAAATTCCAGAACATCTCAGAACTGGCACAAGAAGGAATGTTGTTGCTTGGACCCTTTCATGTGGCAGCTCAGATATTTGGCTAAAAAGTTTATTTGACTGTGCCACTTTCCCTTTTCCCACAGCACGTTTTCATATGCAGTAGCGACTCCACACTGAAAGACCCAGAACCCAAACATGACAGTCCAGTCATGTTTTCTATCTCAGCTTTTCCATCTTCATGTTTTCAGTTTCCAGCGCTCAAACCTGCTGCTTGGGCTGATGCTCTGGAGATGCCTGGTGCACTCAGCTCCCATTAGGCAGCGTCATGCTGCAGTAACAGGACACACATCTCCCTCCCCACGAATGCCTGCCTGTCTGTTCGGTTTACCAACACAGCCACAACAATCAGGAGGTGACCTGGACAGCCTGCTGAGCTTCAGAAAGTGCTTGTTTTATGTCAAACACCTGACACAACAACAGCAAAACCAGGCTACTTACTTGCTTCCCAAGCTCTGACCCTTTTAGGAAATCGTCCACCGAAGCTCCCCTTCTTTTGACATTGGGAGAATCATAGCCATCCTCCTCCTCATCAGAGTTGGCATACTGGGCACTACTCCTGTCGCTGAACACACTCCTCCTCTCCATCTAGCAAGGCAACAAAATATAAAAAATTGTGAAGCAGACTCGTTCCTGCCACCAGGGGAAGAAATGGCAAATAAAAGAACTCAAGCCACACTCCATTTAAATGTACTCATGGCTAAAGCAATGTTGGAACCTTTAAGGAGCGTTCAAGAATTTTTTTGCTTATCATATTACTCTGGCTCATAAACAATTGCATGATTCTGTGTGATCATCAACCCATCTGCTTTCTTCCCTGTACCACTTATGTCAAAATTCTCAGTATTCTATACTCAGAGGCTGCTAACAAAGACACTGACTTCCCCTTGGCAGAGAGTCAGCGGGTGACCTCAGCACAGAAGAAGCTTTAGAATGAGACTCTGGGCTCTTCCTCTGCTCTGAGGTGACTCCTGGCCTCAGTGACTAATTCCTGCTGCTCACTCTCCTGACAGTAACCCTCAGCCATCTACCAGGCTGGATGAGGGCAGCGAGAAGGCACACAGTTTCTGCAGCAGCTTACCACAGGGGAAGAATTTCTACTACAGGGGACTAAACATGACAAATATCACTGCCAGAATTTGGTTTAATTTAGGATTAATTCATCTGTGAACTTCTGCCCATATTCCTGAATTAAACATTTCAAGCATCACTTAAATTAATGTAATTAAACATGGTTCAGAGTATTTGTTATGTCAGCATTTTCCTAACTAGAAAAAGTATTTCTGCTGCCTTTCCCTGTATGGTTCTTAAATCAACTTTCACCTCAGAGAGCCAAAAAAACCAATTTTCTCCCTCTACTACATTTATTCCAGTTATCTTTATTTATAAACAAAAGGAAGATACATACACATGCATACATATGTATTTATCAGACCTTACTGATCCAGAATTATCCAGGTCCTCAAAACCTGGCTCAATTCACTCACTGGCTCACAACAGGGACAGTCAATAAGCTGGGGCTGTTAAGACATGTGTGAACTGTCAAAATTAATGGAGTTCTTTTGGAGATACGATGGGAGACTAAAAACTGGACATAAGTGATGACTGCCAGATGAAGGACCACGAGGGTGTATGAAATAAGTGACTCCACAGCTTGCAAAAAGTAACAGACAGTTGTGAGCAGCTTGTGATGAGAAAGTAACTGCCCACGGCACTGGGTGCATTTAAATATTGCATACTTGTGGAGAAAAACCAGAGCATGTTGTCAGGATGCATAGACATCAGCTGTGCTGACCCTTGAGCCTCAGATATGGGATTTAAATTAACCAGCAAACATCTGAGTCACTGCAGCAGCCATGGGTCACAGTGGTGTCCAAAGCAGGCAGTGTCCTTTGGGCAGTGATGCTGTCAGCAGCTGCAGGAGGAGCTGCAATGAGAAGCAGTTGTGAGCATCTGCGAAAATGTAGCACTGAGAAGGGCAAATATGTAAAACTGCCTGTGGATCCACGACAGCAGACATAACAGTGCTTCACATGCACAGAATTTCAGCACACTGCTTCACCTTGAACTGTGGACCCTCAGAGCTTAGGAATGAATTTTCTGCTCCCTAAAGACGAAAAAGTCTTTTGATGGGGAGTGCCACAACGAATAAAACTAGCCCCAAAAAAGCCTTAAGAAAAAGTCTGCCTTTACCCTATTGCTCTCTGCAACCCTTTGTGCAGCTTCTCTTGCCATGGCTTTCGCGACGGTGTTTGGGATGGGTGTGCCTTGGGGTTGGGGGAGTATCCGGTTGGGCGATGGAGACCTCCTCCCATGGCTGTGGAAGTTGGGGGGCTCAAGGGTGTGTCCATGAACAGGGGAGGCCGAACGAGTCTGCTCCCACGACTCATCCCTTTTTAAATGTGGACCTAAATGTTCTTCTTTGGTTTCTGGGGCTCCGGCACTTGCTAATGGCTTAGATTTGGGAGCAGTTCTGGGGTGAGGGGTTGGAGGCACCAGGAGGTCAGGTGGAATGGCAGCAACAGAAGAGTCCACTGATTCCCCTTGTGCAGAGAGCGTTCGAACAGTAACTTCCCTTGCTTCCAAACTCCTTAGCCTCAGCAGCTCCACCAGTGTGTTCTCTGCTGTTGGGAAGATCACCTCTGCCACCTGAGAGCACAAACAAACAACTTCTGAGCATGAAAACATCTGCCTCCCTCCCCTCAGCCCCACTAAAGGACAACCTTCAAAGTCTTGGCATGGAGTGAACTATTGCCAACCCCACACAGGGCTCCACACCACTCAGCACCAGTTGTCTTTAATCCTTTCAACCCCTTTGTCCAAAAGCTGAAGTGTCTCTAGAAAGGAGCAAGCTGCTCATGAGCAAGTTGTGCACAAACAAAAGAACAGGGTCTACTGAAAGCTGAGAACCCCCTGCAGGCACCCCCAAGGGCTGTCGCGTCTTTCTTGCTGCCTTTACCTGTCAGCTGGAATTCCCCTAAAGCAGGTGGTGTCTGTAATGCTGGAAGGAGAACTCACCCGTTGCCCTCTCGCATAAACACCGTAACCTGTGACATTGGCGCCGTGGGAGGTCCCTGTGGCCGTCAGAGTCGGGGGTTTCCAGGACACCTGGATGGTCCCTGGGGTGGTCCCAGCCCGGACAGCAACATCTTGAGGTGGAGCTGGAGGACCTGAGGAAGATGGGACAGGTCACTGTTGCTGGAAACTACAGATCTCCTTTTTTAAAGAAGCCAAAATATCCCTGTTGCAGTTGTTATGTAAAACCAGAAGCATGGGCTCAGCAGGTCACAGAACAGGAACTGACCCTCACCTACAACCATTAATTGAGCTATATTCCTTTGCAAGATGGTCTGTACTCACACCTTGCTATGGATGTGTTTTTAACCCTCCAGGCTGCATAACTGATAGTCTGAGTGCAGGATATGTTAACAGAAAAACAGAGAGAAAGGCCCAGGATTGTCACTGTTAGTGGAAAACTGCTGCAAGTGACAGCAAATCACTTTTTGGGATATATGTCTGCACTGAATGCACACTACATACTCAGAAATCACTTTCAAATTCTGTCTCTCTGGACCATCAGTGGCTCCGAGTCACAGTTTAAGGGGCAGAAGAACAGTGAACTGGGGTGCAATGGGAACTGCAAGCTGGAACTTCAACATTTTCCACCAGCAGCACTCTGGTTAAAGGACAACTGGTCTCACAGTCTTTCCTCTGCACTGAAGTAAAAAATGCATCCACTAACCTCTTAAGGCATTTACAGTATGTCAGTGTAATAGCACACCAGATAGATCCTTAATTAAAAGACATCACCCTACTAAAAATAGTTCTACAGTGGCCAGAAAGCCCCAGTAAAAATACCATAGAGATTATTAGTTCATAAATTTTTCAAGCATCCTGTTGTGCTAATTTAACAGCCAAACCCTGAGAAATGTCCCACATTAAAAGATCTCAGAAGGAGGGTTCAGCAATCTCTGCAGAACAGCCTAGAGAATACAAACCTCGAGTTTGCTTTTCCCAGTGAACTAAGCACAACTAGTTCCTGTTCATCTACCCAAAAGGCCACAAATATTTCAACTGTGTGCATGATACACGTGTAAATACCACACAAGTCTCTGCCAGTTTGCTGGCAGACTGCCAGTGCATTTCACTAGTTTGCTGTCACTGAATTTCATTCTCCAGGGGGCATGGAAATAAAATTATGGTTGTGTTCAGGACAGCACAGGCACAACAGGAAATTTTTGCTTATACCATCGCCTGCACCTATAAAGTATTTTTAACTTGCAAGTCCAAAGTATGCAAATTGACCTAATACTATTTTTGGCCAAGGCAGATTTTGGTTTAGGATTGAATTTCAGCTTTCCTAACCATCCTCTTTTATTGACAGGCAGCATTGCCAATCCAGCAAGGCTGCTGAGCTTACAAGAAAGAATGCATCTGATCTAACCCAGTATCTTGTCAATGACAATGACATTAATCTGCTGCTGCAGAAGAAGTCACATTCCTTCCATTCTCCCACAACTAAACAATCCCCAGAGAGTATGTCTCGACCTTTAGAGGCTGTGGCAGGGACAGGTTTAATAAAGTGTGATGCCCAAGGCTTAGCATGGTTTCTATTTTCCCCATCATTAAATGGGAAATTAGTCTTGATGACTTGTGATGGTCTTGGCCATCAACATGAATGTTTGTTATGGAATTCTTCTATACTTTGGCCCTCATGCGTTTTTTTACATAAATTAGCTCAAAATCAATAACAGTCCCATGGGTCCTGATCCTGTACTTATTTCTATTTTTGGATCTGAGTGTCCAAGAGAGAACTACTTCTATTTTAATTTAAGCAATTCCAATGCCTTGATGAATCAAGAAAATCAAATTTCAATGCTTTGATGAATCAATTGGTCAGCTGTCACTCAGCTTAGGTCTGACAGGAAACAATGTGTTTTCAGTATAAATCATGCAAAACACGATATATTTATGCAAAGAGAAAAAAAGTGACCCCTAATTGTCCTGCGTGTTATCTGAAATGATGATCTCTCAAAAATACATCTGTCTTTACCCAGGAACAAAGAAGACAATAATGGAGGACAGGAATTAATTTTAAATAGCATAAAGCAATCTAATAATCCCCAATCTGCTCATGAAGGCGACAGGGATTAGAGCAGAAGGCCAAAGGTTAAGTTATTTTATCTAGTATTTTCGGAGAAACTTAACTGGAGAGTTTTGGGGTAGGGAGAAAAATATCCAACCTGCTGGCAAGGTAGAAAATTCCACAAAGGCTTCCTTTTTTTCTCGTTGTTCCAAGGGAAGCTGCCAGGGCATCTGATGGGGCTTTGCCATGACCTTCACCTTGTAGGCCATATTGGGCTTCAAATTAAAAAAATGGTACTTGTAGCTAGCAGCCTTGACAATGTCAAACTCCTCTTCGTTAAGGAAGATGACATGACTGTAATTACTATTTGTAGGGAGCCAGGACAGCTCAGCAGAAATCTGGGTTATATTGTCCACTTTCAGATTGGAGGGGGCTACTATGACGTCCTTCCCAACTAACAGGGTGCACTGCAGCTCGTCGGAGTTCCCCTTGTTGGTGATGCTCTGGATGGATATTCTGTACGTGCAGGCAGAAATGTTGAGCTTTTCTATGAGAGCTTTCGTTCTGCTCCCCAAGGCGATGTTCATCCGGATTTCCTTGTCAACCAGGACGTTGTAGCTGCTAACGGTTCCCCAGCCGGGCGGCACTACCGGTGGCTCCCAGCCCACAATGACACTTTTGGCTAGTTGTTTAATAAGGGTGATTTTTCTAGGATAAGGCACAATGTCTTCTCCAATTTCGTCAATGTTCACGTCCAGAGTCCCTGCGCCGTTGCTGATTACGCTGGAGTCTACGTGACTTGGGGGACTTATCTCCAAGAGATCTCCTTCCAAAGTAGGACCCGAGTGGTTGATAAAATTCTGATCTTGTTCGCTGCTTAACGTGCTTGACAACCGGGTCTCGTTGTCTTGAACAAAATCCACAAAATTTGAAGGGACTAGTCCTCTTTGTCCATCCAGAAGTTCTCCTGGTGAGAAAGAGCAATGCCATTAAAATCCTCGGAGGAGAACACCTCCTTCGTGTTGGTGCCTTGAGAACAGACAAGACAAGGAAGAAGGTAGGAGTGCCAACCCTACATAAACAACATTCACGGCTTGAGAACGTAAAGGGAGACACCCCAACTGCCAGCGAGCTTTCCTGTCAACTTAAATCTTGCCAGTAGGAAAAGCTGACACTATGAAATATCTTATAATTAATTAGCTTTGCCTGCAAAGAGCGGCTTTGCCGGTGCAGAAACTCTGTTAATTAACAGAGCGATGATAAGGGTAATTTTAGCAACTGCTTTAGCGGTAGGCGAAGGAAAGAATTTGGAGAGCGTTTGACAGACAGACTGATTTCAATCTGCATGAATTAGCATGAATTCACGGATTGAAAAAAAACAAACACAAACCAAAACAAACCTTCATAGAAGCCATCTTCATCCATATCTCCGTACACGTAAAGGTACTTTCCTGCCGTAAGAGGGAGCTCTGCCTCTGGATTTTCATTTGGTCCATCGAAAGGGTTGTAACTGCAAGGAGCACATGAGCAACACTGGTCAGGGGCAAGGTGCACAGCTCTAAGTCTTAATTTTTTAAATGAATTAAAAGAAACTCAGTTGTGGGAGATCTTTTCCAGTCCCCACATTCCATTTGTTTTATATGTTTTATGTATCTTTTACACAAGTTTAGTAACTTCTACAAAGACAAGGTAAAAAAAAAAAAGACAAAACCAGTGAGTTACAGACAAGGAAACTACCAAGAGACAAAAAGTCCTTATAAAGTACTTTAATCCATATCCATCCAGAAAGAAATTGTTAGTCACCAAAATTTTTATCATGACAGCACTTTATATCTGAAATTCTAAAGTGCAAAGCAAAGATGCGACGGACTTTTAAATCTTTCCTTGCTTGAAAAAGTAATTTTATAAGAACAGGTCGAGACATCCTCAGTAATGTTGGAGGTACCAATTTCATGTCATTTAGACACTGAAGGCTGGAAATACAGTGGTGGGTGAGAGAGCCATGTCATGTCCAGCTCCCTCTGACCATTAAAGCACATGGACAGGGCACTATTTTGCAGTCAGTGCAAACAGTAAAGGGGTCTGTTATCCATAACATTGATTCCATGCAATAATTCAGTGTGTGAATAAAGTGAAGGAAAACCTAATGTTGAATATTACAACTGCGTATTACATATGTAATGAGGTGGGGGTTTTACCTATAACGGGCAATGCAAAGATGGACTTTCCCAGAATATCTCTGCTTTGAGGTATTGGAATTCTGATCATTATCCATCTGTAGAGGGGGAGGGAGGAAAAAAAAATGATAATGTTATTTCAAAAAGCTGCATGAACAGTTTTCCTGACAGGTGATATAAATCAGACAGCGAACGTGTAACACTGAGAAAAACCAATAATTAAATTCCAACATGAAACACAACTGGTTAATTTTACTTAGAATAGCTGATAGCAGTGACTAAGCACTTAAGATAAATGCTGAGTTTAGAACTGGTGCAAGTGTCAGCTTCCAAACACTTGGAAACAATTAGTATCACACAAAATATACTTCCTTGCCAATCCAATCCAATCCAATCCAATCCAATCCACAGTACAGCATCTGTAGAATCCCACCCTTTCCACTAACAGAAGGAAACATATTTCCTTGGAATTTACCATCGTATTTAACTCAAATCTGCAAAGCCACACATTTATTCCTTTACAAATCTGGTCTACAAATCCCGGAGATTAAATTGTGGTGCTGAATCAGCACAGACTCTGCCTATTTTAGCTCTGCACCGGGTATCTCACTGCTAAAATAGTAATTATTTCTGTTATGCTTTGAGCCTAGTAGAGCTTTTAAAGTGAGAGACAAACTTCCTTCCACTTATTTTACAGTATGCTGTGAGACATTTCAGAAAAAGACCAATTTTTTGCCTGTGCTTGAGAGAACTTTAATTAAAATAGAAATGCCAGGTAAACAGTGGGATCAAATAACATAAATCGTCCGAAAATTGACTGAAATTTTACCATCTAAACAGAGTGAACACTGAACTGCAACTTTCAGCTCTAAATAGGTCCCTGTCAAAAGTACACCAGAAAAATACCGAGTTAAGTCACTTTTCCTCTGAATGAACCCTCAAGAGGTGGGTTAGCACAGCACACACTACTCTGCCAACACTTGACCCCAGCGAGCAGGACAGTAATAGTCACAGAACAGGTATTTTCCCTGTGCACATTTGCAAAGATTATCACACTGACACCTTTATACGGTGCATAACTCAACCAAGAATGGTTATTCTAGAAGCCTTTGTCACTAGTGACAACCAGGGCAGTTGCAAATACACCTTTTGCAGAGCATCACTTTTTTGTTTGTTTGTTTGTTTGTTTTATTATTTATTTCAGACTTCCCAGCATTAGGCTCCACTTTCAGATTTTATTCATACGCTCTCCCTTAGGTCTGGATACCTCTGAAAAGGAACGGAGCTTAATTTCTGTGAGCTTGCATAATGTAAGTACGTATCACATAATTACACTCGAGAAGGCACAAAAAGTACAATTCTCCAAAAGAGGGCCTGACATTCTCAGCGAGAGATAACTCAAAAATAATAGAAAAAAGGGAATTAAATTTGACATGTGCTTTTTCTGTTCCTTGCTGTTAGTTCTGCTTCCCTAAGTCTCCTTGCTAAGCTGCTTTTCCTGCTTTGACTACTTTTTCTGTGGCCTCTTCTAAGAGCAGTGAATGTTTCCACTTTTCAGTAATGCTGCTACACAAATATACACAAATATTTCTCGTGGATAATCCTTAGATATGCCCATGGAATTCCTACTATACAAGAATCTAATATTTTGTTGAGTGTCCTACACAATACTCAGGCTTGTGATCCATTTAGAAACATTTTGTTTCTGTCAACTTCCACAGGTTCAATGGCAATGAATTTATATGACATAGATAGAAAACATGCACACAGTTGCAATTTATTTACTCCTGTAAAGATTAAGAAAGGGATTCCAGACTACAAAGTGAGGGGTAAAGTCTAAAGATCATTTCCTCTTGGGTATCTGCCTATACAAAACAGACCTTTTAGTATTTAATAGAAAATCATACTCTTCTATAAAGTTTTCAAAAATTGTCCTATACCTATTTTTATATATAACATTTCTCCCAAATATTAGCAAACAACTTGTTCTGGCAGCTTTGAAAAGCTCTTCTGAGCTTCCCCCTGGATTTCTACTAGAATCCTACTGAAAAGCAGAAAACCTTTCCAAGAAAGGAGGAACAGAACCTTTCTAAAGTACAATTAAACACCAGATGTAAAGCTGAATGGTGGAAGACTTCGGTGCAACTCCCACTTCCATTTTCCAGGCTCAGGATGGGTTTAAGGGAGCGCTGGAAAGGCTGGAAAGGCTGTTAGCAGGTGGTGTCTGCCTTGCTGCAGTGAGAGGATTCACACATCCTGAAAACCAGGCAAAGGACGAGCTGCTTTTGTGTCAGAGCATCCCTGCCTGGACAGGGCACGGCACATGGAATTTCTCTTCCATTTGCCCAGGCTGGATCCAAGTCGCACCTTTTGTTAGACGTAATAAAACACAGTAATAAACCTGCATAACACGGAGCTGCAGCAAACCAGGCACAGGCAGAAATGCTGATTTACACCTCAAGCACAGAGGCAGTGCAACATCACTGAAGGCTGAGGTTTTCAGGGAAGCTCGAGGTGCTCACGCACCTATTTTTGATGCTGTGTAACTGGGATATCAGCTGCGGCTTCTTTGAAAATATCAGTTACATTCCCACTGATCGTGTCCTCGAGCTGTCTCAGAAAACGAGAACGTTCATGTCTTGACTTTTTAAAAGCAGGCGGATCAACCTGCCCCAGCCCCCCCGGGAGCAGAGGAGTCTCGGCCCCTGTAACATACATTTTCAGTAAGAAATTTTTAAAAAGACTCACGTCTGAATCAAATCTGCATCTTGGGGTACCAGATCTTGACTTGGACAGGAATGTAGGTTTGACAGACAGTTGTTCTGGTTTGTCTCCAGATATTTGAAGGGGTCGTATAAACTCTGAAATCACACAGCGACTTCCAGAAGGACTTTCGTGAACTGGCAGTGAACAAAACACACACGAGAATAAGGAATTACTCTCAAGCAGAAACACTGCCAACTAATAAGCAGCAGTGACTTATTTTCTTCTCCTGTTAAAAATCCTTCTAGAAAAAGGCTACAGTAGGTAGACTGAAGAACATAAAAAGCTCTGCCTATTAGTTCCCAGTGTCTTGATAAATCACATTAAGTCAACAATATGTAACAAAACATAATGGAGAAAGTGAGGGTATTTTAACCCAAAAAATTCAAAGTTAAATTTTTCCTTATTGAAAAAAAGTCATTCTGAGCAACTTAATATGTATGGAAAAGTTATCTAACATGTTCTTTAACACACCCAGCATTAAAAAGCTGCTGTTTAGAATCTTTATTTCTTTTGGGAACTCTGTCATATACCGGAAAGTAGAACCGAGTCATACATTTGTCTTCTAAGAAAGTGACTGAAATGCTAATGATTTAGTTGGCAGGATACTCATTTTGAAATGAAGTGGTTTGACTCTTGTCAGGCAGCAAGTGCCAAGAGCACCTGCTTCATGCTTCGTGAGAGTTCCTCTTTAACACCAGTACTAAACCACGTAATTTGATCACAGTTCCACCCCTCCAGTTTCTAAAAAAATTGAAGACTGGGGCTATGAAAAAGGAAAAATCTTTAGAAATCCTTTTTGAATATTTTTATTTTGCTTTTAAAAGCAGTTTAAAAAAAAAGAAAAAAAAGAAGACAGTGTGTACTGCGCATTGAATAACCTAAGGAGGCAGCCTTACAAGAGGCTGCTCACTCCCATCTCCCACTGACTCAAGCGAAAATCAGGCCTAGAGGTGAGGGGAGGCAATTGAAAAGAACAACGTCACCAAGGTCGCAAGACAGACTAATAAAGCGTTACATAAAATACTTCTACATTTTTTCCCTTTTACTCTTAGTTTAGTCCCCAACTGACAGGACAGCAGGAAACTGTAAACTGAGCTTAGTTATACCTGCAGCACGAGCAGAAGTTACAGCAAAGCACAGTCCTTGCTGACGCATTCAGATACGCATTCTCCTTTTCATTAACGTAATGAGCCTATGCTCTAATTTTTCAGAGCCTGAATATGTGTAGGTTCAGCAGTTCCTCTCCTCTTCTGCCAGAAGTCTGGGCTGCAATGTTTTGCTACTGAATTGCAGCTCCCCAGACCACGTCACCAGGAATTATCAGCGGAACCTCTTTATTCATACTGCAGAGGAGAATAAGCTCCAAGAATATCATCAGAGGGTTTTTCTGGTGTTCTCATTAGTCCATTATGATTAATTTTCTCTGCATCACTGTAATTTACAGCAGGACAGCTTAAGCCCATTGACAGCAGGGTAATGTACAACTCACCACACAAAAGATTAATTACACCCAGCTCCGCTTACAGCAATCCCCAGGCTGGAAAAGGGCACATTTTTTATTCTTGGAACCTTTCTCACATATATAACAAAAAAGTCATCCCTGTTCAGAAACCTTTAGCCAATTTAGCTCCTTCTGTTTGCTGTTAATGTGCTTGCCATATCAGCCTGTCAGCGCCAAGCCTATAAATAATTGGGCCAACTGTGATTATTCATTCAAAGGAAACTGCTGTTTGGTCTCATACCTCCTGGATTCTTCAGGCTTTGTTTTTAAATTAGTTGCACAACATACCAAATGTGGAGAAAGATTCTAGGACAATCTAGCCCTTGCTTTGCATGCATATAGGATAACTAGGATAGAGCAGGCCTTATCAAGAACTCCAGGAGAATCAGGACGCTGGAAGATATTGATCTGTCTTACTTTTTTCACTTGTGAAACAGGGTACATAGAATTTGCCTGGAATCTTTAACATATAGAAGAGAAAACTGTGTGGTAGTTGTGATTGCATCAAGTGACTGGACACATCGGTGGCTAATACTGCACAGAGCTACACAGACACCTCACCTCCCATCGGTGACCGGAATATCCATCAATGTACGTGGAAGTGCAGCTTCTGCCCCAAGTCTGGCTGTGCAGAATGGATCTGTCTTCCTAACTGGACTAATTGCTGCCTTCAGTGTCCTCTGTTTCTCTGTTTATTTGGCTACTTGTGCAATGGAGTGTCTCCCTTCTCAATAAGATCCATACAGCAACTCCTGTCTCCTTATGAAAGGGTGTGTGAAACAACAGAAGCTGATCCTCTAAGGCTGCTTCCATGCTGTGGGACTGCTTTTCTCTAGGGCCACAGTGTGATCTATTTCTTAAAGCTGTTTGAAAATTACTGCATTTTCAAGGTCTTCTGATATCTGCAATAAACTGGAAAGAACTGATTTTCATGTGAGCCTTATCATAGCTCTTTAGCAGCTAGTTCCTGTGTATTCTGGAGGGGAGCCTTTTTAAAAGGTCACGAGACACTTAAATAATATATGTACATTCATGCTGATCCTGTGTATGTAGAGCCACAGTTGGATTTAAAAAAAATAAACACAGGCATCAAGTAATGCCTTTGCAAAAAAAACCCCAAAATTTGGATTCACAGCGCACGAAGCACATTCCTCCTGAAAACTCCTGAATCTCTTGCATCTCCTGATCATTTCTACAGAGGAGGGCTACTCCTGCAAATTGTGAATACAGGATACAGACAAAAAAGGCTGCATGATGTCCCTGGGCTTGAGCAACAGAATGTGGAGGAATGAGACCTACAAACTGTTTTAAAGCTTGTTAACTGCAAACCAAGCAAAAAAACTCAAACGAAACACCTTTCCTTTGATATCTGCCCTCTGGAAAAACCACATTTTAAAATGAAAAATACAAGAGCTCAGCTCATAAGAAAATGCAGCAGTATCTAGAAATGTCTTTTTTTTTTTCTCTAAATATTAGAAAAGAACCTTATAAAGCCACGGGGTTTTTATCCATAAAGTCTTTGTGAAATCCATACATGCTCAAAATGGCCTTTATTTTTCCATGCCTGGCAAATATCTGTCAAGGAAATCTGACGAACACCCTTTCAAGGCAAAAGGAAGATCACTGGACCTAATCTAAATGTTTCAGAAGACTTAAAGCTGCCCATACTTGCATTACAATTAGACTCTCCGTTTTATTTATTGCAATTGCTGATTCCATATGGACTACCTAAATTACCTAGAAAGACCATTTAAACGAGCCTCTTATCTGATGAATAATAAATCTTAAGGTTTTTGTATCTGATTGTGACACTATTATATGCTTAAAGTGAACTTTTTATGCCCTAATCCATTCTGGCTAGGTTTATTTCATTTCCTGATACATTCAAACATCACCAATTAAGGCAAAGCAGCTGGTCATAAACTGATCTCATTTCCGTCATTTGCTTTGCTTTGAAAGCTGTCCCTGTGTTCCCTCTTGTGTTCTTTCTTCCTCACACATAATAAAAATAATTACACTTCTGGTCTGAAGAACTTGCTGTACATTACCATCATTATTGTGGAAGGGTTGATTTCAATAATTAGAAATCCTGCCCACTTGCTCAAACATCACTTTATTGTTATCAGAGCATTCATACTGAGAATGAATGTTGTCCAAGGATTTCTGATGTTTATTCACTAGCTCTTAGTCACATAAAAATCAAAAGGTTAGGGGAAAAGATTTGCAGTCTTTAAATGCCTTCAGTACAGACCCGGCTGTGTTTGCTGTGCCTTTACTCAAGGATTACATGGAATATATCTGCTTGGTATATGTTTTGAAGGTTTTTAAAAAGGTTTTCCCGTTAGTATTTTATTGGTTTGGAGAGTTTCACTGAGTACCTTAAAAAGTTCAGGTAATTTTCATTTGAGGATGGGAGCCTGCTTGAATCAATTGCAGTGATACAGCCTGGACCTTCACTGGTTGCCTGAAGGACATTTCAATACCTAACTGCCTTTTCTTTAAAATTAATCGTTGATTTGAAAAACCTGTCCTTAGAGACATGAAGCTAATGCTAATGGTATTAAGGAAATGCTGCTGGGTATTAAGGAAATTTCTGCTAAAATCTTATGGCTATCAGGAAATGCCTTCAGAACTCTCCATCTACTGCACTTTGATACCCACTTAGGTAAAACTTGCGGCTCCAGAAAAGCCTAAGAATTAACATGCACCCCAGTGGGCAGGACTGCCAACAGCTCCAATTTTGTGCTCAAGAACCCAAGGCATACAAAACACAGAGTTAGTGAACTGAAATGAAAGAAAGATGTCACCTTGGTTCCTGTTGACTTGGTTTCACATTGAGTTTAGCACCCTTCACTGAAAATCGCTGCTCGTCTGTAGCAGTAGGGAAACGATTTGTGACCCCTAGGCCCTGTTCCTCAGAGTTTTTCTAGAAGCTTAGGTAAAAAAGTCAAGGCTATTTCATATTTCCAGTTCCTTTTCACACTTCTTTTAAAACGACCTTTGGCGAATTTGAAAGCAATGGGAATTAACTGACAGCTGGTTTTTTTTTGCAGAACGAGTGAAGCGATTCCAGCATGGGTGATCCAGGAGGGCGCTCCTCAGCCTTGAGAATAACATCGTGAAAATACAAAATCTAACGTGTCGTTTACACGGAAGGGATTTTCAAGTGCGCTCAGGTAACCTCTCGCCTTGATCTCTGCAATTTTCTTATGAATAATGGATCGTTTACAAAGCTCTGTACTTAGGAGAGCCGTTGCCTCTGGCAACAGGAGATGACCTGGTGAAAGTTCAACACAGATCTTGGATAAACACACTCTGTTGACTATACCGAGCACTGTAAGTGTAAGCACAATCATACACATATAAATCAACTATTTTTTTTCTCAACTTTTCATTCTCCATTTGTTTTCAAACTCAGATCAACAATATTTTTGTTGAGACTCTTCCGTCTCTAGAACAACTGGGAGTTACACGTTTAAATGCTATTTTAAACACAGTTAAAAATTTAAACATACCTTAGCACAGTTTAGCAAGCAACTGTAGATATTATCCTCACTCAGCTCTGTTAAATTATATCCCATGAAACTCATTTTCAACCAAAATCACTTTATACAAGAATCTGTGTTTTGTAGACAGTGTTTGCTTCTATTTCATTTTTTTTTAATGTTTTACTTTCAATTTTTTGACGGAGTAGCGCATCATTTCTGTTGAACAAATGAAACTAAGCCAAAACCATTTTCATGTGTGTCAAAATACTCCGTTCAGTTTCCCCATTTTCTATCCATCTCTATTTACCCTTCTCTTTTGTGTAATGGCCAGTACAGTGGGTCTCTGTGCTTTCTTTCCCCATGAACTGCTACTTCAACAAAATAGCAGACCTACCCCTGTGTGCCTGAAACAGGGAAGGTTTGACAACAAAGCCTGTATATGCAGACAGCCCTTCCTCTTACAATGGAAGTATATTTTTAACATAATTTTTACGCACAATTTTAACACTGAACCGGTTTCTTATCACTACACCCAACAACAATTAGAGAGAATTCTGCTCCCAGCAGTGCCCAGATAAAACTGGAACAAGCTCAGAGAAGGCTTAAGAGATACTCTGAAATTCAAATTCAGGAACAGGAGTGGATTCTGTCCTCCAGTGGTACAGCAAACTACTTACATCACAGACTTGCATTGTAAAACCTACGGGGCAGAACCGACACCCACCAACAAAAGGCCGGTCCTTACCTTTGCCTATAGAAGTGGCTATTCCATTCATTAACTGGGATAGAGATTTAGCAGGAGAACCAGAGATATCTGAGGATGCCAACGTGTTGCTGCTCAGGAGATCAATCTTCCCCGCCTGCTGCCGAAACTTCTCCAGCTCTCTGGACAGGAGGTTAAATTGCTCGCTCTGCGTCCGGCATTTCTCCTCCAGCTCTCGGACCTTGGCCTGCGCAACCGAGACACAACACGGACATTTCGCTGAGACCAGAGCTCTGACTCCATCAGATTTTTCTGAAGTACCAGGAAGCCAGGACAGGCAAACTATTCGGGATAAATAAACAGGCCCCCGATCTCCCTCTAATTCTCACCCGCACTTGGAACGAAACCTTGCGGTGACCCTGGAGTATTGAGGTGATTTCTCCTTTCATCCCCAGTTTCCAGAGGGGAAATCCCTCATCGTGTATTTTGGCAGTGCTCAAAAAGTCACTGCCAAGAACACCTGTAAACAGATCCTACAGCTTTGTGACTTCTGCACACATCTGAGTGTCAGTTTTGTGCGCTATTCCAAATTTTTCTAGAACTCGGGTATATTTCTGAGGTTTGCCCATCCTCTGCTATTCAGCTGAAGCCTCCCGAATTGCTAGATTAACATTTACGTATTAAATCCCAACAAGAAGGAATACTTTTTTAAAGCTACAGCGAATTTCGAAGATAAAATTTCTCTGTATTCATAACACAAATTAATTTATTTCTGCTAAAGATGTCTCAAGGTATCCATCTGATCTATTATAAAACAAAACCCAATAAGAATCAGAGACACTGCGGGAGTTTTGCACAAACATTAAATGCTTGGGGTTTTTTTAGTCTTTCATCTCTTTGCTGTGGTTTTGAGGGACTGAAATGTGAGCCTTTGCTGCTTGTTAATTTGCTGCATGGGTATGACATCTATGCACAATTTTAAAAGGACATTAAGCAAACAAAGAAGTAAGCTGGTCTGGCTTTGTTGGTCCCCTCTTTTAAGGATGAGCTATTCGACTCTCTAAGAATATATACTGACATTTCCACATGCAGCTATGGAAACTCTAGCATAAAATGCAAAATAAAAACATCACAATCCAAACCTCAACAAGATGCAAAGCCCGTCTTAAAAAATATTTTTGAAAGAACAATAATGCATTATTATTTATTAATTTTAAAAGCATTTGCATTTCAGTGTATGCCTTCTTTGCCTTTTCTTCTGAGTATGTAGAAATTTCAAGTTGTTCTGTCATGCCAGTATGAAGCCTGGAAGAGAATGCTTTTACTGCTTGAGGTTGTGAGTTAGAAGTGAGCACAAAGCTGGTAACTATATAAAAAAAAAAGGGCCATAAGATCCACAGTGGAGCTAAAAGGAAGCATCCCCGTGCTCATCCTCATTTCTTGGCTTCAGGCACGTTCTTGGTTTGTTGTCAGCCAGCCAGACTCACCTCACAGGAGAAAACCTACGTGTCCAGGGATGGCGCTGCAGAGTGAGGCGTGTGCTCACAGCCCCAGAAATCTGGATTTTTATTCTGTGCCATGGTTCCTCCCGTATAACCTGCCCTGATAAGGATGGCACAGAGGTGCCAAGTCTACCAGACCTCCCTAAAACTGGCTCTGCCTATAGCAGTGGTGCTATGAAGAGACGTTCTCTGCTGCAGGCAGATTGAATGTCTATCACTTGGCACTCGCCAAGTTTCTCGTACAATCCACAGTGCTACTTCTAAAGTCAAAATGGCTTCTTAAACAGAAAATGAAGCAGACTTCATCCATTACAAGACAGATACTGTTCACATGAGACAGGGAAGATGATGAGCAACTTTCCAAGTGGACAGGTTTGAATTCAGACCAGTAATTAACTCACATGTTCTGCTACGGAGATATTATTTCATAGTTCATCTGCTCATAGCAGCAATAGCTTTTACTGGGTGGTTCAAATCAACCTCAGGTGAAAAAATCGCATAAAATAGTCTCCGTGTTAACAAAGAAACAATCTGAATTCAGACAAAATCCACGCAAGTCAGAAAGTTTACGGTGCTGAATAAACTACCAAACCATTCCTACTGGGCATGCTCATAAGAAATTTGACTTTCAAAACCAGGATCTGAGTTCTCATCAAATCATGCCAAGATTAATTTCTCTTGGGGGAAAAAAGTTCCGGTTTCGATGATTTGGTATTTGGCCAAAAAAAATGCAAAGCATGCTTGCATAACAATGGTTCTAGCACGCATCCCATGCAAGGTTCGGCAGGGCTACCGTACTCAGTTCGAAGGGAAAGGTGCAGGGCTCAGGACAGGGAAAGGAGAATTTATGCCCTAAAATACCTGCATGCTGTCCAAGGTGTTCTGGATGAAGTGCAAAGCAATAAATCCCAAACAAGACACAGTAAACAAAGAGATGTGAAATAAACAAAGAAATAAAAACAGTTTTGAATACTTTTTTTGTTTGTGGTTGTTTTTACATTTCAAAGCAAAGTATATTAGAACAGTCCCACGTGTAAAAAGCATGCATTAACACAAGCCACGCTACAGAACGCTTCAGAAATCAATATTGCTGCTGATCTCAAACTGCAAAAGGCACATTAAATAAAATGCTAAAAAATAACGCGCTCATGGCAATAAAAAGCGAAAGCTTTGGAAACCTTGGTGGGGTTGTGCAAATAGCAGGCTGCAGACAAATCAGCTACACAGGAATTGTGCTCAGCTTGAGGGGGGTAAATAATCTCTTGCCTGCCTTGTTTTTAACTATGTTTTCCTGCATTATATACTTTCCACCAGGCATTAAATAATAATTTAATCCCGTGTTCTGAAAGCTAAAACAAACTTAATATATATGGTGATAATGAAAGGCCGTGAGCAAAACACGTTCCGTGGGAATACTGACCTTTATGAACGAATTCTTTAAATATTTATTTTTTTTTAAAGTCGATTGATGCTCCTGAAAAAAACACCTTTCACCAAGGCGTGACCAGCAAGAGCACGCACAGAAATACTGTGGGAAGCTAAACAGACTAGAAATCAGCTTTTGCTAAAAGAAGATTTCTAAATGAAATATTGACAATGCACTTGCTCTGGTCAATCCATGGTATTGCCTGTTCTTCAGGATACATTAACCCTTAACAACAAAATTTAATGCCTTTTCTTTTCATCAGGCAGAAAAATGAAGTGTCCTCTCTCTACCACACCCTTTTTAGGTTATTTGAAGTGTCTAAATTCTTTCATTAGGTTTAAAATTTTAAGTGCTTTAACACATAGCCTTATGTTTATTAGACAGTATTTAATTAGGAACATTAGGTAACTGATTGGTATTTGCAGCTATATTTCCAGGCTAATAAATAATATTTCTCATAATTAATCACTTTCTTTAATAGTATTTTACAAAAAAAAAAAAAAAAAAGGTCCCAAATGAGAAACTGAGGTACACAAATCACTTCCAACAGCTCAGCTTAATGCACTCCTAACTGAATTATAAACCTTAGAGGATGCAATTATATTAGAAGATAAAAAAAAATAAAATCTATCTGCCTACATATTCCTTGGAACTTCCAGCAGTGATGATACTTTCACATTCAGAAGGGAACCTGAATAGGCAAAGGTAACATAGAATATCTTACCTCTAGCAACTGAACTGCTCCCTCATGCTCCTTCTTAGCTTCAACCTGAGCCTTGTTTTTATGGAAAAGGAAGAAAGAAAAAGGGGGGGGAAAAAAAAAAAAGAGAAAAAAGGAGGAAGAAGGAAAATCATTAGTCATGCCACACATAATATGCTCTAAGCACATAAAGTAGCATACTGTATACACAAATCCAGAGCCAAGTACAGTCTGGAAGGGGTGGCTCTGCCAGTATTACTCCAGCACTCCTCTGAAATAACTGCTTATTTTTAGGAGATTGAATCTCGGTGAAGTTTATAAGAGCATTGGTATTTTGCTGGACCTACACAAGCAGGCTCAGTGCACTGCAAGATCACATCATAAGTATCTCTCAAACTCTCTAAATTAAAACTGAAATGGAGTTTGGCCTTGAGGAGGTTCATGGTGTAGAAACCTCCCATATCAGGTAGGAGAAAGCAACACAAAAATTTAGCTCATTCTTTTAATGAAGCATCAGTATTTATTATCGAAGCCAACAGCTCACAAAACACCTCAAGGCAGGCTGTCTGAAAACAGCAGTGCAACATTTAGGGTCCAATCAACTGGATCAAAGACAAAAAGAGGGGATAAATAAGAGCAGAAAAGTATTTTATATAGCTCAGAAATTCACTTATCAAATCGTGGTAGGGAAAAGTCTAAACCTTAAAACCAAAAAATAGCACTCAGTAACTTTGTGTTACCCTCAGTTTACTTCCATTTGAGGTTTCAGTATCTCCTTCATTGAAGCTTGCCCAAGATAAGCACAAATTTTATTAACCATTGTATCATTCTGCACATTCCTCACCAGAGAAAAGTCTTAAACCCCTCCTGTTTGGCAGAGGGCAACACCCCACAGACTTTCCAATTTAATGGCCCAGATAGTCCCATGATGGACACAGATACAGCAATTTTAACTTCATTCCCCTCACCTCTAAGGGCTGCCCTACTCCTTTATTGGTTTCAGTGGAAGCTGGGTCAGGCCATAAAGTCACAACCAGAACACGCAGCCAAACTATACTTCACTGTCATGCAGGATAATAAAGCCTCCTTCAATCCTGCCAGCACAGTCATATTTCTCCCTGGACTACAGTAATAAGTCTTACGGCTAGCACTCGATAAATATTGGCTCCATGAGCATTAGCAAACATGTGATAACAGGTAATAGAAAGCCTTGAGTCATCCATCATTACAAGTTTAATAAAATCTACCCAGAATATGAGTTCTGGATAAATGATTAGAAAACCTGCATCAATAGCTATCTCTCTTTCACATCGAACTGCCCTGTATTAAGGTTTTCTTGAAAGAGAAAGGCGATCTGATTCCCCATCAGCACAAAATGGTGATGAACAAGGTTGTATTGTTACTTTCAGGCCGAAAAGTCTGACCTGAAAAGCCTGTGTTTATATTAAAAACACAAAGAAATCTTTATTTACATTCAAAATGTGATAACAAATGCACGGGGCTGTACCAGCAACTTGCTTTGCTTTGCAGCGCCCGTTTTGGTGGTTCCTCAGCACCTTTACAACAGTAACAAGATGTGCTGTGAAGTGCCGTCCTGTTACTGCCCAGAATTTCTACTTTCATTTCACAAGACTTTCTCAAGTAATTATGTGACCCTAATAAAAAAGCAGGGAAGAAATAGTTTAACACACACGTGCCAGGTACACTGGGAGATCTCGTTACTTCAGGTCCACTGGACAAGAATTTGAGCGCTGGCCGCAGATGCTGAGCCAGTTCCATCGAGTAAAATCCCAAATACAATATAACCTCATTTTGTGCTTGACATCTGTCGTGCTGCAGCTTAGCAAAAGCGACTGGAGAAAAGACTAGCACAGAGATTTGCCCCCTGTTGCCAAGCCAAATGTGGTTTTGTTAGATGAATGTAACAAAAATTAGCAAAGAACTTGCTTTGATTTCTCTGCTTTGCCAGGACTTAAATTTCAAGTCCAAAATTTATGAGGAAGTTCTAGTAATAACAGCTGAATATAACTAGAAATGGCATTTTGAAATGTGCCTAAGTACGTTAATTGAGAAAGACTAAAAGAAAATTAACAGAAAGATTTCATTTGGTCAACTGCAGTTTTCTATTTCAAGCAAACTACATTAGAAATATCTTTTATTCTGCTGAGAATGTCCCTCCCTGCCAATTCTCTACCAAATTATCATTAGCACTATTATTTCTGTGTTTTAATCTAGTCCAGCAATTGGAAAAATCAACATTAGCACTGAGACAATTGCAGCTTTAAGTGACTTTGGTAAGATTGAAACTCAATATCATGTATTTTGTATTATAATGAATACTGAGAAATTGCAGCGTGGGGAAAAAAAAGGTCTTGAAGTGATTGGTGAATTAGAGAATGACCTTGGAAATGAGGTACTTAAAAACTGCTTAGCTTATTGTGGTGCTCCATCACTCCCCTTCTCAGCTGGGCAGGGGAGAGAAAACACAGCAAAAGTCTCCTGGGTCGAGATAAGGACAGGGAGACATCCCTCAGGAATCACTGTCATGGGCAAAACAGACTCGGGGAAATTAGTTCAGTTTATCAACAATCAGATCAGAGTAGGATAATGAGAAGTTAAATTAAATCTTAAATACACCTCCTCCCACCCCTCCTTTCTTTCCAGGTACTCCTGAACTCTCTTCCAGACAGAGAATGCAGACAGAGAATGGGGGCTGTGTCCAGTCCACCACACGTTGTCTCTGCTGCTCTTTCCTCCTGGCAGGGAGGACCCCTCACACTGTGCCCCTGCTCCAGCGTGGGTCCTTTCCATGGGAGGCAGTTCTTCACACACTTCTCCAACGTGAGTCTTTCCCGTGGGCTGTGGTTCTCCACAGACTGCTCCAGCCTGGGTCCCTCCCACGGGGTGCAGGTCTTCAGGAACAGGCTGCTCCAGTGTGAGTCCCCCAAAGGTTCACAAGTCCCTCCAGCAAACCTGCTCCAGTGTGGGCTCCTCTCTCCACAGGTCCACAGCTCTGCCAGGATCCTGCTCCAGTGCAGGCTTCCCGTGGTGTCCCCGCCTGCTTTGGGCATCCACCTCCTTTGGTGTGAGGTCCTCCATGGGCAGCCTCACCATGGGCCTCATCAAGGGCTGTGGGGGAACCTCTGCTCTGGCTGCAGTTGCCCCTGTGCAGTTTTTCCCCCCACTTTTTAAATACATTACCCCAGAGATGCTGCCGCTGCCACTGATGGGCTCCGCCAGCAGCAGGTCTGTCCTGGACCCGGCTGGAATTGGACCTGCTGGACATGAGGGAAGCTTCTGGCACCTTCTCATATATATCTTCCCTCTTGGCTCATAGAAGCCTCTCCTGTAGCAACACCACTAGCAAAGCCTTGTCGCACAAACCCAACACGCTCATGAAAAAGAAGATCAACTGTGATTGAGATTACTCTTTAATTTAGTGGGGAAAAGCAGCAAGAATTCTATGTCTGGAAGAGAAAGCCAAAGAAATCCTAACAAAACATTCATATGCTAACTCTTCCAGCCAACTGGAAATGGCAGAGACCTCATATTTTGATTATCATGAAATTAAGACCGGAGTCCTTCCTGAAATTTAAGAAATGCACAAATATTCCTGAGCCAAGCATAGGAGGAAGCAATTGAAATACAAAGGAAATATATATAATTGTGCCATTTTATCCCTATTGGGAAATAGATATACCGGGGTCAGGTTAACCTTCACTGGCACAGTCATTCCCAAACCAAGTAGTGCAGACAGCACCCACTTGTTGCAGCTGCACCAGAACAATCCAGAATGGGAACCAGTTCGGCAGTTGGGGTTTAAGTTCCTCAGACCAGCAGCTCCACTTCATGCCATTTACTCTGTCACTGCAGTCTGGGATTTCTCCCGGCCTTCCCTGCCCCCCCCTTACCTTCTGCAGGAGCTCAATTTCCTGCTGTTTGGCGTTGAGGACAGCCAAGGCTTGCTCATGCTCCAACTCCAGCTGTTGCCGCCGTTCAGCAGCCTCTCGCATATGCTGTTTCAAGGGAACAGGGAAAACCATCAGGAGACTTGAACCCATTCCGCCTGCAGCCGAACGTGCCGCCATTCCCAGCCATGCAGGTGTCCCACCTCGGCATAAAAACTCCCTGGGATCACCAAGAGGCAAGCGGGAAGCTGTTTTAATTGGGTTTTAATTGGGTCGGTACTTAGAGGTGTACTGCCAAAGCTGAACTCAGGCATGTTGACAGCAATGTCTTTTAGGATATGCCACCGTGGCATTGCCAGCAGCGTGGCCTCGGTGCTGCACAAGGGAACAGGACCCATTTCAGCCATCAGGCACACGTTTTTATGTGGCCCTGCGCTGAAAAGTCAAAGCGTGGAAAAAAAAAAATTGCCGTGACAATTCCCTAAATGCCTCTTTATGTAGGATATGCTTTTGTCATTTGTTTTGCAAATGGTGACCCAAAAGAAACAGCTTACCTTTGCTGATCTCTGCCTATTATCTATAGCTAATTAGAGAGAACAAAACCGACGCGGGTGGATTTGGACAAGAGGGACCATACAGTACTGAAAAACAACTTTTAAAGTACATTTGCTGCTAATGATCCAAAGCAATATGAGAAAGGTTCTTGGGAAGAGCACAAGCTGAACAATGTCAAGGCACCCTTTGCAGATAGAAATCTTTTTCATTACAGGTTAATATTATTCTCCCAACATCACTGTCACTTTCAAACACCCTCTTAATAAATGGGAGTTAAGAAAGATCTCTTTCTAGATTCTGATCTCTTCTCTGGTGAGACTGCTATTGAAGATTTTTATTTTCCAAATTATGTATTATTCCCATATTACTCTCAGAGCAGAGGCACAATGTCTTATCTGCAGCACCATGAGTTATTACACACCAACCTATCAGAAATCAGCCCTTGGAAACACAAATGCATGGCTAAAATTGACAAGAACAGCCCCAAATATCTCCTATTGTGTACAAGAGAAGATTTTATCCAGCATATTTCTAACCTTTCATGAGCTGTTATCATCTGCTACATGGCACTCATAACAAACAGGGGCAGCCCAGGGGGGCTGATTTCTCTCAATCTGGGTAAGTTTGCAAAGGAAGCAGAAATATCTCCAACACTCCATTTGGCCTCTGCTTGGGATTTATTTATTTTCATTTGATTAAAAACAACAACAACAACAACAACAAAAAGATTTTCCAATTCATCCATTTTGACCCTCAGCTATGGCTTGTTTTCTTGGAGTTTTGTGAGGATAATATTTTGACTGTATACATTCCTGAACTGTGCATCCTATACAAAAGTTAAGTGGATCTGTTCCTGGGTAGTATCTATTATCAGTATTTTATAATGACCAAAAATAGTGGCTCTGATTCTCATCTTATCTGAATGAACATAACCTATTTTGCTAACTAGTCTTACTCATGTTTTAAATTAGCATGAAGCTACATTTACTGAGCTCAGCAGCTTCCATCACGTCTTATGCAAAACTTGACACCGATGGAGCATCAGCGCATTTCTTAAATTCAAGAAATGGTGAGGCAATCAAGTCATTCTCACACCTCTAATTAAAACCTTTAATTATCATAAAAAAGTCTCACTTCACTATCTCAAGATCCAGCACCAGATTTGGTACAGCATATTTTGGTACTGTTAAGTTCTTGCTACTTTCACAAAAGCTACTACAGAACATTGCTAGTCCTTTGCAAAGATCAATAAATAATTAATACTGTGACCATACAGTGAATCTATAAAATGCAATAAAGCAACAGATTGTTAGCCATGATCTGTGATTCTCCACAGCTTTGAATTCCTCTGTTTCCTAAAATATGTATTTAATGATCTGCAGTTCACAGATTTTAAGGTCAGAAAAGACCATGTGGTCATCTGTGTTAACCCAGAAGTATCTCTCAGGCATTTCAGTATTGTCATGATCTACGTAGTATTTAAAGCTGCAAGGATCTCTTCACCCCAGCATCTGTCCCTCCCCGGGCAAAGAAATCAAATCTCCCCCAAACCAGAAGCAACTCTTCTCCTCACACACCGGTGTCAACTCGGTTCTCTCTGCAGATCTGTTTTGTGCTTCCTCCCTGCACATCAGCTGCTGACATTCCTTCTTCCAAACCCAGGGAGAACAGGTTTGGGCAGTGGAGCAGGACTGCAGGGAGCACCAGAAGGACAGCAGGGAGAAAGCTCAGAGCTGCTGAACCCTTTCTGCATCTTCCTGCAGGCCTGGCTTCCACAGTGGTCACACTGCCAAGGTTTGGGTCGGTGGTGACCGTCATCTGTCTGTGCTATCACTGCCCTTAACGTGAGGCAGGTCAGAACTTCCCAACGTGTGAACTGCACTTCCCTTCTGCGCCCTTTCTAGGGGTCCTAATAATGCTGCTCTTAACATCAGAAGGCAAATCCACATTTAAAAGAGGACAGAAAAAACACAGGAGGGACTTCCTATTTCAACACAGTTGTCAAACAAGGCTCTGCCCCTTCCAAGGAAGCGTGAAGAAGGAACCTCTCCAGCGTATCTTTCAGATCAAAGGCAAGAATCCTGCTGCACAGGGACACCGTGCATTTATCAGCTTTATTTCTAACTACAGAGCCAGACAGCTGTATGGTATAAGCTGTTTCTGAAATAGCACTTAAGGGACCTGCTTAAATGCCTCTTGTTTTTCCTGCTTCCTCCAGGGTAGCAGGGGGATTTGATAAGGAATAGCCCATCCTGGCTCCGACTGTTGCAGTGTGTACCTACAGCTGCAAGGAAAACAGAGGACTCCATTCTTTCCTATTAGAAGTGACTTTGCAGTTCTAAAATGTGCAACTGGTTGATGCAAGAACAAACTCCCACGGCTTTCAAGTACCAAAGTCTTGTTTACCAAACAGAACTCATCCATGGTGCTGAATGGGGAGCAAATTTAATTGTCACCCAAGGAGCCTTATCAAAAGACTTCTCATCTGTGCTCGCAGATGGGTGAGCACCATTACCGTGGGATGAATGGGAAAAGCTGGCTGCACGCATCAGAAAATCAGGGCTCTTCTACGTGAGAGGCACTGTGGGAATTTTCAGAAGTCGGCTAATTCAGCAGTTCTCCGTCTTTTCGGCTTTGTTGATACATCCTGTATTTCTCAAAAGAAAAACTGAACTTCTTTTCAGACAGGGAAACCAGGCTAAATATCCCTCAAAACTTTTTCTCCAATGGTTAGAAAGCTGCAAACCATGTTTTCAAACCAGTAATTTCCCGAACTTATGAGGACGCACATGAAAAACATGATTAACTGCATCTGCTTGGGCACGGTTTAGTGCTAAAAAGGAGCTGTGGGGTTTCAGATCAGTTCAAGGTAAAGGGAGAAAGTCAGGATCTCTGTATCCAGCTGAGAATTTTTGCTTCAGTGAAGGAAAATTTTTGAAGAAGTTTTTTAAGCAGAACAGTGAGGTTTACATTTTGTAGCCAGACTGGCCGACACAGCTCTCTCTAAAGCAAAATATCTTGGCAGCTGTTCATGTTCTCATCCTCTTTCTCTCATTTTGACTTAAAACACTGTATAGTGAAAACCTACATCCAATTACTTATAAAGTATCAGATAAAGGCCTCTAAAGACGTCACTCCTCTGACAGTTTGAGATCCCTTGTCAGTACTTGGTCTACTGCATTCCATACATTTTTTCATAACTAACAGGGGCATTCAGTCCCTGAGTTACGTGTCCTATGTTTATGTGGCTCCCCGAATAAGCATAAGGAATAATAAACAAGCGGTAGAAGTACCGGGTTGTTGGACTTTATGTTGTTGCACATACCTTTAGGACCTGCTCTAAGTTCTCCAGCTTGGCTTGGAGCTGGTGTTTTCCCTTTACAGCCAAATCTCGTTCTTTGGTCACTCTGAGAAGGGTTTCTCGAAGATGGTCATAGTCTGATTTTACCTAGAAAAAATCAAATGTGATTACTGCCCAAAAAACCTAATAAACGAAGGGAAAACCCTGTCTGACACAAATATCTCTGCATGTTAAAATGAAGAAAGGAAAACAAAAAGTTCAAAGAGAATAGGAAAGAAGCACAAAAAACCCAAAAAGGGAATGTTCCTATACATGTATGCATGGAACATTTTCTTTCAACAAGGACTACAATCTGGCAACCAAAGTGTACTTATGCATAAGTCATGTAAATTTAAATAAATATACTACACAAGGCCCAAAATGAATGACAATCAAAGAATTTCTACATTCTCTGCATCTCAGAGGCATCAGAGATGGCTGTGCTATAAAAAGAGACAGAGATCTAACACACATGTATAAATACAACTCACATGGACATTTTTTTGGACTCTTTTTTAGTGTAAACTGACATCAGAATAAACTCAAATGTACATGATGAGCCTGTGTTAACACTTGAAATCAGTATCTCTACAGTTCAAAAACAGGTGTTCTTCTGCAACAAACCCCCTGTTCTCCCTTAAAATAGTTCCATACAGAAGGTATTTAAAGGATCAGATATTCATAAAGCAGGATTTGTTTTATGATTTAAATTACTTGGTGCTATCTTAGCCATTTCAGTATGATCCAGTCTTTTTATACAGGATTTTGTGAGTCATCAGTGACGGTGACCACTTCATAAACACACCCAGAAAAGAAGAAAATATATTGAATTACTTTATCCTGCCATGGAAAAGTTCTCTCTTCAAATCAGCAGAAAATTTAATTTCTTGTCCCTGATCATTTTATGACTTTGAGACATGTATTGATGCAGAACAATAAGATTCTTACAGTTTAGCAAGTGACAAGTTCCTTTGAGTTTTATTTTTTTTTTCAATCTAATCACTGTAACTTATTGTCATTATTTTTAAGGAACGAACGGCCTTAAGAAATCTCTGCCATATTGGTCTCCTGGATATTTTCTAAAGCAATGTTTTGGAAGCTGATTCAGCCTTTCTATTTGCCTTCTGGCTCCAGTTTGTTAACTTGCAAACTTTGCCATGGACCAAACAATCTAAATGGTTGCAGCCAGCCCTCGCATTCAGCTTTGCAGCAGGGCTCTTTGGAGTGCAGTGGACTAGAAAAAAAGAGAGGAAAATGGAACAAATCATGTTTTCCACAAGAACTGATGCAATTATTGTCAACCTCAGGTTTGTTTTTTTTTCTGTGCACGGATTTTTCTTTTCCTCTCCCCTCGCTTCTTTCTAACTAAGGAAACTATTAAACAATGAATTTTCAGAATCTATTCACTTCCAGTACCCTTTGTATTGTATCCCTCTGCTCAGATCAGTCAGTGTATGTTGTTGAAGAATAATGGAGTGAAAAAAAGAAACAATGAGGTACCAGCACCAATGATGCAATTTTGTTACTGCCTGTGGTTCTCAGTTAATTTACTGAGGCTTAATGAAGTACAATATTTTGAACAAGTTTCAAGAAAAGGTTGTTTTCCTCAGGCTTTAGTTTTCCCTGTCTCCAAAACATCCAAAAATCTCCAAAAATTTCCCTGTATCTTCATACAACCGACCACCTCTGAAAAGAATTTTATAAAACTTACTAGTTGTCATATTGGGAATAATTTTGAGGAGCTGGTGAGCAGGGTCCCTTTCTGCTCTGTGCTCTTCAGGGAAGGGGCTATCAGAACAAACAGCACTTACCAGGCTGCTGATGGAATTTTGGAAAGAGATGGATTAGAGGCAGGAAGAACTGCAGATGTTTTACACATCTCAGGATCTTTCATTT
The DNA here is from genome assembly GCA_013396775.1 of Cephalopterus ornatus. Taxonomy (NCBI): domain Eukaryota; kingdom Metazoa; phylum Chordata; class Aves; order Passeriformes; family Cotingidae; genus Cephalopterus; species Cephalopterus ornatus. Next base: position 2,048,386 of record VZRE01001175.1, read on the forward strand.
AGGATCCCGAAGTGCCTACCTAAATTAGTTAAAGTTTAACAATACACAAATGTTTCTGATAATTTCTCTACTTTCTCTTTTGGCAGCTCAGCTTTTGAACAAGGTTCTGTGTCTGTTTTAATTTTGTGGATTGGAAAGAACAGAACCAAATCTACCAAAGAACCTTCTGATCATTACTCTTGCTACTTCCATCTTTTAATGTTTCTACAGGACAGTCTCGCCAGGACTTTCTCATCTGAAGATCGTGTATCACGTAGAATGCTGTGATACACACATTTATATAACCCATAAGGCACCACAAAACTTGACAAGACTATAATTTATTTTTTTTTTAGAGAACATTTGTTCTTGAATGTGAATTTAATGCTCTCTCCATGCAGGCTGTTGAAGAACATATGGGATATACATGAACTTGAATTAATCACAGAGCGTATCAAAACATCAATGTTCCCAGTGGCAAAAAGGAGTTGACCTAAATAGAGTGCCATCAGAAACAGCTCTAATTTCATGACAGAAACAGGGAACATTTTGATCTGTGATGTTTCTGTGTTCAATGCATCAACCAATTTAATTTGCATCCCGTATCTTCACACTTACTAAATGTGCCCTCAGTGGAGTCAGCGAAGGCCAGGACATCGCTGAAGTGCCTTCCACTTCCTGAACACTCAAACAGACACCAGTTATTGAAAACCAGAACATCTCCAGGAACCAGCAGTTTGTTTTGTCGGTGGGAATCTCCATCAGCCTTCTAACCCACCATGTGCCTTTATTCCAGGCATTAGAGACCTGCCAGTTCCTCAAGCCACTGGCACTGCTCAGAAAACGTTACTGAGAAACGACCCTGAGAAGGGCACGATTTCAGGTGTGGTGGAAATAAACTCTGAATGTATAATGCCTGTTCTATTTTTACATCAAAACACTAACTCATCTACATTCTGATGAACAGGAAAACAAGTCAGAGCCCAGTGCCACAGCACTCCTAAGGACACAAAAGCTTTTCACGAGTCCTCCACCCGTGGAGTGGAGGAATACCATGGTGGAATATTTGCTTCACTGAGCAAAGTACCAGAACCAAACCACGTGAGTTATGTACAATTTTAGCTTTATTTGGTGGTTTTAGAGGTAGCCAGCCTAATTCTTACTCCTTTCTACAGTCAGATTTCAGCAAGTACATCGTGCAAAAATGAGCAGTAGCTTTATCTGTGCTACATAGCAGAATGTATAAACACTCCTCCAGCCCCGTTTGCTTGGATAAAGTTGGCCTGTTTTTCAGGCCAGCTCTCAAGGGTGAAAAAGAATAAATTAATTTAGGCAGGTTTTCCCCTTCAGGGCTAAGCCCTAACTCTGTCAGAATTCTGCTCCAACCTCCACATCCAAAGCTGTATAGTTTCACACGTTCTGAACAGTAAAATGTAATCTAAACTGCACAATCTATCCTCAACCTCATTGTGCGTGGTAAAAATACCCTCAGAAAAGCTGTTATGCAAGAAGGAAAACAAAAGGTTTGTTAACACTCAGGGAACACTGCTGAGATTACATGTTTTCAAAATTGTTAAAAGTGAGTTTGTACTCTTAAAACAAGTTTTTGGTTGTATTGAGGGGATATTAGGTTAGTGGTGCAGGCATCCAGAATTGTTGCACTGTGCCTTTCACAGGGTTTGATACACGTGAAGAAACCCACACCCATAGTATGATAAATCCTGACATGACAAAAGATAGTTTTATTACTAACTTAGTGGTTATTGTGTCAAAGGTTGACATTTTACCTTTATATTTTGTTTTCATCAGATTTTCTTCCATGTACCTCAAGCTTTTCACTATAGTTAAGGACAAGTATTACCCATAATAAAGCATTATCAACTATGTAGTTCTGCACTTGCTGACAGTAAGAGGACTAACATTTTTAGTGTCATCAAGGTCCTGAGCCTTCATTGCACTAATGCTGTGCATTATTCTGTTTCAGTTAGGATATCAAATTGCCCAAGTGAGACTTTATCTTATGTGCCTCGTGAAGTAAAGAGCAAAGGTAATGTGTAAACAACAATAAAGAGAAGAGAAGCACATCAGGAGAGGGGGAAATTGTAGACAGATGGATGAATAAAATTAAGGGATGCTATGATACACATGGCTTCCTCCTACCATAAAGTCTTATAACTCTGTCTTTGCGTATAAAAACAATTCAAATTCGTCGGCAACGGGAAATGTCGGGTCGTCTTCAAGACCAGGTGCAACCTGGACTAAATGCACAGCCATCCCTGAATTTGGGCGATTTGCATGGCCCCAGGGACCTCATCAGACCTCCCCTGGCTTGGAAATTCAGCAGTGGGCTACTGAGATATCAAAGAGTGCAGCGACCACTGCTTCGCAAGCTCTGGGGACGGGCTTTCATCAGAGCCCGTGTGAGTAACAGCTCCTGCGATATGAATGAGGTTGCCCAGCAACTCACTTCAGCCCTGTAGAAATCCCAGATTGGAGCTTTATTTTTAGCTGAATGTAGCCCTGTAAAGTGGCTGGTTCATGGTGTTTCTTCCCCTGAATGCATATATGTGGGGAGGTGAGGCACGCCGGCCTCTCCTCCCTCCCAGGCTGCTCACCCCACGCAGAACTCGCCACAAATATAATCACACTGCAGTCAGAAAGAGATTTTTTTAGTCCATAATAGGCACAAATACTAAAATAGCTTTTCTATCAGGACCTGGAATAGCTGAGGCTATGCCATGTCCATGCCACAGGGCAAATAGTGCCAAGCAGAGTTTTGGGCATTTGCTGCTGGACAAGAGCTTTTCAGCATGTTACTGAGAAATTATAAACTGCAAATTTAAAATGCAGAAGGGTAGGTGAAAAAAAAAACCAAACAACTAACAGATAGAAATTTTTTAGAAAAAGCAGAGAATTTTTCATCAAGTCTCACCAGAATCACCAAAAATGTCTTTTATCAAAGCCTAATACCAATTTACAACACTAAGGCAACATGACTGAGAGGAATGATGTACCTCTCTAAAGTCTATCAGTGTCTCGGATGTTCACTTGAAAATCCCATTTGTTCATAAAGTAATTTTTTTGTAATTTATTTTCCATTAATTTTTTTTTCATGTTGTCATGTAGAAGGCAATAAGGAAAAAAATTACTTTTATCCTCTTTACAGCCCGATTTCTGTAAGAAATGACTGCCTGAGCCCTGTGCCCGTGGTGTTACCTGGTCATGTTGCAGTGCTTTGTGGGACACACTTGCATACTGAAGGCTCAGGCGATTCTTTTCTTGCACAGCATCTTTCAGTTTATTTTCCTAAAACAGAAGTAAAGAGCGTTACAGACCATTTGTCTCCATTACAGTACATCCTATTAAGTGCTTAAGGAAGCAGTGTTTTTGCATTATTTGGTATTAACAAACTATTAAGAGCAATATGAGGCACAGAGCCAGAGGCACCGAAGGTGCAGAAGCAGCAGATTAACTTGCAATTACAGTCGGCTCTGTCATAAACCCACATGTTTTCAGGAGATGATCTGATTAAAGATGTGCAAGCAAAGAGAGATGACCTGGCTTCACAGGCCTGGTGCCTACCGAAATAACAAGGAAAAAACCTCCCCGTGGATGCAACAGAGAGCTCAGGCCTGGCTGCCTCACCTCACTTCCAGCTGGGAAGGGGAAGAGCCTTGACTCCCAGAAAGAAAGAAATGCTGCCAAATTTAGGCGTTCAGAAGGCATTTTGAGGGCAAAACCCAACAACTGGAATGAATACTCGTGTACACATTATTATATTCACATATTTCGCTTTATTTATAATAATATCTATTTATAAGTGTATATACAGATTCTAATACAAATGCTTAGAATTAGGGCAGAGCATCTCTGTACTACACAGAGACAAATGCAGATGGAAGTCAAAAAGTAAGTAACTTATGCTTAAAGATCAAGGTATTAACTGCAGCCTCAGGAATGTGCTTTTATGTATTTAGACAGCAATATAAGCAGGAGAAGAGGAACAGTAAATAAAACTCAAACATACAGTTAAAGGTCAAACTGGGAATGCTTACCAGGTCACACAAAACAAAACAGATGCAGCTCAGGAAAAAAACAGCAGCATCCCCTGATATTTCTGACTATTTCATTGCTGCAGAAGTTCACAAAGGTAGCTGTCTGACATTCAATCTTAAATTCAATTCCTTATGAATGTTGCCATGGGCAATCTGTAATCTTTCTGTCCTACAGTGGGCATTACACATTGTCTTCTGAAAACATTGGTTATATTTTCCCAAAAATTACATGAAGGTGGGCAAAAGTTGGCCCGTTTTTGAGAGGTTTGAAATAATTCCTGATTTTGCATCAATAAATTCCGCAGAAGCTGCTGCAGGTCTGCCCACACCTGGAATGCCAGTCGGATCCTTAATTTGAGCATAACCAAAGCGTAGCGAAAATTAGTGCAGCTTAAATAATGACACGGCACAGCACCATCACGGTGCAGCAGCAGAACACCTCATCATCTGTGGGAAGCCGTTCTCTTGACTAAATGGTGCTGCTGCACTGAAGCAAGATGACAAACTGCAGAATATTCAGCCTCCTGATGCAGATGCACCTCTCATCTCGCACGGGAGGAGCTCAGCAATTATCATTTCTCGAGTCTGTTCGTCCAGGGTGCAGTTAAAAGTGGCCATCAGGCTCTGTGAGATGCCAGACACTTCGGAGGGCCACAGTGAGAAGAACTCCTCAGCTCACGCATCGGATTTCCAAAGGTGGGAACCAAATCAGTAAGTATTTTTATAATAACAAACTGCACAGAACAGTTCCTTGGACATGAAAATAAATCACCGTGTCCTGTGGATGGCTAAAAGTCATTTGTATGTCTTGTGCGTCCTGGTGTGTCTGTTCTGCACTTTACAAGGTGAAGACAAGCTACACCACCTGCTCTGAAAGCCTTAAAACTGCAGGCTCTTGTCAAGCCAGATTTGAATTTGACTTCAATGGATCGATTTGCAATGGCTACAAATCAATCCTGCTCAGCTGACTTTAATGGAGAAACAAGTAGTAAGGAATTACCAGGTTTTAATAATGCCCTTAGAAGGAACTTCAGCTGAAATGGAGGGGTGAGGAGGTGAAAGGTGAGGAGGAGTAATTGATGGCAACCTGGGCCAGCATTTTTCACACCCTACTTATTTTCCAGACTAGAAAACATTTTATGAGAGATTAACACAGCAACCGGGCTGGCTGTTAGTCTCACCTGAAGAAAATACATCTTATCATATTATTTTTCAGAATGAATACAACTAGGGCAGTAACAGTCCCAGTTTCATTGGTCCTTAGTTATGAGCCTGTTTCTTTTCACTTACATCTCTGTTCATCATAGTGGCAATTTCACTCAGCATCCTTTCGCATTTACCAGGATAAAGCCCACCTATGTTCCCCATCCTAAATAAATCCGTAGAGATGAAGAATCACCTGAAACAGGAGCAGGAGTTACTGGCACACTTCTAGCCTAAGAAATACAAGACAGAAAGCCAGCAACTAAAACCTGGGTGAAAGATTTCCACTTGCAGTCCTTGCAATAAGGATTTGTAATAAGTATTTGTATATATCATCAGTGAGTTTGGAAGTGACCAGTAAATGGACACTAAAATATTTAGATGGCTTGCTCTCAGAAAAGAAACCCAAAACATTAAGGAACAAAGAATAAATGACTCAGATTTTGGAACAATTACAGGTGGTAAAAGCCAGAAACTGAGCCAAAGTCTTGCAGATTTTAGCCAAGTTCCTTCACTGGGATCTGGAAACGATCCAGGTCATAATTATCGCCAGCTCAGAAACTCCAAAAATATTAGTTTCAATTAGCTGACTTGAGTCATCTGTGAGCAGCAGTGAACCCCTGCAGCTGGGACTCTGAGAGGAGAGTTCTGGGAGATGCAGCTGTGGTAGTTCAGCTCCTGCAGGTACCAGTCGTGTCCCGGGAAGAACCCGGGGGGTGTGGAACTGGAGCAGTGAAGAACCCGAGGGGCAGCCAGGCTGGTTTCTGTGTACTGCACATGAACAGCACTTTACAATAAACACTTGTGTTCTCTCTCGAAATTCCACATCACCAGTTTCTCCGGGGTTGAATGTCTCCAGATGCTGCACACAGTTTTCACACACATTTTTATTATACATCTCCTCCCTCGCCACCTCCTCTTCCCTTTTTCCTGTGAAATACCACCTGATTTCTGCAGAGGATAGTGAGGCATCCTTGCAGTTCATGATTTTCTCTCTAATCCACTGACTTCAGTGATTTGGTCCCTTAACAATAACTGCCTCAATATTTTCCAGATTAGTTGAATATAAACCTTCAATAAAAAGGACCAAAGTTAATGCCAGCTACCCCAGAACTAAACTCCACTCAACAGGCAATTCATATTAAAGAAAGAGAATCAAATTCATGTAGAGGGGTATCCTGGGATAGAGTTTTTTCTACACAGTGGTACAGTGCTGTGTTCTGGATTTATGATGATGAAACATTGATGTTTTAAGTTGTTGCTAAGTAGTGCTTAATCTAAACCAAGGACTTTTCAGTTCCTCATGCTCTGCCAGAGAGGAAGTGCACAAAAAGCTGGGAGGGAGCACGGCCAGAACAGCTGACCCAAAATGTCACAGACAGCATATAAACTCGGAGGCAGTTGGCCAGGTTGGATCCCAAAAGAGCTTTGAAACTTCGAGCACATTCTAAGCGATACAGAAGCCTATCGAAAATCCCATCTTCCCGCACACGAGGGCTACGCTTCCTCAAGATGAAATAAATAAGAGTATTTTTCCATTCTCTCCCTTTTACTTGGCAGCAAGCACTGAATGCATTAACAGCGGGGCAACACTTCTCACTTGAGCTCTTTACGACTGCCAGTTCCAAACAGAACCTCCAAGTCAACAGAGAGAAGGGGTCAGCAAATACATGGGGCAGCCCTCACCCACGACAGACGCGCTGGCAATAGCCTGGGAACGTGTTGCTTGCCTCCGGCACGCCTGGGAATGCCAGGGATCCTCTGCCACAGACTTCCCCACTCTCACTTCAGTAACTCCATCAGGTTCTACAGGGAACATGTGAAGAGGCACCACTCAAACATTGCCGGAGCCCGAGAGGAAATTTTGTGGGATTTCACAATTTGTTTTGGAACTTGACATGATGGAGACTGTTAAACTTGACAACAAACCAGCCCCAGTCCAAAAAAACCAGACCTGTGGAAAGCATTACCATGCACTCTTTTCCCTCATCCTTTCTATTTTTTATAGAAATAGCTTTTGACTTGTTAATGCAAATTTAATGAGAGTTTTGTCCTTTTTCTCCCTGCTGCCCTCTCTCCCCAGTTCTTCATTTATTCACTGCGTGTAACAATTCTGACAATATAATTGTGCCTAAGAAGCAACATTTTACTGGAGTCAAATGAGGTCTACCGTTTAACCTATGTAAATCAATCCACTGCAGCTGTTAATAAAGACAAGTAGAGTGGAGATTAAGAACTCATCCAGCCAGTTAGTCCAAGGCACAGTATAAAGGCAAATGCTGACCCAATGTTAGCAGACTAAAGTGCAAGTGGAAAGGAAACAGCACTTCATACTTCCAAAAAGGCTTCTTGCCAGTCTCCAGAGGCTTGACATTGGGTTTCAATGACAGCCTGTCACCCCTTTTTTCATGATGTTGCTACACAATGATCATTAAAAAAAAAAAAAAGGAAAACCAAGGGCTTGAAGCAATTTAATAACTAGCCTTGAATGCATCCCAAAAGCTTACAGAGAAATGAATGTGGAAAATTAACTGTAAGAAAATAAGAAAGAGAAGCTGCATGTAGAACACTTTCCCCCAGACAAAAAAAATGAATGTATTGTCACAAGCTACAGAACAAACCAAACCCAAACTTTTTCTAAGGTACACAGGCAGAAGTTGCACAGAGCTCAGACTGCTCCTGCTTAAGCTTTGAAGTTAAATAAAGGAAGCATAAAGGATACTTACATATATCACATATGTGGTGACATCAATCACGCTGCTTTCAGGTCAGGACCACAAGCAGCATAATTTGCAAAAAAAAGAATCTGAAATGTCTTGAGCGCGTCAGACAAAACTCCACACAGCAAGGATATTTCCCGCTGGATGTAAGGAATGCTTCAGGCATTCTCAGCTCAGACAGGCATTTTGATTTAAGAAAACAACACCGAGGCTGATCTTTTCAGAATCTGCAAAGTAAACTGAATCAGAAAATTGACAGCCCTCCCAAATGTGTATCAACACCAGCAGCCCTGCAGTGGGCTTAAAAAAAAAACCAACAAACAACCTGGTTTTTAAGGGGGTGCCCAGAGCACTGCACGGGCTTAAAGGCTCACACACCAACACATATTTCACAAAACATGAGACTATTAATAAAGAGACAGCCATGAAAAATTAAATAGGAGACATTAAAAATAAATTGTGTTACCTTATATATAAGTTGCATCTTTTTAAGTGCAGAAATGAAGGCAAAAATGTGTGTTCCTAACAGAGCAAAAGTAAAAATTCTCCTAGGGATATGAGGGCTGACCGGAAAAAAAATTCACGGGAGGAGGATGAGTTTGGTAGATTTAATACAATCTGACACCACTGTCTGGGTAACAAGGTTCTACATTGCCTGGAGAAAGGCATCTGTTGCCCTGTGTGCTAGTTTTCTCATCCATCAATTATTTTTGTTTTAAAGAAAATGTTATACACTATTCATTTATTTGTAGCTCTTTTTCTCTGAGACTTCTTTCTGCCAGTAACCTGGAATGACTGCATTAGAACGCTCTGATTATAATCCCCTGTGATAGTTCTCTGTTCTGATGACACATGAACAGAATTAATCCAAGAGCAAAGTGAAAACCTGTAGTCTACAGGTACTTAAAAAATAAAAATGAAGACTCTTCTGATCTTTTCTTGTGTATTTTTTTGCCCCATCAATGACTCACCCCCAAGGTTGGGTTCATCACCACCAATTCACTTTTTTTTTCTTCTTCTAAGAGTTACGTTTTAAAGGAAAAAGCAGGAAAAAAGGAAAAAGCAAAGCTTACTCATCCTCAGTAGCACACAGCACAACTACTGAAGAACCTCACCATGGCCAAGCCAACAGAGCTGGGCTGGGGCACAGCCTGGACAGCAAAAACCAGTAAAACCTGCCTGATTTTATCTTTGCAATTAGTATGTGGATAATGCAAGGAAAATACAGACTGCCCTGCATAATGCCAACCACTGCACTATAAAGTCCTGGGCAAAGCGGAACCTGAAGCAGGCAGAGAAAAAATGACTTTCCAAGAGAGATGCTGCTGTTCTGTGACTGTTGGTTAAGGTTCTGACCCAACTTCTGTTATATTTGACGGCTCTGGATGTGTATCAGTAAGATAAAAGAGGGATCAAAGTAAGCTCTGAAAGATGCTGAATGTCCCCTCCCTGGCCCATGAAGGGGACAGTTCTACCCAGTACTGCCTGTCACAGTTACCAACCTTGGCAATTAGACAGCTGCACTTTTAATAAATTACATTTTATAAATCAGTGGAAAAATATTAAATGCAACGAAAAATAAACAAACTAGATACTCTCTTTTTTTTTTTCCCCTTTTTTTTTTAGGTGTTTTACTATTTCCATTTGATCCTTTCTCTCAATTGTCAGGATGAAGTACATGTTAGCAAGTAGCACAGGAAAGCAGTTGGACATTTTATGATGCTAACATTTCAAAACTAAGGAATTCCTACAGAGAATACTAACAGGCATACATACGTGTTTTCCACCACCACTTTAAAGACAGAGGAAGAACTACTCAGAAATGCCAGCATTTTAAATAAAATCACTTCACAATTGGATTTCCTTCGCTTTAAAAATAGGAACTTTTCCATGCAAATTATACTTTGTTCTAACAAAGGAAAACAAATGCAGCTTTACCCCTCTAATCAGTAGGCTGAATTTAGCATAAGAAACACCATATAAAAATAGCAATTCTTAAAAAGCACTGCTAAATAAGGAACACAGGAACTGTAGCAGTTCATTGGACTCGGAAATCACCAGTATCTTGGCGCTATGGCAGCCAGGACCAGATGTTAGGGAGGGAGCACAAACAATTAATGCATGCTATTATTTTTCACTTCTATCAAACTCTGAAGGCAACAAGTGTTGCACCACGGAGTCATTTCATTCACACTCTATGTGTCTGTTCCTCTGGACATTATCTCCATCACAGGACAGATGAAACATCAGATTCACCAGAACTTCTGGAAGTTTTGGAGTTGAATGTAATTTGATTTGATTTGCTGCTGCTCAGACTATTCCATCACTCAAAGCTGTTTGCCCCAGACTCCACCTTATTTCCTTCACCTGTAGCACACAATTTAATCATGGCAAGACCCCCCTCAACTCTTTTAATAGGGAAAATGGAAAGGGACAACTTCGGATCTAAGTGCAGTGGTTTTAGGATAGCATCCATACAGGTGAGTAAGTGACACAGCAGATATCATATGCAAGTTCTCCTGAAGACATTCCCTTTGGACTTCATGCTGAAGGAAGTAATCATGAAGAGAACAAAAAGGCAGGCATGACCCATTATAACATTATTAGATATTTGTTATTATGCTCATATATTATGATGCCTTGCTTCTGCCTTGAGGTATGTGGAATGCATCAACAAAGCCCCACATTCAAAAGCAAAACCCAAAGGTCTTTGCACACTCCCAGTTCACAACACAGGCAGTAACTGGCAGTGGGTTCCATTGCTTTTGTTCTTGTTAATTCCTGCAGAAAGCATCAAACACCATCCCAACAAGCAAAGACAGCAATTGTGTCACTTACGTTTTCAGTATCATCTTTTAAAACCTTCTCAGAATTTGCAATGAAAGGTTATTACTGGGCAGCTGCTTAATTCCCTAGTGAAAAAATCATATGTGATCTTGTTGTGGAAAAGTAGGATTCAAACATAGAGCTGATAACTGAAGGATCAATTCAAGGTAATTTTAGGCCTATCGACTTCAGAGAAAAGTGAGGGGGAAAGGAGAGGTCAAGCCTCATCAATAATGAGTGATTTATGTATTACACTTTCACTTTAGGTTGTTCCATCAACTCAAATGATGCAATATTGAGAATGCTTTCATCAGTGACCATACAGAAGTTATTTTGGTAGGCACGAGTTTTAATACAAGCTTCACACCAAAGGAATTCTGCCATGGACAATGCCCTGCTCCTAATTTAGCCCCCCAGAGCATCTGTGCAATGTGCTTTTGATCCGTTCAGGTTACCCTCTTGAAGATGCCCCTCGCCTCAGGTCAGCCAAATAACTACTTAGCATCTCTTTTAAAAACAAGCCCATTTGTGTTCCACCTTTTAAATAACATTAATGTGCTTGGAACATAAACAAAGCCAAAGATACGATAGAAACACGTTCCTGCATCATTTAACAGTGAATTAATCTTAAACGTCATATTACAGCAGTGTTTCCCCTCTGCCGGTATTAGAAAGTTAATCAATTTGATTTGTGGGCTGAAGCAAAATCAATTTTTCTTCAGGGGCTTTTCTTTCAATTCTTTTTACGCCCACTTCTCAACATGTTAAAATAACCTGTATATCTGAAAGACAGAGGGTCCAATTCTCATTTACCATAGCACAGTTCTAGTTCCTTCAGGGACAACTTCCATCCAAGGGAAAGAAAAATTATCCACTGCTAAGGGAGAAGGGAATGAACAATGTCCCTGCTCTTGCATAAAGGCACAAAGGGAGCACAGTGTGGATTAAACATTAACCTCATCTGAAAGCTGGTACCCAGCTGAAGGGGATATTCCCTCCTGTCCCCTGAACAAGTATTTCCTTTTTATCTTACCCATCATATTAATATATTTTGTTTCTCAGCTCCAACTGGCAGTAAATTTTTCTTTTGCCTTGAGACCAGTGGATGCGTCTTCGTTTTGCAAAACTTAGCTTTGCAGGGCAACCCAAAAATCACCACATATTTCAAAACCATTAGAAGGCACAGCACGGCTTTGGTGGTTCCTGCACACGCGTGAATTTCCACTCACTTCACGAGGAACTTGCTATCCACATTTTCCGCTCACTTCAGTTACAGCGGTGGCAGAACAAACAGAAGTCATCAGCTAAAACAGACGAACAAAGTTGCTGTGATCACCAACTGGAGCTCATCAGGGATGAGGCTTACAACAGAAGCACCAAATCAATTCTCTGCTAAAGCATTAAGGTTTCTATTTGCTGATCAACTGAGCAGAGGCAGAAGATTGATGAACAGCAGGGGGAACTGGGGGATCTCTGTGCAGAACTCCCTGTAGAAGCTTCTAAACACCGTGCACAACAGCCTTCTGCCAACACACCATTTGCAGACACTTTTCTAGAGGAATAGTTAATGGAGAGATCTTGTCAGCTTCGATTAAATTACCAAGTTCATTGCACTGTTTCTTATAATAGAAATTTATTGTTCTTACTGAAATAGAGCAAGCCAGTTCTTTATCTATTTTACTGGTAATTAAAATGCAGTTAGTTAGACCGGCTTGCACAAATATTTCTCAAAAATCTTTCCTTTTTGTCACGAACAAAGAGCAGAGAACAGCAAACAAGATCAACTGTTGTCATGGTAACATCATGCCCCAGCAGGTGAAAGATTCAGTCCTGTGGCACTAAAAAAGGATGAAATGTACTGAACCCAAGCATAACAGCAACCACAGCTCAAAAAGCTCAGTGTTTTTTTTCGTAGACTGGCATATTTTTAAGCAATAAATTTCGAGAGGCAAATGTTAAAAACCCCCATGTGTCTGGTGACACCAGTAATGATTCAACCGTCTCCGAGTAATTTTATTAGGCAGAAATTTATATGGATACGTTGCATAATTTTGGAAATCTCTATAAAAAGTTAAGCACAATTTCAAAAACATCGTGACTTGAAAACAGAAGATAATTTTTCATTTCAAGACAGGCTCGAGAAAAATATGCTGAATAATTTTAAGGGTAAGGTGCCAGAAGCATCATTCAAAAACAGCTCTTCATGCTCCAAAAATTCTGTTTTCAGAACAGATAATATTACAGCCTTCAAGTAAGAATGTACAATCAATTTTTCATCTTCTGTTAAACTAAGATGGTATATAGAAACACTAAAAAAATTTATGACTTAAGCAAAGTATTATGGGCCGCTGCTTTCCCTGCATGATTTTTTAATAAAAGCTGTACAGAACTGTATGTTGGTCCAACCAAAACTTCCTTAACTAAAGTTATCTGTAAGTAAGAGCCCACCTCGAAACACTTCATTGCCATTTCAAAGGTGGGCTGTTGATTTTGGATTCTGGTTGCAGACATCCCTGAAAAGCTGGGACAGTCACCAGCAAAGAACACTTTGGAAGTGTGGTCTTAGATGATGTGACTGGCCCTGGACAACAACATGAAAGCAGAGTCAGAGACAGACACTTAGACAAAGATCCTCCTGTTATCACACTTCACACACACATACAAGACTTTCAGAACTACCATTTCGCTGTCACAAACCTGCTCTACATCTCTGTAGTCTGTAAGGACAATTTTCCAGGCATTTTTGAGGAGAGCAGAACACAGACAAAAATCTTGGTGTTAAAGTACCATAAGAAACAACACAAAATTTAAACAATGTATTTGCCATGTTACTTACTTCTTTATCTTCTCTTTCATAAATCTCAATAATGCTCCCAGGTAGATATTTATGTACTATTCTGCTTAGTATAAAAACAAAAGAAAAGTAAATCAAGGCCCCAGTTCAGGGAAGAAACTAACTGCTTAAGATCAGTGGAATGGTGAAGCAATTTATCCAACCCTCCTAGTATTTTCCTCTTTATTAAACTCTGACACAAATCCAAAGAGAGTCCTGACTGCTTTCAACAGGGTAGAAAATCATCAGCCAGACATCTGCATTAAAGCCACAACCAGACTTATTTCTTTACTATTTCCGAGTCTTAGCAAACACATTATTTGGCAACACCAACTAATCTTAAATTCGCTCCAACACGACTAATCAGGTGCACATTACCCTCGGCCTTAAACCATTAATTGTTCCATTAGTTGAAGTCACACGTGGTAGCAGCGAGCCGTGTCTCAGCCCCACTTACTCCGACATCAGTCCCGCGTCCATCGTCCTCCTCAGTGACACGGGCAGCCAGAGACAGCCAGAGCTTCCCTCTGCTCGCTCCAGCTGTGCCACATCGTGCCCCTAAATTCAAATTAATCCTCCTCAGTGGCTGGAGCTGACCTTTTAGCCGCTGCCTGGGAAGGGAGCAGCGCTCCCGGGGGCTGTTCCAGGGGAGGCTCCTGCGCCCGACACCTGCAGCCACCGCTCCAGACGAGGCAAAGCGCGTGGAAACGGCTGATTTGGCAAGGGATGATTGATATTATTTACGCAGGGAAGGCTGGCTGGACACGCTCAGCTTCATGCTGCCTTAAGCACCTGAGGCAGGGAAGCTTTTTGTGATCCGTGGCATCAGTAAATATTTGCATTTTGGTTTATTCTCCCCCCCAGTCGATAATTAACTGCTGGAGGCTGAGCAGAAAGATTCTGTGAGCTCTCCCCGGGCATCTGTGCCCAGCCTGCTGCTGCTGTACCCCTGAGCTCCTCCAGCACGCTCCAGCTATTTGTGGTCATTTCAATAACTGGAGTTTAGCCACAGCTGTCCCCAAACTCGTCACATCAGGAAGCACAGAGTTCACGGTTTTGCCGCTCGCTCTTTTGTTAAATGAGATGTGGAAAATAGGTAGAGAGACTGCAAAAGGATTTTGCCTTCTGTCACTCAAAACAACCCGAGCACTAAGAAATTCAGTTTCTTTCTGCCCATAAATACAAGCATGCAGCACACATATCCTGAATACAGCTTTCAAAATCTCCTTCTCATCGCCCTATCGTATAAAATGCACGTTATTTTATGTCCTCCTTAAAAACATACGCAATCTTTGTTGTCATTTTTACATTTCCTAATATTTCATCAAAGTTTCATATTTAAAATCTAAATGACTTGAAAACAACTCATGAGTCTGAAGAGCATTAGGGCAACCAAGCAGGGAGGAGTCTAATCAGAGCACAGAATCCGTCTTCTGTATAAAATACCAGTTGATTAGCAAATAATTTTACCTAAGGAGAGAAATGGAAAGGGGAGGAATAATGATGCAAAACATTCCTGATTTGTGAACTGACTGAAAAATAAATCTTGACTCAAATGATATATAAAGGGGAAATAAAAACCAAAACCAACCAACAACTTTGGACAGTGAACAAAATATTTCAAGTTTTAAGCAAGTACAAGGCCAGTCTGAGAAAGAGATTAATGAAAAAATTACTCTGTTTAATAATGGATGTGATTTGGTACAAATATTTAGGATTCCAACCAATTCCAGAAATTGTAAGACAAACTCATTGTATTGTTTATTTTACTAATTTTCTCATTATTCCATTCACAGACACACACGTAATATAACCATCCAAAACGTGAAAGAGGATGAATTAAACTGAAATTCTGAGAGGATGTAGATCCAATTGAATTTCACCTGAACTTTTTCTCACTTCAGAGTCTGATCCTCACATGCTGTGCATTATCAGTGAGGAAAGCAATGAACTAATTTATCTTTATTTATTAGAGATAAAATTTGTTTGCTGTGTGTTATTATCTAAATTATGTTTTCTCGTGAATGATCAGCTGAAAAAAAAAGATTATATTTTATTAAAATAAGCCTCATGTGTCATCTCTCTATTCAACCTCCTGAGCCATGTACGGACAACATCAGCATAATTTCTGAACTCCTCCAACTCATCAATTAAAACCAAACCTACAGCGGAAAATCTATTCATGAAGAAAGAAATGGATCTCTCGCAAGGTAATTATAATTCTCTACGCAAAACAAAACCTTGGAGAACACTGAAAAGCTACACAAAAATTTCCAGCACTTTAGACACTTGAGACCAGATACTGTCAATTGTATTTCTACCTGTCCATTATGAATGTCATTAACATATTTTTTTTATTCACATTGAAGTAATTTTCAATTATTGCTTATTTCTCTCCTGATTTATTTATTTGTACAAGGAATGCTGGGAGACCTTCAGTCCTCAAGCAAACTAATTAGTTCTAATAAAGCCAGAAGAAATTAGTTTGGGTTAAAAATTAACACATAACGAATTTAAGTGATGCTTCCGAATCGCAGTGGGCTGAAGGTTAATCAAAGGGGAGGATCAGTTTATCTCCCATTACAAATAAAGATTTTGAAATTAGGCAGCATTTCTAGGCACCTGACGAGCAGAAAAAGTCAGGGAGAATGGATGTGTGAGGAAAAAAGGATGCCAAGCTTTTGCTGTGCTCGAGGTCCAGATGAAATCTCCTCAGACCGACGCCGGGTTTAAATGAAGCTGAGCCTCGCTGGATCTCTCCAATACAGCTATCAGCAAAGTGGAGAATTGAAACTGCAAATTAAAGATGGCCTCAGAAGGCGGCGCGTTTATGAAGTTTTCTGAAAGATAAATTTCGTATCACTGATTCTTTCTTTTTCCAGCTCTCTGCCGAAGAATGACACCTGCCTGCAAAAAAACAAGTGATTGCCAGGTGTCACTGAGGCACCAGAGATCAGATGCCTTGACAGATCCCCTGTTCCAGTGACAAAATGTCTGTCATTCCAGCAGGCAAGATAGCACATAAAAGATTAATATTTCTCCTAAATTTCCAAATGCGGAATATTTAGTTCCAGAAGTGCCATTTCAAGCATTTCCATTGCCCGTAGCAGTAAGGTAACTTCCATTTTCACAAAAACGTTTTGACAGGATGAGAACCATTTCTTAGCACCTCAGAGCAAATGGTATCTCTGGCTGGGAGGAGGCTCCTTTTGGTGAACTGTCATTTCTGCATTAATGTGCATTTAGAAATGGACGAACCATGACTGTGGAAAATCTGATGTAAACATGTGAAAACCACAGGCTTATGGTCATAATCTATCGAAGGGAAAGCAGTGGCTAAACATGCTGCTTTTGATTAAATGTTTTACATTTCATCACTCATATTCCGTTTTGATTTCACACTCCAACCCTTCACAGGTAAACTACTGACTTCAGCTCCAGTCTCTCGAACAGAGGCTCTCACAAACACGTTATTTATTTCCCTCAAGGCATGAGCCTTGAGAATTTCTGAACTTAAACTACCACACATGCAGGCAAACAGGAAGGGAGTTTCCTCTGTTTGGGTTACATGCGTGTAGGAAAAATTAATAGCACTTTCAGCTGCTCAAAAGAAAAGTTCTTCCACAACGTTGATGTGATTTTTTTAATTCTATACAGAAAAGAAAGAACCAGGAGGGAAGGCAGATTCAACACACAAGCCCCACCTTTGCACTGCTTTACTCTTCTGTATAATCTACACTTATTTCAGACTCCAACCCAGGGCACAGCTCAGGTGTGGTAACAGAAAGATTCATTTACAGCCTGAATACACCACTTTGTTATGTTCTGCCCACCAAACTCCCGGAAAAGGGAGTTCTGGAGAGAAAGGAGTATGTACATTTGCACACATGTGCCAAACTACATCCACGCGCACAGGTGCTCCACCCAGAAAACCAAAAATCAGCTACGATGGAAGTCCACCGGGAATTCCAGGGATTTATAGATTAGATATAAGGATTGCTTTTGGACCAATCAAAAAGAAAGGCGGGCAAAGAACTGTTATGTGTGTTACATTTCGACTGCTAAAACATAGCCCAGACAGCTGATGAGCTCTGAAATCACCTATCCTTCTTTTCCAAAGGAAAACACAATTTTGCTGCTTCTTTAAAAGTCTGGTACTCTGACAGCCAGTTTACCTCTCACCTCATTAAAGGGGAATTTGGCACATCCTGGCCAATTCCTTCCCTCCTCTATTGCTGGTTTGAGGTGAAGTCTATTTGATAGAAATCAGGGACAAAATCTGCTTTAGGGCTGCAAACTCAATATTCATAATAAATGACTGTTTCCCTACTTGCAAAGACTAGTCCCATTAAGGTAAGTGTAAAACTCTTGTGTAAGCATTTCATGAGCCAGTCATGCAATTCATTTTTGCAGACCCTGGAAATAGGTAAATTGCCTTTTTGTGAATTTTCTCCTGATTTTCTTTAAACGAATTAAGGAAGACAAGAAAAACATGACTAGAGATGGCAGATCTCTCAGGATTACACCAAAACAAGTTTTTTATCCGCTTGAAGCTCTCCCCTTGCCTATATGGTCACAAGACAGTGAACTTTGGCAAAATAAACCTATGGGTCTTTAAAAGACCCAACACACCCAGTACCAAAGTTAAAAAGATCCCCTCATGGCAGAAGGAGGGAAAACAGCAAGGGGTAAACAAAGAAAAAAAAAGATGTTGTGTATCCTACCAGGTTAAAGCACACTGCGTAATTTGCAATTAAAGCAATTTTGTGGAAAACCAACGACAATTATGTTGTAAAATACGTCATAGGCAAAGTGCAAACACCTGTCCCTACCTGCCAGATGAAGCACACACATCTTCTCTCTCCCTCCATGAGAGACTCTGTGACGCCTTCTAGAGCGCAGGACGTGAATACATTTCATTTATCCTTTACCTCAGCAGCAAGGACAGCGTTTTGATTTTCTCCTAAATCTGCATATCCTCTCATTAGCAATCCTTTCTCTCCATTAGTGGTTTACTGTTGTTCTATTTTGCAAGCTTCCAGCAAATTAACACTAAATTGAATTCCATAGGAAAAGTTGTTAACAGGCTTTTTCCACCCCGTGCCTGATTTAATCGCATTTTCTTCTTCAATTTACGCTACATTTAATGGTGGAAATTATTTTTAAGATTGATTTCTGATGATAATACTTATCACAGCTCAGAGGATTATTCTTCCTGTCTATCTCAGGCTAATTCTCAAAGAAAAGATTTGATCTGGAACATCTTGTGAAGGGCAAAAGTGATATTTACACAAAAGATGATTTCTTTACCCTTCTACTCCCCCTTTTCCAGCACTACACTCAGCCTGTGGCAGAAGGCACAAAGTCCCCACACATTTCCTTCTTTCACAAATAAAACTAGCAAATAGTGGAAAACAGGCAGAAGAACTAGAAATAAATCAGTATTATTCATTTGAATTAGATGTAGAATAAATTCTTCTCACTATGGACAAGCAATCTACTTATGGCCAAGCCTACAGGTAAAGACATTCCTCTGCAGTTTTGAAGCGCTTGAAATTCTTTTAAGAAAAGAGAATTATTATTTGTTGGTGGTATGTCATGAATATAACCGTCCACTTAAAAGAGAAAAAAATTCTCCCTATAAAATTACTGCTTTTTAAACCCGTATGCTTCAAATTGTTTGAAGAGTGATAAGAGATTATCTGCTTAATCCATTTCTTTCACTTGGGCATTTCAGATTTCATGCAGCTACGCCAAGTTTGCTTCTGCTTAACAGACCTGTGAAGCTCTTCACAAAGTAGAAAATGAGTCAGGAGAAAAAAAAATATACAGCCTTAAGGTGGTTTAAAAGAGAGAAAGTGTAGCGAAATTGAAGTACAAGGGAGAAATTGGGAGTTACATCTCTTACTGATGCTGTAACCAGCTGGAGAATCTCTGGTACCTTTCTCCTTTTATTTTCTGCCGAGGAGGCAGCAGCTGAAGGGAGCTTGTTAACTCCATTTCTTCAAACTTGTGATTCTGTTTCAATCCTTGTCCCAGTGGAAAGTGCCACTTGAGGATGAGCCTCACCAAATGCAAACTACTGCGGCCCTCAGACGCTCAGATGATGCTTTATTTACCCAGAGGAAATGAAACCCACTGCCAGCGTGTTTTGTATTTGGTTTTTGTGCCTCATTCAGAGGATCAGAATCTGGGCCTTTTCTTTACTGTTTTCAGCATAATTCAGCATGATTCAGTCTTGGTGCTGCCAAGGCTGTATCACCTTAAACAGTCTTCAACTACGTAATTAACCAAATGAGTTAACACCACTTTAGTCTTCCTTTGAGAATGGTTGGATTTGAGTTAATGCTGTCTCAGCTCAGACTCTTAACTCAACCATTGCTAGCTGAGCCACATGTAGAAAATTAAAGAGCCGTTCTCCCTGAGGGTCCCAAATTGCCCACAGTGAAGTGATATCCCTGTGCAGCGTGAAGATGGGAAAGTGAATGTTACGGCAATCTCATCTCTGCCACTGAAAAGCTGAAAATCCCTGTCCTGTTCCCCGGGCAGCTTGGAAAGCAATCCAAATTCTGAACCCCTTTCCTCTGCCAGATTGTCAAATGGCATTATTTCTTCTTACGTGCAAAGTGTGTGTTTAAAGTTGCCCAAATGCCCAAACGTGTCTAATCCTGCTATAATGTGGCGGAGAATAATTTCTAAATTTAGGAAGTAATTGCTTTGCTGTCCAGTGAAATGTACACTAAAAAAAGTAATCTCCTCTAGGCAAGTGCTCACTTTAAAAACCAGCTCAGACTTCCGTGAACACAAGCACTAAACCTTTGGAAAAAAATGAGCCTGCACAGTTCCACTGCTGCAGTTCAGTGTTTCCATCGGTGCTTGCTCTGTTTCACAACGCAATCAAAATAACAACAGCCGGTGCTTCGATGTCATCCAACACCTACAACGTGCTTGGCAAATAAAAACCACACGGTCCTCTTGGGTAATGCTCCTTTTTGTGCAGGATTTTGACTTCCCCAGTTGTGGTTTTATTAGAACTCCGAACAAAAACCTGACATTTCAAACATCTTTGTGCAAATGAAAGGAAGGAAAGATCCTTGTTTCAAATACGGCCTACCTGCCACTGCTGCCCTAGAGCAGTTCCTTGCCAACCTGAGTCTTGGGAGCACCAAGTCTTTGATTCCAGGAATTTCAGAGGACTGAATTCCCAGCTTCTAAAATCTGAACAAGAGCAAGAGTGAACAACCAAGCAGACAAGCTGGCAACTGAATAGTTTGCTGCCAATTTAAATTACTCCTTCAATAGCCCCACAATGTGCATTTCAAATACACTGCCAAATCCCCAACCAGCCAATTAGCATCATTCCTGATTTTAGGAAAGCACCAGCAACAGTCTACATGCATTCATCATGTACAGGTTTTATCTTCACACAGGTTTGATATTCTGTGAATTAATAAAGAATAGAAGATCCAGCACTAGACATGTCCCCCATTTAAACTATGATTTCACAGTCCTTCAAACCGGGCACCAATCCTGCTGGGGCAAAAAAGGGGCAAACCCCAAATCTCCAAGACCAAATTTCCAATAGATTTTTGTAAGTATTCAAAAAAGAACCAAGGTGAAACCGGAATGAAACTGCACAGACCAGTCTGTGAATGGAAATCTGTGATAAATTAAAGGGAGAAAGCCACATCAGCCAGTGGTGAGCACTGCAAACTCCCAAAGTACTTTGTCACCTTTGACTCCTGCCTGTTTACGGGAAGGGGAGGACATTTACTGCTGTTCATAACAGTGGTCACACACACGCCAGGCTCCTGCCTCCTACAGAAAACCCCTCAGCAGATTCAATCACCTTGCCTGCCACTGGCAAGACACGACCCTGCTTTATATGTGGGCAATTTTGCAAGGCCAAAGTGCTTTTTTGCTGCCTTTGAAGGGTCAGTGCTTCCTCGGTGAACGTGGGAAAACTGGTAACAAATGTATGGAGCAAAACCTGCAAGTCTCTATTCACTGTTGTTTGCAAGGATGATCATCTGCTATGGCAGTAAAATGTCACCACAGATTAGAATACTGCTGGACTTCTGGAGTTTGGGGGTTTGGTTGGTTGCTTTTGTTTTGAGCTTCCGAGTTTCTTTTAACTATACTAAAAAGTTTTTATATTAGGATTCACCTAAGGACTATTTGAGCGTCATTCATCTGGATTAACTCCAGTCCACTACAAATAGTAAATCCTGAAAACTTAAGATCTTTAATTGGGTCATTAGTGTGTGCCTAAAACTTCCTACCAGATTAACGCAATCACTCCTTTTCTCTCTCACTTTTGGGGGATGACTCTACTCTCATGTGACTGAAATTCGTTCTAAAACAGAGAAAAAGAGAGAAGGGGGAAAGAATAATAGAGTAACAAACACTGCTTTGCTCAGGGTGAATATTCACACAAGCAGGAGAGTCAGGAAGCTCTTACTCCACACAAAGTGTTGGAGGGGCAGCACAGAAAGGACTGAGATGCCAAAAGCATTTGCAGATTTAGTCATTCTGAGAGCAGGGGGAGCTCCCCAGAGGTCAGCCTGTCACACAGGGAACCCCCCGCACATTTGTCAGCCATGAGACAACCTTTCTCTGAAAGCAGATTCCTCCTGGAGGCTGAATGTGGCATTGAGACAGATTCTCAGCCAAATTTAGTACAACTTCCTGGCTTGCCAGCAAGACAAGGTACATCACAACGCTCCCAGGAGGCTTAATCCGAAGCCTGAAGTCTCACTGTTGCTCTCAGTAATCTCTGGTAGCCTGGGGAGCTGATAACTAATTTCTGTGGCATTAGAACCCTGTCTTTCTGCTGTGCTGCAGCATTGTGACACTGCAGAGCAGTCCACAGGTTAAACTGCACAGGAATTCAGGACTGACAGAAAAAGTGAAAAATCCACCTTTTTTTGCTCGGAAATTTTCAGTGGAACTTCATCTGCATCCTCAGAAATGAGAATCCTTGTGATTTTTAAAACCTCCTGTATTCTAAAAATCTAAAGAGGGTGGTGATGGATTTCTGGAGGCTATGCAAAAGAGAGTTTGCATTTTAAATATGGCCCAAGCTTCCAAATTAAGTGATACAAAATCTGTCACCTTTTCAGAAATATGAATGCTGTTGTAGCACAGAACTGACCATTTCTAAACCTTTGAAGAAAGGTAAGTTAATGTGACCTAAATTTCACTGCTTTTTAATCAACAACTCTTCAAAAGAACAAACAGTGAAAGAGTAATAGAGGGATTTTCCTCTTCCCCTGAAAAAGCTTTATTACACAAACTCAGTTACACTATACAGTGACAGGCAGATGCACAGCTCCTCTTTTCAACTGGGTGAGCTAAGAGAACAGGCTTCTAAAAATAATTTGTTTTGTTCAGCAATAGCTTTTGTCATTATTCTTCTCTTTTGCTATTCTTGCAGTCTCTGAGGAAGGCTAATTTTCCTTCACAGATCTCTGCATGTCTTCTAAGAGCTCAACCCAGGCTCTAATTTTTCCTCCTGCTTAGGAATCAGAAGGGGCATTCACGGGGTGCAAGACATTAATGTCACTTGAATCAAACCTACTTGAGACACTTATTGCCATATTCCGAAGAAAAGATTCAAAACAGGAATTGTGGGGGCAGAAAACGGCTAAGAATAATATTAAAGCTGTTGTTCACTAGCAGAAATAACCATCTCACTTCTATTCAGGAACTTAATATTTACAACCGGGAAAAAAACAACAAAAAGAACGAGCAGATTGCAATCCAGTCACACAGAAGTGGTAATTCCTATCCAATGTCTGTTTGTCTCATTCCATCAATAGGATGAGACCATGGGCAAGCAAAACTTTGCCGTGGGGTGGACCCCTGTTCTGCTGCAGAAGCCCTCTCACTCCTTTCCTGCTGTGGGGAATGTCCCACTCCTCCCATGAGCATCCAACTCCCAGTTGGATCAGAACCCTGCAACTGCTGAGTGGGACACAAGCTCCCTTCTCTTTCCTTGACAGATGCTCCAAAACGATGAAGTTTGGAGAAGGACACGACTGATGGAAACCAGATGGAAAAATCAGCAGCAAGGCCAGAGGACTTCTAATGAGTCACAGATCACAGTTGGCAACTTGGCCTTGGAAAATGATCATAAACACATTATTACAGGGCTCCTGTAGCTTCTTATTTCAACAGTGTTTTGGAACTGTGGAGGGCTTTTTTACTATATAAGTTTACTTTTTGTACCATGTCTCCATTAACACGGGGTTCCCAAAACATCACACTTACTATTTGCAGTATATAAGCAAAACTAAGCACTTCAGATACATTTTCTGACAGCTCAGAATATTTCTTAAATTATTACTCAAGTTGAAACAGTTATTTTGGATTTGCCCAAAATAAAAATTTGAAAAAAACTTCTGAATTTCTTGACAGTCATCATCATATTTTTCCTCAGTACTGACCATTGTACATCTCTTACTTTAAATAAATCAGAAGCATATAAATCTGAATCTGGAAAATGAAATCTGGCCCTGAACTCAAGCACCATCAAATTTTACTAAACACATTGTCAATTTGAGTGACTAAGCACTTTTTTGGACTTTTTTTTTTTTTTTAATTGTTAGGTCTAACTCCTCCTTCTGACAAGAATTCCCAGAAAATTCTGACCTTACCAAATCTGTGCTTTCTGTGAGAAGAACTTCAGTCCAAAAATACTAAAGCATGGACAGCTTTCTTATTCCCCACCTAAGATAAGCAAGGTGAAAATCCTGAGTGGCTTCAGAGGGTTAATACTGACCCTAAAGAAAAAGGGCTTCCCTCCCTATAATATTAGGTAAAATCTCACACCCATCCAACACGCCATGGGATTCAGCTACTTCAACATGGTTTAACAGAAATTTTACACTGCCTTCCTGCCTATTCTTTTCAGCTCACTAAATACAGTGTTACCTTTTCCCAGAGGTAGAGATTTCCCACTCACACTCAAGAGGTTGTCTTGGTTTTAAAATTAATTATATGGTAATGTGCTAAAAATGCTGTTCCATGGGAGGACTGCAGACTTATTCATTTTATAGATAAGGACACAGCCCTATTTCAGGCAAACGATTTTCCAGAATCTGAATAGTTGAGATCCTGTAAAGGGTATGTCCCAGCTCATCTGTCAATCTAAATTGGTTCATGTGACAAGAAAATGCACTCACAAGGCTAGAATCCAAGAAATAGAACTGAAATTAAAATACAAAATTGAAGTCAGAAAAGCCTGCCCAAGATATGAGAAACCCCTGCTGACACAGCAGCAAAGTGGGGAAAACTCACGGCAATTTTCTGTATTGGGGATGTTTTGCAAAAGGAGGTTTTCCCCCTCTGTTATATCTGCCAAGGAGAAACACAGACATTGCAGTCCACAGCAAATAACTGGCAAAGGCGAGCATTTGATTCACCAAATTTCCTATATCATGATCTACGAGCCCCTGGCTCCAAGGCCAGCGATGGTTTCACTGCAGACACAAAAGCAGACAGGATTTCCAGGGCAGGCAGACACTGCAAGGACATGAGGGAAGCCAGGAAGATTGCTCAGCTAATTCCCATCATTTCTCCCTGGTTAAGTGAAGAGCTGAGAGAACGATTCTTTCTTTCAAGGTAATGCTCAGCCTCATCCCAAACTCTAAACTACCCTCCTAACGAATGAGATGAGGCTGCCGAGCTCAGTGTGGGCAGCATTTTGCTGCCTGCTGTCCTGGGCCCTTCTTTGGAACAAGCAGCTGTGGTAAATATGCAGCACCTTGAGACACAAAGGTTTTAGGGAATAACCTGTTGTGATATCCAAGAGCTTCTCCTTGGAGCAATGCCCAGTGTTCCTTGGTCACTGTAAGGGACAGCCAGTGATGGAACAGACCAGCAGCCAACAACAGAAGCATTTATATCTTATATTTTGCCCTTTCCACGGTGACTTCAAGCAAAAGTGAAAAGATTACAAACCTAAGCCTATGCTTAAACTCTACACCAAAAGGCTTAGTTGTATAAAACCCTGTTCTAGTCAAGAAATACTGACTTTAAACTTCTGGGTGCCCTGCTGACTGCTACAAGTAGCTTGACCCCTGCAATAATTCTGTTATTTGTGTGTGAATTCTCTTGCCCCAAACATGCAGCTATGGCTTTTTTTAATTTACTTATTCATTTTTAGAAAAAGAGAAAAGAGGAGGAATTTATTTTTCTTAGCTCCTTCATCATTCTTTCAGAAAAAGGGATCAGAATTTCTCCTTTGCTAGAAATAGAGTATTTACTTCGGAGCACTGAGCCCTGTAAAATGTGGCTACACTGTAGGCTTTAGGGTCACTACAGAACACATACAGCTTAACAGATTTGGGATGGTTTTTTACATGTATTTCTATTATTTGACCTGATGCTTGGAATCCTACACATCTGGATTCATGGGAAGAAAATGCTCCTTCAGAGTAGTCCACAGTCTGGTGATTATGGGACTCATCAGGGATCATAATTAATGGTTTCACTGGACTCCCAGATTATCAAAATAGATTATTTAATTTCTATAGGACTTCTAGGATGTAAGGCTTTGCCTAATAATAATTTGGCACTATAGAAAATCCAGGAGGCATCCATTATTCAGTCAGTCAGCCTATAAAAATTACATGACTTTTAACACCTTTTTTAATTGCTTTTAATTATTAACATTTACATTGCTATCAAAATGAGAAAGTGTCTCAGCTGGAGACATGGTTAAATTTTTAATAGCATTGGAAAGCAAAGCAACAAATCTCAGACTGTGGATTTTAAAGGTACACAATATTACCTGGGTCTGCATTTAGAAATATTATCGATACAAATATGCACAAAATTCTATCTATCCATAAAAGAGATGGAGCATAAAAACATTTATGTCTGTTTTCATTCATGTACCCTTAATGATGTTTCATGATGAGGCAGTTCAGAAGGTAAAAAAGAGGTTAATCTCAGAATGCTTTTGGGCCCCACAAGATTGAACAGAAATGATTGCACAGACCCCTAAGAATCCTATCTTACCATATCTTTAATTTGTGGGATTTTGTCAGCTAGGGGCATGGGGAGGCAACCAGAGATCATCATGCAACGGGTTTGCTCACTGCATATTTCATATTTCTAAAGGAAAACACTCATTACAGAAAAAAAACTTCACATGAAGTGAATTCTTTTATTCGTCTGCAAAGCCATGTCAAATACTTTGAAATTCTGCAATTTTAGAATTGCCACTGGAGATCGTTAAATACAACATTTATTGGCCCAAACAGAAAGGCTGCACCTGTGTTGCCTCCTTGTCCCTCTGTGGCTCTCTCTTAAGAACTTTACCCCAACTTTATACGCTAGATCTACTCTTGTTCTGGGTTTATGAACCTTAAGAAAGCAGAGGTAGTTTTTACTGAACTTTTTTTTTTTTTTTTTAATTGAACTCCGGTTCTTTCTCTTTTGATTTTTGACACAAAGCTGAAATTTCCCTGCTGGTGTCACCATTATTGGGTGTCTTCCATTTTACATGACCTGCGTTTCAGGTAAGGTTCCTAAACACCTTTTACCATCTGAAGCTTCCAAACACCGATTTTCAAAAACCTCAGCTCTGCCTTTAATGTTAACCACACAAGACTAAATGAGTCACTAATGTCATTAGGGTGCCAAGAGATACCTTGAAAATAATTCAGGTTGACTCATGGCCAAAGACAGCCAGCCTGTAATGCTGTTATAACATCCCCACAGGCTTCCTGCTCCTTCTTCTCTAGAAAATCACTCGCCCAACTAAAATATAGTTGAAAGAATTTCCATTTGAGCCCTGGATGGATCTCAATCCTCTGATAGGAATCTTGGGAGCATGGGAGTGAAAGTCAGACTCCCTGTGAAAGGCTTGAACCAGTTTGGAGAGCTGGAAGTCCCTCTGAATGCTTGAGACATTAGAAACTATTTATCAGAGGGAAATAAAGAGAGAAAAGTGGGAAAACTGTGTTTGGTTCAGAGGCATGAAGGAGAACAGCGTTAATACAGTGCTAGCAACCGAGGTTCGAGTTTCCTTCTGAGACTACTGCAGCAAAGCTGCAAATAACACTTCTGGCTTCAAATCCAAGCAATAAGAAACAACCAATGTACACAGGAGACCATCAATCTACTAAAATTAACTCCTGAAGCTGTAAAGGTGTGTCCTAAGATACTCGCTACATAAATGAGAAGCGCCCAGAATCTTGCCAATATTGGTACTTTTCCTCTATTCAGGGATTTTTTTTTTCAACTTTTCTACATTGAGTTCAGAACAAACTATCGCCAAATTTGCAAACTACACAACATTTTTTTACAGAGAAAAATAAGAACAGGTTCTCTTCTGAATACATTGTTGTCAGTTTTCTCTATCTTTTACTCACTCTCCACTTCATAACCTTGGTTTACATTTCAGAATCTGACAGCAGCAGGGCTTATTCCACTAAACCAAATTACAGGTATTAATTAATGGCTCTTGCTTGTTTGCCAGCTCCTGCAAGCAGAAGGGTAGATAAAAATGTATTTACAGCAGAATTTAATTACCCATTTTCAAGCCACTGGCCTCCTGGCAAAAGTCTCCCAGTCTAGTGCAGAATAGGACTTGGATTAAGAATTAATTTACTGTCAGCAATGATCTGCAATTTAATGGCTTAATCAAGTTTGCCATGAAATTGGTAGGGAGCTCTGGAGCCTAATATTGCCCCAGAGCCTGCTGCTGCATCTAAAGACAGGTTTCAGAGATCCATAACATAATCATCATCATCCAGCAAATCCAAGAGCTCTCTCACATAATCAGGAACTGCCTCTAGCAAGTTTACTACTCACATTACACAGTTATAGCTCAGGGGTTTGAAGTGCAGCAAAAAATTGGGCTTCTTCCTCCTCTTCCAGCTAAACCTCCCTAAGAATCTGTACTTGCATGTAAGTACGGGCCAGACTGTGTCAAACACATTCTCTCTTGTCTTCTCAAATTATAATGTAAAGATAGAAAGCCATTAATAAAAAGAGACAAAGGGTTTTTAACACGTAAATGCTTCTTTTAGCTATATTCAGAATTGCCCCTAAAGTGGGCAGCGTGATTATAGAGTTCCTTCTGTAGGAGCCCAGATGAAGATGGAAATAGAGATTAAGACTTTGAAATCGCAGCTGAGATAAAATTAGCTACAAACCGAGCTTTTTGTTCGTTAAAAATTTTTAAATTTAAAAGATCTTGATTGCTTTTAAAAATAAAATCAACCCACATTTTCTACTAGAAGCCAACCGATAGAATAATAAAAGCCTCGCTGCTGAAATAGAAAATGTCATGCTAGAAATAGGGGTATGAAAACTGTTCTCTTGAGCTTTCAAAGCCAGATTTTTACTGGGCTCAGAGGCTCCAGCCTTTCAAAAAATATGAATAAGCTTCTCACATGGGGTGTTTAGCTGGGCTGAAATACTCCAAACTCTCTGCAAGTTATCCCTGGTTGTCAAAATATCCTGGGGGGAACTCCTAGGAGTGCTCTGAACACCACACCATCTCAGCAGCTTACCTATTCTACCACTTTTTCCCTGCTAGGATTATGAATCATCCTCGTGCCTCCCATTCTGTCATCCGTCAACATTTACATCATATCGGGCACAATGTTACTGGTACATCCAAAGGCTTCTTTTTGCAGCACTCAGGACTGATTTTTTTTTTCCTTCGCCTTTTGTAATATCCTTTTTTCCCTTATTTATTCCTCCCCCCTTTTTAAAAATAACCTCAAAGCTTCCCCCCTCGTTTATTCTCAAAACAGAGCAATAAGTCTAAAAAAACCCCACATCACTACATGTAAGGGTACTTTATATATTGAGTTTAGGAAACACGGATACGGAATTTTGGGTTCTGAACTCCTAAGAATGAAAATGCATCATGGATACACTCAGAATTGTACAGGCAGGACCATTCTGCATCCCTAGACTTTCACCAAAAGCTGACATGGTGGTGGAAGGGTGCACTCCTTATTTCTGGTTAAATTAAATGGGTTAAAAAGGATGAAATTCACGTACAAGTGAAGATCTAGTACAAGTGTAAAAATCACCAGGCTTAAGTTCACTCCATCACTTGTATCAAGAGAAATACTAGCTAATAGCAAAGTCTTGCAGGAGTATTTTAGGTTAATGGATATGCTGCTGTCAGGACTGAAGTATGCACCAAAGGTAAACCAATCCTAACTCTGAAACACCAAACAAACCACCCCCCTCAATAGAAAAACCCAAAATGCACAGATATGTTAAAAGTAATACTGTGGATGGATGTCTGAGTAGTGATCACCTGTATAATGTAATTGTTTAAATACAGGAGCTGAGCTGAAGAGATGAAGAAAGCAACTCCACAAAGGAAAAACAAAGGCAGTCTTACATCACAGGCTGCCATTCCTAATAAGCCCCTCCTGTAGTATTTCTCAGCTGAGTTTACATACAAAATACAAAATTCAAATTGGCAGTAAGCCCTTTAATGAGCGTGCTGAGAGCACAGCAACGTGGAGTCAGACATCCAGAAAAGTCTCATTAAACATTTGACCACATCCATTCTAAAAGGGGAAAGTCATGAGAAAATTACTGTAGGTGCCTGTACCTTAATTCAGAAGGCTAATTGGGTTTTATTTGTAAGATGATCTTCAGCCCTCTAATCTCACATCCACTCAGCCACCACCTAATAATCATTTCCTCAACATCACTGATTTTTCTGATACATCATTTTCATAACAATGCATTGTTCCCATATATTCTGCAACACTGCTTTGTTTAGTTATCTGCAGTGACACGTTTCTCATACCATGAAAACTTCTTCAGAAGCAAGAAAACTCTGCTGCTTTATTCTAGTTTTAGAGTGTTGCTGCATATTCTGTACTAAATTCCTTAGGTCATGTATTACAAGGATATGTTATGATACATTATGGCATTTCTTCTTATGAAATATTATGGCATTTCTTCTCTGACCTTTCAGCACGGGCTCGTCTCCAAAGACGGCTGAGAATATGGTTTTTAAACTCTTCAGCATCCTAAAAAAATCGGTGTATACCTCATCAGAAAAGCAGAATGGTCATTCAAAAATACCTCCAAAAATCTGTTTTACAGCATTATCCCTTCCACCCTCCGACACAATGCGTGTGTGGGGTTGGTTATGCTCGTCCAGGAGCTGCCAGTGAGCAGAGCAGGCCTGAGGGCACCCAGCAACGATGGCAGTGACAACCCAGGGGGTTCCACTCGCTGCAGCTCTTCTAAATCATCATCTCGCTGCCCACCACGATTCCGTTTACAATTACGGCAACGAATTAAAAGAAAAAGCACTACCTACTTTTTAAGCTCCTCTCTCTCATCCCAGAAAGCACTTAATGGAACTAGGAGGCCTAAAAATTCACCCCACACATCACAACTCCAACTGTGTTAACTCTGATTTCTCCACTGGCACAGCAGCAGCCTCCTTTGTTTCTCCTCTCCCCGCCGCGGTGTGCCCAGCACTCCACGTGTGCTCCATTGCCACGGGGGATTTTTTGGATCCCATCACAGCAGGAAAGTAGATGTTCCCAAACCCTAAAATTTTTTCTGGACCTTGATCTAAATTTCTAAACTGTCAACTACTCAAACACAAGAGGTGCCCTCTCGGAGTTCCTCCACGGTGCATCTCCTTTCAGCAGCAGACAGTGGTAGGCTTAATGCTTCCCTCTGTAAATTCAGAACAGAATTTTCTTCCCCTGTTGGAATTTTCACCCTGGATTCCTTCCTAACCAGCTGCAGAGGGAGCAGGCACCAGCAAAGCCCGCCCCCATCTCAAGTGGGAAGCCAGGCTGCAAACGTCAAAATGCCAAGGCACAAAATAGCATACTTGTCCCAATTTCTTCGTGTTATTTTGGTATACTTTAAAAAAAACCCCTAACAACACATAACTCATTAATTATAACCTTTCAAAAGTGTTTTCCTTTCCCCCAAACTGTTAAAATTTAGTAGAGCTGCAGCCAAAGTTCTAATAAAATTATTTTTAGCTTTTGTCATGCAGAGAACATCATGAAGAGTCTCATCCTTCTATTAATGCAAATGTCTTTAAGCAGTCAGCGCAGGGAACTTTAAAATATGCTAATCACTGTTTCTTTGGACTCCAGCCTCTAATGTCTTTGCTGCTGTGTACATATCACAGGCAGCATAAGTAAAGGGAACACCATCATTTAAAGTGTCAATTTATTGACAACTCCATGAAGTGACAGCCATATGCATATTTTACTGCCACGTTTATATCTTTCATTAATTTCCATGTTTGACGTCCTTTTAATATATACTGTTCTTAGCTTCTGGTGTCTGAGCTGAATCGCCACAGTGCGTTATAAATGGAAATGCTTTTGATAATCGCACGCACTGGTTTTCTTTTTTAAAGTGGTTCAGTGCTGATGAAAGGGGCCGGATTGACGGCCTTGCAGATTGGAGTTCCCTGTTAATCCACAACGAAAACAAGGCACTGTCAGGGCAGTAGCTCAGCCAGTTTCCCTCCAGTGCATCTCCATTTAAATCCCTCAGAGCAAAAAACTAAAAAAAAAAAAAAAACCCCAACATCCACATCGCATCTCTAAGTCACAGTCTGACTCTGCCTGCTCATATCCTTGGCCTTGCTTCTTATTTTTAGTAGCAGGGAAAGTAATCAGAGAAAGCAATGCCTCTGTGGGATTGGGCTGCTGCCCGTGAGCTGCTTTACAGCACACCCTCAACCCAGCAGCACACATCACCCTCAGGCCAGCACACACACCTTCAGTGTGGAGCTAAAAGACCTCATGAATTTAATCTAATAAAGCACTGAGGTGAAGTTACTGGGTCTCACTTAGATGCGTCTCATCTACTTGGAGTTCCATCAGGAGTGACAGGTACTTTCTTCGGCGTGTTGTGATGAAAAGGGCAAACCACCCAGGACAGATGCACATCACTCCCAGTTTTGTCGCTACTATTTATGAAAAATCAATATTTTAAATTAGAAATATGATCAAAATACTAGAAAACGTTGTTTTTAATTTTACCCATCCAGCACACGGGGTATGGCAGACAGCGTCACATCTGAAAGATGAGGCCTGTGCTGTTGTTCAACCCCCTGTCAGCACCTAATCTCCAAAGTTAAAGTGGAAATGTAAAGAACAAAGGCCATTCTTTAATGACACACAAATAGGTCAGCAACTGGAGGAGAATATGCTATCATAGACATAAATAAACAAATAAAACCACAGGATTTGAAAATAACAAAAGTAGCTCAGCCAGAATACTTTAAATGACATATGGCTTAGTCACATGGCTCCATGAACACAACAGGGTGACGTGGCCAAAACCAGGAGGGGTTTATGGTGCAGGGATATTTGAGAGTCTACAACTTCCTCAGACACCTCCCTGAAACATTCAGGAAAAATCCTGCCTGCCCTAGGGAACCAGGAATGTGTTAATAAAGATAGAATGGCTCACTCCCATCTTACTAGATAACCAGTTACATAGCTGTTTTCTTACCTCAATAAAATTTCATGAAGAATATCAGCCTGAGATTTGTGCAGAAGATCAAATCCTGTTGAAATGAATCTCCCAGGCTTCTCTGGAAATATTGGTAGTGTACCTAATTGCATTTTATCTTCTGTTAACTGAAACAATACAGCTGTTGGAGTATATTTCAAGTGTTTGCATTCATTTGTTCTCCAGGGGAAGACACCTATGCCATTTTGTTTCTGGAATTCCAACTGTTAGAAATAATCCGCAAATCCTCATGGCAACTACACAAAACATGTCATCTACTGCTAAAGAAGGAACCAGGGGGTTTCAAGATATATGTTCATGAGTGGTCCTAATGCGTGTCACATTCTGTTCCCTTCTGTCTACATTTCACATTCCATGAATTCTAAAAGACCACACAGAGAAAGAGTTACATTATATTTGCCTGCTGAAATGAATAGTCTCAACCACGCCTTTGAGACTATGAACTCAAGCCAAGATGCTTTTGGCTCCATAAAAGCATATTTTTAAAGTGTGTTGCTAATTATTTATATAGCTCATTATATCCTTGCTGTGGTGAGCACAACTCATTTCCCTCATCCACCCACTGCCTCTCAGGTAACGATGAGCTAATGGTTTGAACGTGTCTGAAACTATTATTTTTATTTTTTTTCTTTAGGAAGGAAAAAAATTAACCAACGCAGAAAGTTTGGAGGAAATTTCAATGAAATCCAGAAATGAGACCTCCCTGTCAATATTAGATTTGGGAAGCAAGGTGCTTAACTTACAACTTGCCTGCAAATGCAGAAAGTCACTTATCAAGGTTTCTTTAAGAGCAGTAAAGTATTTCATAGGCAGCTCTGAGCATCGGGAAAGAGGAAGAGAGAACATCCCAAGTGATGGTGGCTTCAAAACTGTTTTAACCAATGTAGGTCATTTCTGGCCCTCCAAAATAAAATAAGCCATACCAAGGCCCCAGATGATGTACCAATACTGGCACGTGTTCCTCAAGGAGAGAAGAAGTGGCAGTTTATATAAAACATGCTGTCAAGCATTACTGAGCCTGCAGCCCACAATCCAGGGGGTGGTTGCCTCTCTCCCAACGTGACAGAGGGTGGTGAGTCCTGATGGGCACCTTCCACACTCAACAGCACATCTTTACACAGAACAGGGACTGTTAGAATGAATTTAAACAGGTTGGTGACAACTACACACACCACAGAGCCATGGAATATCCTGCACGGGATCATCACAGTCCAGCTCCTTGCCCTGCACAGGACAGCCCCCAGAATCTCTCTGTTCCAGAGCCCTGTCCTGCTCAATTTTGTGCTCATCAAAGCACCTTCAATACAACTTCAGTGGAATCACTTGTACCACCTATTCACAGTGGTAAACAACTGAAGTATTGCACATCCTTTCCCCACCTCCCCATTTAACAGCACTCCTGAGCGCTGCCAGCGCTCACTGAGTATTTCCAAGTGTCTGTCACGCACCCAGTTTCCATCAATTAATAGCAGAACTGGCATGCTTTTTTTCTGGAGGGCAGAATCACAAGTGCTGCTCCAAACCAGAGATGCAGCCTCCAAACTATTTAAACAGAGAAGCAGAAGTTTCATTGCCTGCGGTAACCTGGTGTTGTCCAACTCCCAGATTCATTCTATCCCCATCACAGTGCAACTTCCTCAGTGCCAAGTACCATTTCCTGATATAAAGCAAATTCTCCAAGTTGCAAGAATGTTGCTGAAGGACAATGCTACAGCACTTTTAATTTCAATATCAGGTTAATTTCCCGTAAGAATTAAAAATTCTGGGATAGCAGTTGCTATGTAGTTACTTCTGATCTAAACCCAAACATTCTGTGTGGTTTAGCTTGTCAGTTTTAAACTCTTGACAGGAGGACTTCTGGTTTTTTGTTTGTTTTTTTTTTTTTAAACAGTACTTGTCAGTAAAGTACCTTTTGCTTTTGGAATCTGTAGTAAGATCCCCAGACACAGATGCAAATCCAGAATCTGTGCATATCAAACATGCATGAGCGCTAAGCACAGGTTGAGACAGGAATTTGTGAACTTCAACACGCACTAATACATTCCTGTTCACACATCTCAGCTTTTCTGGTTATGTTTGATGAAAGAGGACAGCTCAGAAATACAGTTTTATACATCTTTTTGACATTCAATATGCTTTTCCCCAGCACACTGTTTATCTCTGATGCTCACCACCAATCCACGGGCTCATCAGAGGCTCTAATATCCATATTCAGAAAGGGATTTCATTTAAAATATCTTTCTCCCTGCTGCGTTGACTTTGCAAAGTGCTGTACACTTTGTGCAGCGTTTCTGTAAACCGGATTTTTGATCCAACACTTCTGGTGTTTTTTAGCCAGTGAAATGCAAGTCTGGTGGCTTTGAGCAGCCTTATTGCTACAGATCTGATCATTAGGACTTCTCCAGGAAACAGAGGGAAATGTTCCTCCAAATAATGATCGCCTACATCTACGTGATGTCAGAGAACAATCTGATTATTCATACAGATAAGGCTGTTTCTTGCTTGCACTACTCATATTACCAGCCTTGCTGACTTCAGCAGTACTACTGGTAATCAGAATTTGGCCCATGTGAAAAAAAATGAACACCAACACCAGGAGAAAGGCTCGCAGATACTTAGAAAAATCAAATCTCAAGCCAAAAATCAGAGAACCATCACCTAATACACCTCTGAATTCAGCAGCAACACCACTGAGCTTAAAGATTTTTGTATGGTGTTTAGTTTTAAGGCTCATATTTTGCAGCAACATCTGAATACTTTGCCTCCCACCAATGCACTGGACAAGAAGCCTTTTGCAAATGAGGCTACTACAAGATTCTGCAGTCTGATTCATCAGGACTAAAGTTAATTAAATCATGTTCCCTCCTCAGACATACTATTTTGTCTTAAAGATGATTAAACAAGAGGCAAATGTAATTAGGACAGGAAAAAGTACAAGTCAAAAAAATTAATCTTATAACGTGTTTCAGAAAAATAAAGTAATAAATCACCTTGCCTTTTGTTTTGCTGTAGCTGGGATTCTTCAGCTTTCTTGTCGGGTACAAGTATTACACTTGATGAGGCAATTTAGAGGGAAACTGGGACTGTGACAATAGACATTTCATTTAGGAGAAAGATCATGTATAAAGCCAGGCTTATGCAGATGGTGCCCTTTCAGAGAGCAATCAACACAACACCGGGTGGTGAGCTTTATGAAAACAGAGACTGTGTCCATAAACACACAAGCCAGATTTGAAAATATATATCTAAACTCTCTCTTGAACGGAATCCCAAGTCATATCCCACGTGCAGGAAATAATTGTTTGGAGGGAAGTGGAACCCCTGCAGGTTTGTGTCACTGGTTGCTCGTTGGCTGGAGGGATCTAAATGAGAGGGTCCAAAACACAAAAAGGAAAACCAAGTGCTGCAAGCACTGCCCAGGCATGAGAAAATCTGCATTTGCTTCCCCGAGCCTATCTTTGACTTCCTTTAGATATTAATTGGCTCATTTGTTCTGTTCCTTACAGAGGAATAGAGATAAAAATGTGTCATTGCTCTTGTCTGTTTAGATCAGATTCTCTGCTCAGTTATACTGAAGTCATTTTGTCTCATAAACCTGCAGTCACAAAAGCCAAAAGCCCAAGTTTTAATATAAGAATCTGCAGAGTTTGGATCTATCACATACCATAAAGGTTACCAGAAGGCGGCCTTACGTCTGAATTTCATAACGCAGCAGGATTAAGGAGGGAAATCACAACTACAGACCTAAACCACTTGAAAAATACGTATTTTTTTCCAGAAACATAAGAAGGCAGCAGGGCATCCAGCATGGGCAAAATGCCCTGACTCTCCTCAAGGCCTGACTCACCTGTGCTCCTTTGAACACCTGAGCACTCACTGTGGCTCTGATTAGTCCACCAAAAAGAAAAAAAAGAGTGGAATATCCACGACAAGAGTGTATTTATTAAAAGGTCATATTCGAGTCAACAACCTCTTTAAACCGTGGGAGTAAAAATATTGGGTTCTAGGGAGGAAAGGAAAAAGGTCAGCCTGCTTTCACGGCTGCTAATTTAATCCAGCCTTATACTGGGCATATCTCATTGTTTGGGCCTTCAAATATCTTTCAGCGCTTCTACTCATTCAGGAATGTAACGACCTGCTTGAACTCCGAGTAGAAAAAAATGCTTTTTGAACCACATTAAAGATCTATTTTTGATGGAAGTTTACTTCTCAGCCTGCAGCTAAAAAAAGGCTTTTATGATACTGGCACTGTATCAACAAATTCAAAACAGAATTCTACATTTGCACAGGCAATAGCCAATCTAGAAAATACCATTAGGAATGGAAAGCTATATAAGTCATTGCATCTGTATAGAGAGAAAATTGATGATGGAATGGTAAAGCTCACTGGGACTCAGTGCCATATGTTTCAAAATGCTTAAAAAAAAAGACATAAAATGGTAAAAATTCAAATACATTATAATCAACTTCATCATTTTTCAAAATCCACATACTGGGCTGGCCATGGATATTGCTGGTTTCAGAGCTAAAAGTCTCACACATGGGCAGGGCACTGGAAAAACAGGTAACCATGAAAAGTTCCTTTCATAGAGCCAGCTGCCTGGGCTAAACACTAATTATTATTATCAGAAGCATTCGTATTTTTATTATTATAATAATAGTATCACAGCCTCATCATTCTGCCATCATTAAGGGGTTGCAAACCACCTCTGAATAGCAAGCAATTAAAAAATATTATTTTTTTCTTACAGCGCAGTTTTTGCCTGTCACTATAAAGACCCAGTGCTCTGACCTGAGCAAACAATGAATCCAAGGGAACATTTGGGAAGCACGACAGATTCCTGCTTTGCAGAGGGGCAAAAAGGCTTAAATGGAGCAGAGTGTGTATTTTAGAGAAACCTGCTTATCACAAGAGACCGAAGCAACTCCAATTTCTCCATCACGCCCATGTGATAAAGGGCTGTCTCTCAGAAAACTGCTGTTGTTATAGAAACTCTGCTGACACGTCGCTCCTGCGGTGCAAGTGGCATTGTAGGCGCGCTAATGCCCTTTTTATCAGCCTCAGCTCCAGATTCAGAGCACTTTAACTCACAATCAGGGAGCTGCACGTCATCCCCCACAGCTGCAGGCAGCGTCAGATGCTGCTGTTGCGTGGTAACCACCAGGTAACTGTTGTATTTGTGTACGTGGAGAGGCAGTGACAGAAGGCAAAGGGAACATTGGGCTGTAGGTAAAAAAATATGGTCTCTGTTTGCTCTAAAACAACAGACCTTTCCTCTTGCGGCGAGACCACTGCTTGAAACATCACAGTACCAGAAAGAAAAACTTGCACCTATTTCTTCTGATCTGCGGTGGAAATGACTAAAAGTTGCTGTTATTGCTGTAGCTGGGGCAATTCATTAAAAATTAACTGGGAGAGAACCGCAGGTTAAAAATTGAGCCCCAAAGTACTGTGAGTACAGCACCAAAGAAACATTATTTACTATTTTGTTAGGAAGTTTCAGTGCTGACATCAGAGGATGAAGCTCTCTCGCTGTCCACACTACACCACTACATAAACAACAGTATTTTAAACAGAGTCTGATTTGGGTGTCCACAGTTCACCCTTTATGCATTAGGTTGCTACTGCCCAGCAACCATTTAGATTTCCTGTGTTCCCCTTAAATACTGGCAGAGTGAGCAGTGGGACTCTCTGCATGGACTCAAAGGCACAGTCCCTGCTGGACAGAAACGAGCTGCTGCAAATAATCACATCTATGTTCTGTTCTCAAGACCCAAATCCAAACCGCTGCTCTTTGTTTCACAGCACTTTATGCTTCTTCAAAGCACGAATTATTTGTGCAAAGGAAATTAACAGCAAAATTCCCACTAATTCCAGTGGCATCCCAGTTTTGCCTCAAGTTGGTCTTTTGTAAGTGTGCTGGGTTTGGGTCTGCAAACTGCTGCCTCACCTCTCAAAAGCCTCCTGTTAAAGGAACTTTGACACAACATTAGAAGATTGACTTCACTTTTTTTACCAGAAATGTCTTTCACCAGACCTTAACATTCAGTTCACATCACAGCTATGTAATTATTCTTTTCAGAAGCAGAGATGCAAAGAAGGCATTAACAGCCGTTCAAAATATCACATTTATGCACTTTTCCCTTGTCATATTAAAGATAATTACTTCTGATGCAATCAAACTCATATCCTTCAAATGGATAAATCCAGCACCAAATTTAGAACCTCAAGCTTCAAATCTCCAGCTCTCAAAGCAAAGCTCTAAGCCTTTACTTTCAGTTCAGTGAGGTACAAAGAAGAATTGGGAGAACATGAGGTTTAAAAGTGGCATGTTTTTATGAATTTTCTTTAAATTATTCTGTTGGTTACTTTAGTTAGTGCTTTGAAGCACTTTGAAGTTACTAACTAGTGTTAGTTAGTGCTTTGAAGATCAAAGCTGATATATGAACTACATCTTATAACTCAGTCACCAAGAGATGGGGGCCAACTAACTGGCCAACTCTGCTACAAGTTTCTTCTCTGAACTCAAAAGGTGCCTGAAAACCAGAATGTGAGCAAACACACAGAAACCCAACTGGAAAAAAAATCTGCTGATGCTTAGAACCAAAACAGGTTGGAATGTGCTGATCATGACCATTAAGCACAGGATCCTGCACTTTTTATTTACACGTCCAGAACGAAGCATTGGAATTTCTTGCTTATGCCATGTTTTTGTTTATTAAATTCTCATGCCACGGCTTAAGCTATGTCACAAGTACATATGTATTTTATAGAGGTATCACTCGCCATTCTACACGATTCTAAGACATCAATACACGATGAAT
Source organism: Cephalopterus ornatus (assembly GCA_013396775.1). Classification (NCBI taxonomy): domain Eukaryota; kingdom Metazoa; phylum Chordata; class Aves; order Passeriformes; family Cotingidae; genus Cephalopterus; species Cephalopterus ornatus. The sequence continues at coordinate 2,088,345 of VZRE01001175.1, forward strand.
TGCTTTGAAGGTGGGGGAGATAAATCCTCTTTCTCCCAAACACTCCCCCTCAGAAACCCCCAACCCCCTGATGCTGGTGCACATCCAAACAAAAAGAACCCACAACCAACCAAAAGCAGAAGCATGGATTGCAAAGTGAGACTTGTCTCCAAATGCATCGGCTGCCATAAAACTGTAACAATAAAGACAGGACTTACTAGAAACTGCCAGTGATGATGCTTTTGATTTAAGGTGGCGACATGAGACTTAGAAATCTGTGTCTGTTCTATAAACCGGGTCTCATCAAATATTTTCTGCGATGTTGCAGGCTGCAGACATGATGGATCATTTCCAAACTGTGCAGAATAAAAGAGAACAAGCCAAGTGACCGCTTTGTTGAAACCACATTTGTTCTGGCTGAACAGCACTTGCTCTTCCTACCACACAGGGTGCTTCGATAACGTGTTTTGCATTGCACGTGCCCCCAAAAGCTGCATGAAAATGATGGTTAATTATACATTACACACAACAGAAGCCAATCTAAACTAATAAATTCAGCCGTGCTGAATAAACATTGTTGTCATGGCAGGCACGGACTGAAGCCCAACATAAAACTCCAAAAGAAGGTGTGAGTGGTGTGGTCATCGATGGGTCCCCTGCAGGACATTTAATTTCAGAGGGCAAAATGAAAAAACTCGGTTTCAGTATTTCCTCTATGAAATGTAGGGACATAGAACCAAGCAAGTTTGTTGGAATGCCTCTATATTAACAGCAAGTTTCTGGCAAAGATTATACAAAGCATCAATAGAAATAGAAATCCTGGAGGGTTTTTTGCTGTCTCACCCACACAACTCACTTAAAGGGGATCATTAGATTTGATATTTCAAGTCTTTTTGGATGGAGTCAGTGAAGTTAACATTCCCAAATTCCTTTTTGAAGAAGACATGGGAACAGCCACCTCAAATACACTAAATTTTCAAGTAAATATAATTTAATATCAACATATTTCTGAGAAATCCTGAAAGATCCGGAATTTGAGATAGTTCAGAACTGCTTAATTCTTTGCTAAGCATTTTTTGTCCTGGCCAGCAACCAATCACCATTTGCAAAATGACTCAACAGAGACCATGAATTATCAAGATGGGCACAACACAAAGTCACTGAAACCAAAGGAAAATCTCCCACTGATCTTCGGGTAGGATCCTAATTGTTTACAGCTTAGCTCCATAACCCAAGGAAAGATCCAATAAAGCAGTTCTCCCCTCAGGCAAAATTAGCTTCCCTTCCTTACACCTCAACTCAATCCACTTTAATGCCACCTCCAACAAGTAAGAATCATGTGCGTTTTTAAGCTGCTTCTTCAAGAAACAGAAAAACTAATGAATATTTAAAAAAAAAAAATTTTGAAAAAAAGGATTTAAAAAATATTGTAACACAGCATCAGCATTGTGACAGTCTTAAAAGAATCCAAGTTTGATGAAGAGTCCAGCATGGAATGCAATGGACTTGTTCTTCCTAGTCTCAGAATAAGATTAGCAAATTGCTAAGATGATTACATATACAGATACCCATGGGACTGCCCACTTCATGGACAGTGGTGAATGCTGCCTCATCCAGTGCACTAGAATGCATGAGGTCTGTCCAACAAAATCTTACAATTTTGAGGACTTAATTTGCGGGTCTATAACTCAAGTGATAGAAAGAACTGAGAGGAAGAACAGCAGGGAAAGAAGTGCAAGAAACAAACTCCTACTGGCATGGTTCAATTTGAAAAATTCCCAAAGCATTTGAGCCGTGCATGGGGCAGTAGGTTTATGTGCCCACTCACAAGCCATCCCTTGCACAAAACCCTGTGCAGTGCAGTACGTGTAAGGAGAGGCTGAGGATTCAAAAGGAGAGGTGCTTTGATTAAAACCAAGAAGAAATACGTGTTTGGCGGGTTTTTTTTCAGAATTTCTCACTTTTAAGACTAAATAAAAAATTATAAACGCAAATATAAAGTATTGGAGAAGTTCATGGAGGACTGTCTGCCATGGAAGGGACCCCATGCTGGGGCAGGGGAAGAGTGAATTCTCCCAGTGAGGAGGAAGGAGCAGCAGAGAAAACGTGTGATGGACAGAATGCAGCCCCCATTCCCCATGGGTGGAGAATCCAGAAGTTAAACTGTGCCTTGGGGAAGGTGTTTTAAGATTAGTTTCTATTCCTCTGATTTGTTTGGCCATAAATTAAGTTACTTTCCCCAAGCAGAGTCTGTTTTACCCACAACAGCAATTCCTGAGTGATCTCTCCTTGTCCTTGTGTCCACCCACGAGCCTCTCATTATGTTTTCTGTCTCCTGCCCAGCTGAGGAGAGGAGGGATGGAGCAGCTTTGGTGTGCACCTGGTGTCCAGCCAGGGTCTGCCCACCTCAGTGGAGAAAACAGAAGGTGTTTTACAGTTAATTTCTCTGCGAACTTTCTCCGTGTCCCCCCTTTTGCACAAACTCTTCACAGCCCTGAACCATATGCTGCTCCTTCACATCCCCCTTTTTGCAAGACTGAGGTCCAAATAAGTGCAGAGATGTTAGAGCTCTTGGAAGAGCAGTTTTAGAAATAAATTTTGCTGCAGCTAGGGCTGTGAGGCAGTAAGGCACCTTCCTGTAACATTCGATTTGGGTTGCATTACGCTAACTAGAAAATGAAAAGACTGAGTAGAAAGGTTTGCTGACTAAATTAAATTCTGGCGAGCCCCAATCTTTGCAGAGATGGTTTCATTTCAGCTACACTGCAAGGGAAAGAAACTCAGAACTGCTCAGACACGGCCCACACAGGGCAGTGTCCTCAGGATCCAACCCCCCACACTGTGCAGTCAGCAGGCAAACACGACAGCAGCCTCCTTCCACCCAGTAAACAACGCTTGGATCTTGTCCTCTCTGCATCCTGTTAAAAGCTACCAAGGCATCAGTTCCCACCTCTGTTCACCCAACAGTTCCACCCCCTCAATAGCCACATTTTCACATAAGCATCACTTCCTTATGCCCAAGAAAACTTCCCTGTGAGCGTTTGCCAAAGGTATGCAACTGTCCTTAAAATTCTCAGTTGCTCTGGCACCTTGGAAAGCTAAGAACTAATCAGCCAGTGACACCCCAAGGTTACACTCGTCCCCAGCAGCATTGCTGCATAACTTTCTCCCACCCTGTTTTCCTGTATCATTGCTCTTGTATCACCTGCTAAACTGCAAAATTCTCAGGGAAATCACTCTTGATATTCCATGTGTGGAGCACAACACCCTCTGGAGCCTGAATTTGTGCTGAGAACCATAACGTAACAGCAGAGGAGAGCTGACATATTTATTGGCCTCAGTAGATGATAAGCATGAATAAGTTCTTCCAAAGACTTCTTTTTCCCTAAAATGGAATTCTAAAAACGCCTTTGGATAGTGTCCCTCCGCACACAAAATGGCAAGGCATATGAATTGCTTCCTATAGGCACAAGCTAAATATCAGAGGTTACAGTCTAACAGATTGTTTGGAGTTAATGATAGATACTTCCACTCATACCCCCACATTTCCACCTATTTTTAAATGCCTTTACTTACATAATGTTTGATGTCTTCAACAGCACAAATCTAATTCTGATGGCAACATCGAGCCTGTACTTGCAGGACATGGGAAGTCACCCGGAAAAGCATGCACCCTTTACAGTTCTGTTGGGTTTGGGCCTGGAAGCACAGGATCTTTTACTTATTCATGAGTTTCCTGAGAAGAACCAGTGGTTGCTTTGTGTCAGCTGAACAGGATCGTAATTCAATCTTCCCTGGAACCTGTTTATCTGAATGGCTCATTAAGGTGCAAGCTGACTGCTGAAGAACCCTATTTCACAAGGACAAAGCCTTCTGCTAGAGAAGATGTGTTTCAAGAAGTTGCTTCATGCAGTACAAGTTTATCAAAGTTTGGTTTTGAGAGAGAGAGCATTATTTCTAAAAAACATAAACAAATGAAGCAAAGCACGTTCACGCCTGTTATGGTGACGTTTTGCTGCAAGGATCGTGTCAATGTGCAGTAGGAGGATTTATGAGCATAAGGCTTAAAAATGCAAGTTCACAGCTGCAGCTTGGTGCTCACCCACAGGATTTGCAATCAAAGACTGTTTTTTTCTAAGAGTCATTACCATTCTTCTGAAATTCCAGCCTTACCAAAGGGCTCTCGGAGTAAAAACAACAAGGAGTCAACTGGAGATAGATAAATCTACAGCTCTAGTATCTGCAGTATTGCTGTAAATGCAGGTAAGAAATCACCTGTCAGAGCCATGAACTTACGATAACACTCTATAAAGAGTTTTCATTCAGGGAAGTTTCAAGGAACAGAAACAACAGGGAGAGTTGACCCTTTTCCAGACATCCCTGCTGCAGCATACACATGTTATGAAAGTTTGCTGAAAAGCTGGAGAAGTCTTTCCAGGAAAATCCTTACCACGAGGTCAAGAGACAGAGAGCAGCATCACTGCTGGCTGCTGCTGGGCAGCCCTGCGTGGAGCCCAGCCGCGCAGCGAGGCTTGACAAAGGGAGCAGAACACTCAGGGGTTCTGCTCATAATGGCAAGGAAGTTTGGTTTTAAATTCGTTTTCACGTCACCTCCAGGGTAATTAAGAAGTAAATATAAAAAAACCCCACCCAGTTGTTCAGCTGGGGCGTGCGCACTCCCACAGGGCGCTCTGAACCCTGGGGAAAGGCTGCTTTTAGGTTTCATCCTCTGGTTTGGGGCTTTGGTATTTTGGTATCTTTGTTCTAATTTAAAACCAAGACTTATCTCTGTCATAGGAAAGATGAGAAAAGACATTCCAGCTCTTTCTCTGCCCCACTGGCATGAAGCCCTGCACTTTATAACATGATCCTGGACTGGATAAGCAGTTATCTAGTTTACTGTTCTGTTTCCACTGGACAGCAATTCAAAACACGAATTATTTCATAAATAATGATTCCAGTTTCCCTCTAGGCCCATGGGAAGTATCAATTTTTGAGGACAGGCATCTCTTCAGGTCACAAGGAAGTGTGCTAGGCATGGTCTTGCACACTGTATTCCAGATAGAACACCAGGAAATCCCCACTAATAAACAGGGAACTTCTGGAGACCGTTGGAAGGGACAACACAAAAACAGATGGTTATTAAAGATGACTGAGGAGATGAAAATACATTTACTCTAATGAAATAAATCTGACTAGACTCTCTCCTTGTGTTCAGCTGACTGGCCACTGACACTTTCCTGACAAACATCTTCTTTGGGATTTTTCCTTCCAACATTTCCTGTCCTTTAATATATTCATTTAAAAACCTTTCCTGGTTTTGCTTTTACAGCTGATCTTCCTTCAAGTATTCCAGTGATCTTAAATAGTTTAATCTTCTTCCTTGCACCACCCCGTGCAAAAGATTTTGTTTGTACTTGTTCATGATATAATCTAAAAGGGATTAAATACATATGGTTCATTATTGGCTACCCACTGAAAGCAGATGTTATCATAAGGAACAGTTCTGAAGCCTTAATATATTGGGGTGACTGACCTTCAGATGGCAGTAAGAGAAAAAAGCAGTGTGTGAGTCCCAAAACCTGCACTGGGATATCCTAAACTTGAATGATGATGCTATTTCATATTCCAGGGATACAAACTATTGACAGAGAAAGGTGTGGCATGATGATATTTCATCATGGTCCATCAGAGGTCCAAGTTTATTAGTTTATCTATTTCTTTTCCAAGATGAGATCAGCAAGACACAAATATCAATGGAAGGTAAAGGTCTAAACCTGAACAGAGATGTTCTCAGGTGAATCTATAAAGCGACACTTTCATTAAAGTTTCCTTAAAACTGGAAGTCACAATGGAGTCTGAATGTTGTGATCTGCATAAGTACTGTTTCAATGTGTTTTGTGACAACTGAACTCTTTTGCATTGGGGAGGCAGAAATACTTTATCAACTTCTAAAATGAAAAAAAGTGTAACTACGAACCCAAATGACATCAATATGCCCGACCTGACTGTGCTGTGAAACAGTTTTGGAAATTAATTTGAAAGATGCTGTCACTGTGTCATACCTTTTATGATCTCTCTACATTAAAAATAATTCAGCAACTGACTTGGGTCTTAAATTGCAGATGACAAATGAACTGTGACAGAAGAATCAGTGGCCAAGTTATACAAAGGACAGTAACACTGAACACGGAAGGCAAAATGTCAACAATTGTATGTTATCAGTCTAATAAAGCAGTTCTTAAATGTTCAACTTGTAATGTAAGATACTTCAATAAATCCTTCAAAAAAACACATTTCAGTCTTTCCTCTTAAATGGAAAGGATTAGCCTGACCTGCCTCTGCTTTTAACACATCCTTTTTCTTCTGCCTCTATCAGAGAAATATTCAGTCTTAGTGAAATAATCAGCAGTATTACAATGTATAATAATTCTGCAGCTCTACGCTCTGTGTGGGTGTGTGCAGAGAAAGACATATTTAATACAGATGCTAAGCAAGACAATATATTTTATTTACAGTCTATAACTAATTTATTACAATTTTTTACTGTCCTATTAAGTCTAAGTAGGTAACAATAAGGCAAACCTTGGATTCGCAGCACTGTGGAAATGCCTCTTAATTTTTTAGGTAAAAAAAAAACCCCAAACATACAAACAAACTCATTACCTGCACTGGGGTAATGCAAGGCACTGTGGCAGAGTTTCAGTCAAGGGATGTGACACAGTGTACTACTCACAGCACAGAAAAATATTTCATGCCTCAACAAGCTTACAAGGTGCATTTGTTCATAGTAGTTCACATACAGCCTTTAAAAAAAAAAAAATTATGAAATTTTACCTCTGCCCGAGTATTTCACCAGCAAGAAAAACTGAAACCATTGTGACACTGAAATAACACCACGTTATGTGCAAAAACTTATGTGATCTTTATGACTGTAAAAACTGCAATCTTACCTAAAATACAGCAGCATCACTCCCTTCCAGAACCCCACCACAGTTCCTCTTTGGTCTGTCAAAAGAGAACTGATCCAAAAGCCAAACCTCAAAGAAATATAAAATGCCCTTTTTTTTTTTTTAATTTTTAATTTTTTTTTTTTTTTTTCAGCACAACTGCCTGAAGCTTCCAGGGATGGTTCCTCAGTTTCCTCCCATGTCCCTGGCCCAGGCCTGACCTTGTGTAGTTGATAAGATCTGACAGGGTCAGAGTGCAGTGATTTGGCTGCAGGCAGCCACCTTTACAAATGGTACACATAAACACACACTTTACTCTTCGTACAGCCTTGCCAGCAGAAAAAAAAAACACTTCCTGTGCTTTGCGATCTTAATTCACGTTTCCCTTTTTTACTGAAAAAGAATAATATCTTTATTACAATTCTGCATTATCACCAAATCGTATCCGAAGCAGCGGATCTACACAGCCACTGGCACAGGAATATGGGTGAGGTTAACTGTAAATTACATATACAGGAACCAGGGGAGAGATTTGAGAAGAGGTAACAAGCTTGCTACAACACCAAAAAGCTTTTAAGACAGTGATACTGCCTAAGAAGCGAGCCTTGAGGAATTGTGAAAATTACTGTGAGAGAAAGAAAAAAAAACTTTGCGATCACTTGCAAAATTATTACTCTTTGCTGTTAATGAAAGGACTTAACCAGTAAAACAACACGGCATAAAATTTGATAGGTACTGCACTAATGTTCCTAGAAATGGCCCACACACCAGGTTTGGTGCTAATAATTGTCAGTACAAAGTCCTCACAAAACACCTCAGATGCCACCTGGAGAAGCCATCTCCTGGTGTCTATCCATCAGTAAGGCCATACCACGCAATGTCAGTTTTATTTCTCTAGTATTGAGTCAAATATCATCCTCCACCCATCTCACAACTGGGAAAACACAAAAAAACTTGGATATTTGTCTTACAACCTGAGAGCTTTCTGGTGCGTTGAACAACCCCCAGTTTTGCACCGTCACACCATATTTCAAAGTCACAAAACAAATTAATTAGCAAGATCGTGCCACCTCGTCCTTAATCTCATTAGAAAAGACTAATGGCTACAGAATCAATTATTTCATAGAGATTACTGCCTTTTAACACCATTAGACTTTACATCACACAGGATCATTCTGAATTTTCAATTCCATTGTAATTTCCTCCCCTGGTTTAATTACAACCCTTAATTAAGTCCTTTCCTTAATCAACTTTATAGCTGTGTCCATTCATTTATGGCTGCATGTAAAATAAGAAACAAAGAGCAACCTGGAAAACTACAAGGCCAACACAAGAGCTGTCACAGTTCTTGGCTGGCCCTAACCTCTGCTCCAAGAATTGCAAGCATTCCTTCCTTTTAAATGTCCACAAGCTCGTAACAAACACAAAGAACCCCAAATTTTTAGCCAGGGTTTACAAAACCAGGACTGATATAGTTTTGATTTTGCAGTTTCTGAAAATCCGGTGAATTAGTGATTTATATCTAAGTATTTCACTGATTAGTTTTCTGGTAATCTGAAGAATCTGTAGCTTGGTCATGGTTTCCTAGTTACTCCAAAAGCAATTTATGTCCCTTCCTTAGTGCAATGTCCCAGCCACATCCTCCTGATCATCAGATCCTACAACCTGGCAGCTGGGTTTGCCATTTCTTTCTACTTTACATCTCTCACACTCAGCGATTTCTTTTTTTAACCTGCCTCCTGTCCTTTCAAATCTCTGTGATTATCAGAACTTAGTCTCTCCCCAGACTGCTCTTTGATTAGGGTAAAATCCTCGCCATGCCAAGCACACAATTTGCCCTTCTCCATCAGTAAGTCAGCAGCTATTGCTATTCCACCCTCTGTCAATTCCTTTTGAGTTTTCTGATGTTCTAAGCAGGAATTGGTCTCTCAGGAAGGGCTGTGAAACACCAAAGAGCCCCATGCAAAGGACTCTGCAACACCAAATGGATTTGGACAGCAAACTTTTCCCTTGGTCCAGACACATTTCCACTTGTTCCGTTTGCTGAGTATTTTTTTCCATCACAATAAAAAAAAATTTCTTGTCATTTCTTAATAAAGAGCCTGAATGGGGTTTTTTTCCCCTTAAATTCCATCTTTCATATTCTCAGGCATAACTGATAAAACTGTCTAGTGACTTTCTTCTTTATGGTCTATCAGAACAAATGAACCAAATGTAAATCAGCAACAAAAAATGAGAAAAGCCAACACCCTCTCTGTATGCAAATTTCTTCTCTTAAATACTAAAAATGAGACCAAGGGAATCCTATTTCGCTGAGCAAATTAACAAAAGGTCAGAAAGCTTGATCTTTGTCACTGGTGTACTCTGTCTGAAAGCTGAACTGCCATTTAAATATTTATAAGGGAGAGCTGTAATTGCAGGTTGGGAGCTGTGAGAGAGCTCTGTATGCACAAAACAGGAAACTGAAAACACTCATGACATGGGAGATATTCCGCCAAAGGAAAAGATGGGGGAAGGAAAGGAGTGTTAACCTGGAATTTTAATAATTTCTGAACCCAAAGACAGAAGAAAGTGTCCTAAAACCTGTTATTTTTGGGGTCTGTTATGGGACACAGACACAGAAGAGAAATTCAGACTCTTTACCAGCCACTGGAGGAAAAAAGAGTTTCACATGAAGACAGCACCAAAAGTGCATGGAACCACAATTGATTTTTGTGAATATTTTTTTATGAAATAAAAACAGAATGGGAGAAGCAGCTGCATAAACAACAAAGTGGCGGGAGCAAACAAAAATGTTGCAGACCCTTCTGCATCTATTCACTGGGCTTGCTACTAACAACAGAGCCCTCTCCCAGCAGATTAAGGGTTCTTGCTAGAGAATCTCCCTTCCTGCCTGATTTTAGTGTCTTTAATTAAATTAAATATATACTTGTCCCTCTAGTTTAATATCTAGTTTATTGAAGATTCGTTTGAAGCAAGTTATTCTATGTGGCACCACAGGAAGACCAGGAAAGCTCAGAGGATTCACAGTCCATCCTTCCCACACAACCCCCCCAGATAATGTGAGTGGTCCACTCTGCCATCCTTGACCTGGGCTCTTTCCCTTTTCCCGAGCCCAAATGTGCTTCACATACACACCATGGAGAATGTTTCCACTGTGGTCATTTAGCAAATTACCTTTCATTACACGGAGACCCAGCCCAGAATTGCTTTAAAAAGAGGCTCCTCAGAGCACAGCAACCAAAAGGCAGCAGAGCGGATGCTTGTACAGGCGAGATCATATTTTGAGATAAAGACACTTCAAGAACTATCTTGCAGTAAACTGGATGTTTGAAAAGGGATGTCATTGCAAGATGAATTAAATACAAACTCTATCAAAAATTCATACAGTGAGTTGATAGTATTACTTCTCAAACATCTGAAGAGAATGAGTATTTAGCTTAGACTTCAGAAACAAGTAGTCTCAAGAGCACCAGGCTGAGATCAAACGTACTCTGATGGTGGTTCTGCTCATCTCACCAGTTTTCAGGAAGGATGGCTATCCTGCACAGGCCCTACCTAATTATGTCCATGACATTGCAAGTTTTGAAACCAAGCTATCATTGAAAAATGTAAAGTGGATTTCAGAAGAAAGAATCACAACTTCTTAAATAACTTTTTGGAAGCACAGAATAAAATATGCTGATTGGTTAGACTAGGCAACATCCCAAAATATTCCACTGATGACACCTGGTGGAGTTGCACAGAGATTTCTACCAGCTTCCTGAATACATTTCAGACTTCAGGCAACCAGGGTATCAACCTTTAAGACAACCAGTCAGGTGAGGATCTGCCCTGCACAGTGAATTCAGTATGAAATCTTACATTCCCTTTTGCACTCGTGGCATTTCAAAGGAAAATATCTGTGTGCCAGAGAATTCAGACATGCAAATGTCACTTCTTGGTGTAGTGGCAAAAGAGGAAAAAAATAAATTATGGAATGTGGTTAGGGAGCTGCAAGGCATCAAAGTCCTTGATCCAGAGTAAACAGTCTTAAAGTACAATCCATGAGCAAGGTCATCAAAAAACGTGAAGATCTCGCACTTCATTAATATTTGGAGCGTCAATCAGGACGAAAACGGAGGTATTTATTAATGAGTTCACATCTGTTTATGTCAGGTGGTGTGGAGTTGTTCTTTGGTTTTGTTTGTTTGTTTTGAAAAGACCGCATAAGAAAAAGATCCCTGTGCAAAGCTGCTCAGCACACGCCATGTAAAACACCCACGAAGAGCTACTCTGGACACCACCTCTTGTTCAGGAAGTCTTCTCAGCAGCAAACTGTGGAAGACTGAAGAATATGCACACAAATGATAACTGTGCATTTGCCTGGCTCTTCCTTGTGTCCAGGCAGACTGTTGGTCACAGACTGAACTAAGTCATTTTATGTTCTTAGAATTATGTTATATCACGTTCCTTATGCTCCTACACCCATCACTGCCACTTGTATCCTTTGTTTAAACCTCATGACTACTTGAACATTCACTGTTTTATTCAGTGTTTCCGTTCCTAGTTTGGATTTTCTGAAGCATTGAGAGTATTTCAAAATTGGCATTTCAGCATTCCTAGCTGGAACATCCATTCAAAGCATATTCATGTAAAAACATATTAAACCTTCAGTTACAAAATACATCTCAGAACTGGGTATTTTAGACAAGCCTTCCACAAGGTCTACCATCTTGAAGGAAACCCTCGTGCGTTGCTGGGAGGAGTAACAGGAAATGAGTGGTGTATTTCCACTGCCCTCTTCTGGGTGAGATAGAATGGGATAGACATCCTTTTGAAATCAAGCTGTGGTGATATGTAAATATCTCTAGATTAAAACACAAACACAGACTCACTTTCTGGCTTAGATATGGCAAGCCTGTGACCTCTAATGATCTTGCTTCCTCCACTAGTTTGTGCTGCTAATGACAACTACTCTGGGGATTGTCAGCTCTTTCACAGGCTCAAGAATAAATGAGTAAGATATGTTTGTCATCAGGCAAAACAATTCCTTACATCTCTGTTCAAAGATCCTTCCAATATCAGCCAGACCGAACAATTCCCATTATGACAGGAAGTAGGAAACACAACTGAAAATGCTAAGTTTAGCTTGAGGCTAATTATACAGATCTAGCTTTGGGTGAATGGTGATCTTGATTGTGAATGGGATGATTGTTGATTAGAGTTTTTAATAAGTAAATTTAAAAATTAGAGCTCGCTTGTCCCTTGCAAGTCAAAGCAAGAAGGAACAATGGGCAGTACTGGAGGCTATCCAGGCGTGCAATCCCAGCGCTGGAACAGAAACATCCCATAGATGTTTGCCATCACCAGAATGATAAAATGAAAACAGACAGCTGACAAGAGAAAAACACTTGATAAGCAACAGAATGCTCCCCCCAAACAATGGGAAAAAAACGAAGAAAAATTATATTACACTATAAACTATTAAACCATATTAAAACTCCCAGGCTACTTTTCCACACTTTTTTCCCATCAAAGATCACCATCACTTTGTGCTCCTTCTTCACTTTTTAAAGCAGACATTCTGCAGCCTTCTCAGCACACAAACACTTCCTCCATCAAACTGAAACTCTTCACAAAATCTGGCGCTGATAGAAGCTCCAAAGAGCAAATTCGTATTTGCAAAAGCCTCTTACCACTTCTGGTATCCTTGCTTTAATTTCACTCTTCTCTATGCATCCAGTATCACATTGGTTTGCCCTCTCAGCTTAAAAAATTCTCAATCACTCTAATTTTCATAATGGTTCTTGCTTCAGCTGACACCAATTCTCCAAAGCACTGCAGTCTTGAGGGTTCCCATATTTTTAGCTGCTGTGCCAAATTGCTCTGAATTTAATTAGTTAAACACCTAGCTGCAGAAATCCATCCTAAATTCAATGAGAGGAGTCTGCTGTCAAAGTTTTCATGATAAATTCAAAGCCACTTTACTTAGGTACCTTCTGGGCAGGAAGTTCTGATGCAAACCACTCATGTTGGTGTGCTACATTTAAAACCCACTTCTAACTGTATGTGTGTCAAAAAACAGGGCATCACAGAGCATGACAATAAACCCTGTGGCAAGAGCAAGAAAAAATACAAATTTGTCTATCTAGACGAAATAATTGCTTCATTTATTTTTTTTTAAGACTCTGAGATAAAAACTGTAAGATAAAGGGGCAAATGACATCTCTATACTACTGAGTATTTCTTTAATGAAGCGTGAGTATCTAATTTACAAATTAGAAAAAGCTTATTTAGCATAAGGCAGGATGATTTCTCCATTTTATTCATGCTGCAATTATTCACTGGAAAACTTGTATAAGAAATCACTCCTGTGCTGAACATGCACATAACCATTTTTTCACAGACTGTAAGGAAGCTCTGCATTAACTCTCGACTCAAACCTCTACGAACCTCCTGATTAAGAAGAAAAAAATGACTTCATGAACACCAGATGCCCATTAATGCTGAAGCTTCTAGAATATTCCTTTTCATAATAAAATTCACAACGCCATCTGTATTAATGCATACTTCACATTCAGGTTTTCTAAAAGTACGAAGGATTCCATGGTCCACGTGGCCTGAGATGAACAAAGCCACATTCCCATTCAGCAGAGCCCTTACACCTCAATTTTTAGCAGGCATGTATGGACAAGGTACTGCATCATTCTGCAGGAACTGCACACTAGCAAATATAAGACCTATATTTTCCATGGGGCTCTTGATTTTTATTTAAATGAATTATGCATCAGCCAGACCAATTTCATTTCACACATGTAACTAATATCTTTCTTACTGGCATTATCCCTGAGTGATACCACCACAAGTCTAAGGAGAATCAGGCCTTTAAGCCCTAAGTATTATCAACATAAAATGTAAATCCTTTAAAAAGGATTTGAGGTGGCTTTTTATGAGAAAATGACAGTCAGGGAAACGTCTGACTTCCTCTGACATAAACAACAGGGCGAGAACCAAAGATTCTTCTCTGTAAAGAAACCTGAAACCCAAAACAAAAGCCAGAAGGCATTTGATAACAGCTGGGATCTTTCAGTAGCCAAACCATCTGACTTTGACATCCCAATTTTGGCAACAGCAAAAGCATCATTTCTGGCAAAAACAGAATCTCCCAGCACAAGACAAACAGCCTCTTGAACCTGCACTGCACAGTCCGTGATTTTCCTGCCCCCTCCCATGTGCAGTAATTCCAACGTCTCGCGTGTCAAGCGGCAGCGCCGCCGTTAATTCTGAGATCAGCCGCTATCAGGGCTCTGCTGATAATTATAAATGATGTCATGACCAAGCTTAAATGTATCTGCCAAAACAGAAATTGAACCTGCAGAGAGAAAGCCTTTTTTTTCCCCCCCTCCCAGTGCAAGCCTTTGACATAAGCCTGGCTGGATCTGTGCCTACATATGCAGCCAAAAACATTAGCAAACAGACCAGCCCTACAGCACAGCCACCTGAGCGCTGCAGGCTTCCCCCTGCCTTCCAAAAACACTGCAGTCCACAGCTTTAGCTCTACAGGTGAGTAATCTGTCATTCTGGCCGTGCACTAATGGGCTAATCAAGAGATTTTCAGCCTGCGGAGTATAAAAGCAGAGAGACATGTGTCCACACTGGACTCGAGTCTTCAGGTCCAAGCTACCACTTAGTGTAAGAAATACAACTGTTCCTTCAAGTACTAAGAATTTTGGACCATCTATATGGAAATTACGAATGATGCATCAACATTCACCAGAAAACATTTTTCAAAATGTATTGCAATTATAGAGATTAAAGTTGCTTATTATTAGAAATTAATCACATTTATCATGCAAGGCTGAAAATTTAAATCTTTGTGGGATTATTTTATTTATCATTAGAGGTACATAAACACCTGCACTTGATCTGGTTGACTGGGTCCTCTTACAGTGAACGGAGAAATGGGCACTTCTGAGATGTAATTTATATCCACTCTGAGACAGATACTAAAAACAGAAAGCTTTCTTTCTCCATCTGATTTTTATAACTCATTACCAAATTCCCATACTGCCTGAGCATTAGTCATTCATCATGGTCTCTCTGTGCTGGTGCTGTAACTGGCCCTTTCTCTGCCTAGACTTACAGCAAATTTACCTTGACTTCCCAGTTGCTTTTCCTGTGAGTCACTTCACAGATCACCTGAACCCCACATACATCTGTGCTTACACCTTCATTTCGTATGGAACTGTGCCTGTTAGAGCTGCTGACACTTGCCCTTTTCTGAGGGAGCTCTTTGAATAAAGGCAAGTAAAATAAATAAATTATCACAGGTCAGAATTAAGCCCAGGAAGTGAGAATCAATTTACTTTGACTTTCCTATTAAGTTATACGAAGATTAGTTAAAGGATTTTCTTTTTCTCCGGCCTCCATCTGTGTCATGTATAAGCAAAAGGATAGAATTGATGATATGCAAGTCACATCTATCTTCTTCTTTGATCCAGTTAATGGAATTGAGATTCATTGCAATTTTCTACTTCCCATCGTTTAAGGAATGTGGTTACTTTGAAGATTCCTTGAAGCTTACAGTGTTTTTCGTCATAACTAAATTCTATTTCTCCTGGATATCTTGTTTCTTTATCACTGCCAGTCAAAGTTGTTAATATAAATCTTCTGTCTAAAGCAATCTAGACTGACTGAGCTCCACAAACTTAAATGCCACCTTGAACTGGTACAAAAACTTTTCTAGAAAAACTTTTTTGCTTTTTCTCTCTCACACACACAAAAATCATGTATTTCTAACTGCTGGTGCAAGTCCTGGAGTAGCATTTAAGTGATGACTTTAAATACGCTAAAAGGGATGAAAAGGCATCTTCATAAAGTTAATGGTTCAATTGGAAGGCCAGAACTGAAGTGGTTCAGGACAATACCCTTTCTCTACCAGAATATGGAATCCCCAATCATGTCAGGACTGTACATGTGTGTGAGGAGAAAAATGCTTCTCCTCTCTAAGACTGAGAAGAGCAAGAGAACCAGAGCACCTAACAGGAAAGGCCGAAGTCCAGGGCTGATGTACAGTCCCTGCAATTCCTCTGCCAAAGGCCTTCCTGGCCAGCACATTCCCTGTTGCCTTTTTGCCCATGGAGCTTCCTCTGCCCCGTGGTCCCCTTCACAAGACACTCGTGAAATCAGGAGGTAGGAAGCAGGTCAGGCTGAAAGGATTTCTTTAGCACATGACATCAGTGAGACACACCACGGTGAAACAGCCACGGGTGAGAGGAAAGGACGAGGTTGACTCAGCTTGTGAAGGTCCCACTCCCGTTGTGACGGATTTGGGGAGTCTGGAAAGAGGTTGTGAACAGATACAGGTCATTTGGGCAGAGTTCTGCCAGTACCTCAAAGGGATTTGCTGCCCAACCTGGCACTGCCTCTCCCTTCCTGGAGAAAGAGAACAACGTCCCCAGGGGTGGTGGTCAGTCAAAGGCTGGACTCAAGGGTCTTGGAGGTCTTTTCCAACCCAAATGGTTCTGTGATTCTATAACTCTGTGAATCAGGGTACCATCTTTTACACTGACCTTCCACCTCCTACCTTCCACAGAGCAAATTAGCCCACGTTCTCTTTTAGTTGTGCAGGAAAGCCATTAGTGCAGATATTGGAATACACAAATCCAATTAGAGATAAACAAAAAAAAAACTAAAAAAAAAACCCACACCACCACGTCTCCTGTAAGTCTTTACCTTGCATATTCTGCTGGCAAGCTTAGATAAGCACACTAGAGGGAAACTTAAGAAAGCTCCAGACGGGAAAGGTTAATATTGCTGTGGTATGCCTTGGTTTTGCATGGTGATTAGGCTTGCTGCCAGCCTGATTCCTTCAATGTTTTAACTATCTGCAGCTTGAGTGATTACATTAATAAACTTCCAGTGCAGACAGCACGCTAAATTCTAGCCACTGTTCATGTAGGAAGAGAATGGATGTCTTTAAATATACTTTCTCTTCTAAACTCTAGATAAAAAAAGGCAAATCCTGGCCTGATTTTCTCAGAAAGAACCACTCCTCAGAAACCTCCAGCAATGCTTTGATTCTCAGCAGGATTTTTAGAACCAGGAGAATTCCCTCTCAGGCAAAGAAAGATTTTTTTTTTTCTTTATTTTTAAGGTCGTAGCAGATCTAACATTCCTCTCCATCACCCTCCATAGGTCTGCATAATTCAGATCCCAGTCATAACATCCCTAGAAATTACAGCTGGAAGACTTTAAAGTCAAAAGCATACACCTGTGCTATTCAAGCTGAGAGAAGAAGTCATCATCAATGGTTCATAACCAGAGATTAATTTAACTTACCATAGGTGAGTCCACAAATCTTCAGGTCAAGTCCAACACAAACACAGCCCCAAGTGATCAAACTGAGTCCCACACAATCCCGAGACTATCTTACAAATGAGAAATGAGTACATTATCAAATAAGGATGGGAAGCAAGTGAATCCTGTTATGTAACAAACAAATAAGAATATCTTCACATCTGGATAACAGCAACACAAAGGGAGAAGGCTAAGGAAGGTATTACAAGCCACGTTGCTTCACCAGTCCTTCTGAGCCAACAACAGTGAATACCTCTTTCAGCAACTGGAATAAATGTAGTTTGTTTTTCTGCAACAGTAACAACTCCCTGCTAGCCCTAAATCTTGACTTCTGCCTCCACTGTATCCAGAAAGGAGATAAAAAGGAGAATTTGCAAAGTGAGCCAGACGTACTTGCTACCTTCCCGTAGGCAACTCCACCACCTGTTAAAGCAGTCAATAAAACCGTTTGTGTTCTTTTCACTGAAGGCTGTTTCATCACTTCACTCCCCAGTACACAACTGCAGTATTTATTTTCGGTTATTCGTTTGTTTTTAATTCCTGCAGCAGGAAATGACTGCAAACGTTTCATATGCGTTGGACAGAAACCTACACGGTTACTGGTGAGTTTACTGAGTGGAGCAGAGCTGTGGTGTGGGCAGAACATCCAGGTTTGATTCTCAGCTCTGCCACTGACTCATTAAAGAAACTTGGTAAAACCATGTGCCCTTCCAAACAAAATGGGGATAACAATTGTTCTTACCAAAGACATGTGCAGTAAGAGTTTGTTAATTAACGTCTGTAAGTACTTTGAAATCCCAAGATGAAAGACGAAGCGCATCATATGAACCCATGAAACAGGAAATAATGTATCTATGGAATAACGCCTTTAGAAGTTCTTAACCATTAATCCTGTGCTTGTAAAAGGCAAATTCCTGCTGTTCCATCCTGAACGGACTTGCACATACAGGGCCAGGAGACAACAAAAGCTCGGGACTCTGTGCCTCCAAACCTTCCTTCACCTCGCTGGGGATGAACCGCTTGAACACCACCAGCGTCAAACCAAAATTGCCCAGAGACAAACACGCAGGTTGTGTGCCAAAACAGCCCTATGACTAAGGAAACAAATCAGCCCGTTTGCTGTGGGCTCCATCGTTTGCAACCTGATCTTCAGGGTGGGCTCCAGCAGAACTGCCCCTGAGATCCTCCTGAAGACTGAAAACATGGAAAGGGGAGCAGCATTCCATGAGGACCAGTCCAGGGAAGAGACATAAATCTAAAAGAACACAAACTAACGGCAAAAAGTAGATCATCTTTAAGAGGGAAAACTTACCATAAATGTAGCCACTTATGAGCACGACCTGCTTTTGTACCTTTATTGAGAAAAACTGAGTATCTGTTAATAGCTCATTACTTGAAGCAGGTGCGTGAGGGACCGTCACTCTTTGCTTGTCTTCAGTTTTGTGCCTGTTCTCTTTTCTCCCTTCACACGACCATGGTACGAATGTTTTTTTGAGGCACATGTCATTTGTTTATTATTTAAACTTTTAATGAAGCTTTGCTGCTAAGTATAGAGATATAACTTCAATTTTCTCTTCGTAGTTGAATCAAACAAACACACGCCATGCTTTAAATTATCCTTACGCGGCTGTTAGTGAGCTCTATCAATTGTTACGTTCTTTAAATCACTTCCCCATCTCTTCAATTTAATAACAGACATTCTCCTTTGGGTTTGCTATTAAAGTGTCAAATTTCCCTGGATGATTCCTCCCCATCCTCATGATTGTCTTTTATTTGGCATAAACCTGAGCAGGTATTCTTGAGACAGTACAAATAATAACCCAATGTATTTGGCCCCACTGTAATAACAATTTGAAATAAGATTCTGCTTTTCCCAAGAACACCTTTGGGAAAAACCTAAAAATAAACAGCAGAACTACTCACAATACACCAAATATTATGGCAGTGAGAGATTAGGAGAAACCTTTGGTTTCCAGAGCAGATATATCATTTAGTCAGGAACTCTGCATTTAAAAATATTCAATCACCCACACTGAGAAAAATACCACAGGCACCATGTAAAGACTGCAGAAGAAAAAGGGGTTTTCTTACATAAATGGCATTCACGCGGCACTTGGAAGAAAGGGTTCACTGAAAATCACTGAATTCAGCAGCAAACAAGTCCATGAAGCACTTCCATAAAGTAAGAACTGAAGCCAGGTTAAACCTTGGCCAGACAGATGCTGTGGAAAAGTTACAGTAAAAATGAACGGCTTCATAAATCTTCTGAACACTTCTCCCATCCTGGCAACCTCCTGGTGTTTGAACTGGAGCACTAAGCACATGCTTAACTTTAAAAACCATGAGAGTCGGAATTAGTGATGAGATCAGACTTACCTTGTCACTTTGCCACTAGTAGACAACAAATAATAAGCTCTTTTAATGTTTCATAACATAATCTCCCCAAACTCCTGGTTTATTCATACGGCCCTTTCTTTTTGCCCGTTCCAGTTCCAATTCATCTTTGTTCATCTGTTCTCCCTGGAACGTAAATCCTACACTGACACAAAAAAGGTAGGGCTTTAAGATGCATTTTAAATATTTCACGCTATACGTAAACGGTTTCAATTATTCATGAGGGAAATAATCTGGCTTGTTTCTTACGTTTCTCTCCTGCCCTTTCAAATGTGTGTGTGGTAATTTTAAGAGACGTGCAACACAGAGTAGGACGTTGTGATAACTCCCCCGAAGTATTTACTTGATGTTTTTATTACTTATGTAAGAGTAGCCCATTATCAATCCAATAATGATGGATAGTGGCAGTTAAACATTCCTGTGGGACTTCACAGGCCTTCTTCCATAAAGTAGGCTTGATGGGACTATAAAAACCCAAAAGGATTTTTTTTTTTTCCCCCACGCAGACTTGTACTGGACTGCAAGAGTGGGATTCATGCACGTGAGGAAACATTTACCACCTATCTGAATTTAGATATATTGCACGGCCCCGTTACCAAGGAAAACCTTTTCAGCCCTGAAGTTATTGCAATAAATTAAGAGATTCTGATCATAGGAAAAACATGGACATTTAAAAGCACCGCAGCTCATGGGCATGCATTATTCTTCCTCGTTAATGCCAGCAATTATACTTTTAATGAAAGTTGCAGAGAATAAAAAGAAAATAAACGGTGCTACATGCCTCAAATCTGTATTTCTCTAAGAGCCATGACTGCTATGAGAATTCTGTTCTCCTGCCAATTATCACACACCACAAACAAAATATTTTTACCCTCAAGGCAGATTTGGTGTCAAGGACACTCCCTTTTTGCTTACTTGCAAATTTTAGTTTGGAAGGGGCAGTAGTCCACAAATGACCAGCTTATGAAGAGCTAAATTGTAATATATTACTGAGGACAAAGGCAGGACCAAAGACAAGGAATTAAGGATGCTGTCATTCATCAGTATTTAACAAAGAGCATTTCTGAACTCAGTATTACATCAACCAAGGGATCAAATATACCAAACAACTATAATATGCAAGCCTAGACAGACAACAGTAGAATCCCTTTTACATGTGGAAAATAAATGGATGCTACCTCTTCATTCTGTAGGTTTATCATCAAGGTTTTTGATTTACCTCACTCCCTTTGTTTTCCACTCCACCTTCTCACTGTGTTGGTTTTTATTTAAGCCTCTCCACTTCTTCCTTCCTCCTTCAGATGCCCAAGAAATCCTACAGCCTCTGATCTAACTTCTACAAAGAACTACACAGAGCTACAAAGTAGGCAAACTAGGCTGGGAAAAACCCAAAAAACACCAGCACAAGTGAATGCTTTGCTCCAGACACCTTCCCTGCTGTACAAAAGACTTTCTTTCAGAAAATAATTTCATGTAGGTGAGGGCACTAGAAACTAACCAAGGCATTATAACCTCTCCAGAAATACTATCCAAATCCACTATCTCTAGCTCAGGAAGGAAAGTAAATTGAAGAAATACTCCCTGATTTTGGTTTTCCCCTTTTTATGGCTAAATAATTTCTCCTATTTAAAATTTAAAAAAAAAAAAATCCACAAACCCAATTCAAATATTAATGTACCTGAAGACTCTTTTCTAACAGTCATTCTTTGGGACTGTAAGTAAAAGGGATAGAAATGGCCATGCTAGATCAGATTCCAGTCCAGGTAAAATGGGCCATCAGATGCTTAAAAATAAGGCACAAAAACCCCACAGTAAATTCCTGCAGTATAATCTATAAGTCTCCTACAGGGCCTGGAGTAAGATATCATAAATACTAACAAAACACCAAAGCACACAGGGCTTAACATGCCCTCCAATTCAACCAGAGCCCAGTTCCATGCACACGTTACAGTGTCTAACTCAGTTCTGTTAGAGGAAATTTCCTGTTACTTAGTTACAGAAGTCACAGCTGAGAAAACATCATTTCCAGTAGCAGCATGGTCTCCTAAATGCTATTAAATGAAATGATATTAAAAATCAACAACACTGACTAAATGTTCTGGTAACTTTTTATCTAACAGACTGAATTTTATTTACGCAAATCACGGTATTTGGAGGGGAGGGAAGACAACACCTCTGGAAGCGGCTAAAAATTGGGGGGAGGAGGAAGGAGAAGGAGGCTTCTCCTTTGTGCTCCCCCAAATGCTGCGTCCAGTTGGATATTTGGCCTGACAGCTGTTTGGGAAGTGTTCAGGGACTGGTTCGGTGGAGCTGGTGCTCAGGACCTGGCCAGCAGCTCTTCCCGCAGGTCAGAATTAGGCAATGCTCCAGTTGTTCGGTGTCACTTCCAATGCCACACACTTGTTGCACCAACACTGCCGGTTCTGTTTAATGGAACGCCGGTATGTGTTTATTTACAGTACACAAACATTATGTTTTCAGCATCGTTTACTGCTTTCTGCTCAGAGCAATTTTTCCACAAAGAGTCAATGAAAGCACCTGAGCCCCACAGACACAAGTGTGTCACACCAGTGGTGTCAGCAGTACAATGACCTCATTCACTGCTAGATTCTTTGAGCTCTCATCAGCATAGACAGCCTGTCTTCCTGTCTTGTTCTGTTCTCTGAATTGTTCTCTCTTATTTTAAGATAATTTCCATAATCCATACATCGAGAAAAAAAATATTATGTGTTTACAAAACTTCTATCGTTAGATTATGAAAATATCAGCAGCTTGGAGCTCTGAAATATGCTTTATTTCCTTTTAACAGTATTCACGGAAATTAAACAGAAATCTTTTCAAAAGGGAAGTTAGAAAGGTTGTAACCTATGCAGCAGGTTTAGGGTTCGTGATAATCAGCAACTATCAATATCAAAGCTGGCAAAAATCTCAATATCTACCAAGAAGTCACTGAGCAGGGGCTGCTTCACTCTGGCTGAATAAGAAACTTCACCTTCTGGACCTACGAGAGAAAGGTGTGACTTCCCATCACTGCAGGAAATAAATTGCAGTCCATTTAAGCCATCGGAGCTATGATGGATCTGACGTGAAGGATCAACCCTTCCTTCCAACTCCCCTCTCCCTTTTCAACCATGTTTGTGCAGGATGCTACTCTAAGGTTTATAAAATCCCTGCTTGCATTTCCTCCCTGGGAGGAATCCCCAAGAACAGACCACAGAGCACAGGCAGTTCACACGAGGCAGACGTCGGATCATTGCTGATAAAGCAAGAAAAGATATTCCATTGCAAGTCATTTAAAGGCTTCATTCCTTCGTTTGTTTGGGTCAGCCACTTACTGCATCCTGAAACAACGCAGGATGTATCTCGCCAGGGTGACAGCTCTCTTGTCCCTCTGTGAGGGTACAGCACATCAACTGGAAGAGGTTCACATCCTGAAGAGCTCATCTGGGCACATTAATAACAGGAGCAACTGCCTTAAGGACAGCTTTCCTTTAAAACACAAAAGCTGTAGCCAACTGCCCTACAAAAAACCCCCATAAAACATCTTTACAGTTGTTTCTTTGTTCTGATTTTAATTCATCCAGCAGGATAACACAGCGGCGTTAACTCCACCCGCTTAATCTTCAAATAAGTCAAATTTACCAAATCACAGGGAGTAGTATATGGCACATACATTTGTTTAGAAGGTTTAAGACTGTTGAGCAACAGAGACCCTTTTCAGCAGGGAGACATTTGCATTTCCAGTACACCCAGTAGGGGAACAGGCAGCCATTAGAACAGATAAACTCACTACAGCCACCACGATTTTTTAAAAAATTAATACATTCACAAATTCATTACTACAAGTAGCACACAGGCGGTTAATTTAAAATGAAACCAAAAAAAAAGTCTGGGTTTAGGAGATCAATACTTCCGCCTCCTCCTTTCTCATACAACATTTAATTAAGAGAAGCACTCCAATGGATAAATGTTAGACTGGACTCTGCACACAATATCCATATCCCAATTCCATTGGCCCTGCTGAATGATCTTGGGCAAACAAACCTTAAGCACATTGAAAATTTCTCATCTGCAAAATGGACAGAATGTTATCAACTATCATTCTTAAGTACTTACTAAAGTGCTTTTACTGAAAAGTGCTGTTGCAGACTAAAGGTTGCTCTAGAACAAAGTGCAGCTTCACACAATCACAAATTTCAATAAGAAATTATAAACTGGAAAATCTGACATCCTTTTAAAAAACCAAAACAAACCAACACCCAGAATTTCATCTAGTTCTTCCTAGTTTCTGTGGCCTTGCAAGGCCACAGAGGCTTATTCCCACTGAGCCTTCCCAGCAGATAAAGAAACTGAGGCAGGAGGATCCGTGGCTTATTGGAAAACACAAGTCAGAGCCACAAACAGGAGCCAGCCTCCAACAACCACATCCTGGCCAGAAAACCAAAATGAGACTTACTTTCTTCAGGGCACAGAGCTGCTCCATCGACGGGGGAGTGCTTGAGCTGCATTGGATGGTGTACAAATAAGTTTTACAAAGCAAAAATGTGAAACTGTCCGTGAAGGAGGACCAAAAGTTGGTGCTGGTTCAGAGAAAGCCAGAGGAGCTGTTACTCTGGGAGTGGATACATTGCTGTCGCTTCTAGAAGTACTTCTTTAGCAAAACAGCAACCTAATGAATTACCAAGCATTAAAAATTGATCGTCTCCACGTAGCATGTTTTTAAACTCCTCTATTGATTCATGTTTTCATTTTGCATAATGCACCAGAGCCCAATTAAGATCCAGAGGGGGTGAAGGGGCGGGGGGGGAGACAGACTGAGAGGTTTTCTCTGTTCGTTCTGTACTCTGGTCACTTCAAAACCAAGACAAGCAAAGCCATCAGGAGAACAGAAGGGATCCTAACATCCTGCATTTAATATTCATTTGATCATTACCTGGCATGGCAGAGTGTTTAAATCTAACCCCTCCCCTCCTCTGCCCTGCAGGAAAGGCAGACACAGCCGACTGCAAAGCATCTCAGGGAAGTAAGACAATTGACCTGACAACCGAGGGCACAAATCTTGTGCCAGAACAAACCATCCACAAGACTTCTACAGCCACTGTACATAAAAAACCTGATCAGACTGTTGGCTTCAGACAGAGCCTTATGTCAGGCCCCGTATGACACAAGCACATTTTCCCAAACTACTTAAAGGTTATGTAATAGAGATCTGCAGAGCATTAGCAGTCACATGACACGTCCCACTAAGATTTCAAACTGCCACCTACAAAATTTAATTAGCAAGCGGTAAACAAGAGAGAAAGGAAGGAATATACTCCTGGAACTGACAGGGAATATTCTTCACGTTCTAAACCACACTCAGAATTAGGGGCAGGGAAGTGGGGAGAAGAGAAAGGAGGATTTAACAGATAGGTAAAACGCTGAATGTCACAGAAGAGGGAGAATTCTGTAAACAGGGGGACAGATTCAACCACATATTGCTTGTTATGGTGACAACTGTGAGCTTCATCCAGCTGAATCCTGAACACCACCAATTCTATCTGTCTTTAGTAAGGTGTTTAGCCCATTAGCACACTCCCAGGGATCCCGTGCCATGCTATCCCTCTGGGTGTAAGCTGGCACAGATCTATACAAGTCCCTGCTGATTAACACCAGAGAACATCTCTAAGTGAGTCGGACAATGTACTCACTAAAGATGCACTGTCCATACCAGTGAAAAGGCATCCTGACGTTCCATAAAGGAGTAACAAATAGCATTTTTCAACTGTATGAGAAGGAGGTACAGAAATACTTAGCAGGAGCTGAAATAGTAAAACCTCAGAAAAAATTCCCAATTCTGCAGGAATTTACTCTGACTTTAGTATTTTTCTCAGCCAACCCTAAACAAGTTAACCTTACTTTCCTTTCAGAGTTGGTGAGAAGGGTATTATTGTAATTTCCCCCCCCCCCACGTATCCAGTGTAAAAACTTAATTAAACTGCCTATAAAAATGATTTATGCTCCTCAATAAAAGAAAATAAATCAGTCTAGTCCCAGAGGAGGCGGAGCATGGAAGGAAAGGGGTCCATGAGCTGGCTGCCCATCAGCTCAGATCAGGCCCTAAGGAAGGTGTCACACTCAAGGGCTTGCTGTAGGATGATCTTTAAAGAAAAACAAAAAGGAAGATGGCTTCTAATTGTCATCAGATGAGGACAGAGAAGAGAGACTGTGCCATCCTGTTATATCTGCACTGCCTTCCTCCTGATTCTTCACGGTAACACCCTGCACTGCTGCTTGCTTGCTCATCAGCATCAAACACTGGGCACAGTAACACTTACTGCCTTAGAAATCAAGTGTTACACTGTTTGTAAGAGAAAATAGTAAACCTTATGACAAATTAAAAAAAAAATAAAATCAAACTACAGGCCCATTTCCCCTGTCCTGACATTTGCTCTGTAAATGTTTCTACCAAACCACTGCCACCAGCAGGGAAAGAAGGCTCTTGGCTCCAAACTGAACATACCCATGGGCATAACAGAAAGTTTAGCTAATAAAATGTTATTCCAAAAAGCTCAGAATCAATTCACATTCTTCTGGCACTCAGCAATATTATTCTAGAGAGCAACGAGGCACAATGCAGACTGTCAAGTGATTTATGAGTAGCATCTAGGAGCCTCTGTTGGGATTCAGCATCCTGATGGAGAAAACAGTATTTGGTCTGAAATTCTCATTTCCTAAGCAGATAAAATAAATAGAATGTAGTGGAAAGGGTTCATTATTATTCCCATTTACAGAAAGAGAGCAGAGCCCAAGAGATCCTAAATGCTTTGCTCAGGGCCATTCATAGAAGCTGTGGCAGAGCTGGAAGTCACACTCTGATTTCCTTATCAAGCACCACGTCAAAAGCACAAGCCAAAGTGTTGAGCCACAAGCCTTTTAGCCACTCTCAATTTCCTCACCAACATCCCAACCACAGCTGGCTTTACAATCATAATTTACAGGATGAACATGCCTGCAACATGTGGATTAACAGGATGGTTACAGTTAGCAAAGAAACCCTCAGTGACCACATTCAAACTTCAGTGTCAAGCCACCTGCTCCAGAGGATGTTCTCCCTGTTTCTCCCAGAGAAATGGTGTCACTGTCACTTCCCAAGAACCCACTCTGCGCAAATAAGGCTGACAAAAGCCCTCTTTTCCACCAGTGAACAGAAACTGGTTTCATGACACGTTGCTTTGAAGGAGCTGCATTTCTCCAGCGCTGTGGCTACACTCCACTTCTATTTTTAATCATGATATTGGTGTTTGTTTTTTTTTTTCAATTCTTACAGCAATGAGAAAATGCTGCTGTCAGCAATGCTTCATCACAGTTCCCATCTGTGGTGGACAGGCAGCTTAGAAGGAACATCAACAGTCAGAAGAGAGGTAATCATCAGTGGCACAAGGCGTTTTCCAGAAAATCTTAAATAGATTTCAGTTACTTAGTGCTGTGCACGGAAAGATTTTCAAAATGAGAGTGAGGACTTGTTTTCTCTTCAGCTTTGCCAGTCTATCAGAGAGCTCACTGGACATACTAGTTAATGCTGTGAACGGGGGAAACAAAGGATTTGCACAAAATTCCACTTCAGTCAGGAGCTTTTGCTGAATAATAACCCAAAAATAAGTCCCAGGAAAAAAAGTCGTGACTAACAGATATTTCAGCTACTGTGACACATTTTGTAGCTGTGAAAGAGGCCTGTAACAATTTCAATGGAACGACAAACAGCCTTGACGCTCAAACACTCACCATAGACAGTGAAAGGGCAGGACAGCGATGCGTCACCAACTAGTTACTTTTTACAGAATGAAGTCAGAGTGATTTGGGATATTTAATTCTGATATGTGGTGAGGCATCTGACACACAAAAATGAAGACCCCTAATACCAGAGGATACTGACTATCCAGTGATCCCAGGCATCTTATTTCTCCCAGGGCAATCCAGAAAGGCTCGGACTTCTGTAACCAGCCACTGCCAGAACGAACACTGTTGTGCTTATACATTCATTTCATGCGCAATATCACACACCTGTCTAAACTGCAGTGTGTATGCACATCTGACATATCTGAAATAGAGTGTGCTGACATTCAA
The DNA here is from genome assembly GCA_013396775.1 of Cephalopterus ornatus. Lineage (NCBI taxonomy): Eukaryota > Metazoa > Chordata > Aves > Passeriformes > Cotingidae > Cephalopterus > Cephalopterus ornatus. The sequence goes on from VZRE01001175.1 coordinate 2,116,115, forward strand.
AGAGATACATATTTTGTATATATGCAAAAGTACACACCTAACTCTTATAAATATGAGATTGGCCACATACAAAGAGAGATGCTTAAGATTTCTGAGCTTGTAATAGCCAGTTACCTAAAGTAGCATGGATCAGCTATTCCGACCATTTTCATGCAGAAATCTGTGGCACTGCACTGTCCCATATTTTGGTCCATCTCACTTCTCCTACCCCTAAAAAGCACGTGCCGTTTTAAAGCTGTAATTTGGTTATAATTCCAGAAAATTCAGCACATTGCGTTTCTCGAAAGGGCGTTCCAGGTACACACAAATGTATAAAGTTGCATGTAATAACACTGCACCTCTGTTATGCCTCCAGCGTACAGTCACGCTGTATTTTAGCAGGCTGAAATATAGTTTCAGGTATGGAGCTATGAAAAATCAGGGTTGCTCTCCAGTCTGCAGGCAGCACGACCACTTCACTAATTTCATTTAGAGGAGGTCTTTTCCCTATCCAAAAGAAAATAGTCTGCGCAAAGCCACTGACCAGGAGCATCAGAGCAAAACAAAAAATAACCAAGAGGCGCCTAAAAAAGACCCCCAACACCCTCCTTTGGGGTACTAGAAGTAACACATGTATTTCAAAGGATGTCTACAGTGATGAGTCCTGGCTGACATCTGTAAGATCTAATCTGAATTACCTTCCTCATTTGTCAGCTGGGTAGAATCAAAAGCCCTCCTCTAATAAAAATGTAACACCTTCTGATCAAAAAAAGCCGAAATACAAAGAAACTACAGTAACTTTCCTATTGGTTCATGGGCACTGATATTTTTTATCTATTGAATTCATGGGGATGCTGTGATTTCCCCTCTACTGCTTGGTCTGTGTTTGAATATTTCATGCTGTTTTCTTGAGGCAGCTCTTCTACCTTGCTAAGCAATAGTCCTTACTTGCATTTTGATGTTGGCATCATAGTATTCTCTTTCTGTCTCAGCATAATTGGTGCAATTCTTTATGTTAAAATCAATGGTTTTGAATTTAGGTATTTCTTCAAAATGCATCCAATCCCTTAAGGAGCAGGTGCTATATTTACTAGATGCATTGTCAAGACTCATTAATAAGTTATTCTGCTGAGTTATTTTATATATAAACTCTGCATCACTACCTGCACTGGATGAAAAAAGCCCAGTCAGTGTTTTACCACTAAAATAACGGGCAGCAGTAGCTTAAAAAGCAAAACCAAAGCCTTCACATGCTTTCAGATTTTCCTCAGTTAAAACTGTACTAAGACCATGTACAGCTGTAATGTCTACCATCACATCGCTCTGGGAAAGACACACCTCCCCCTGCCCAATGCTTTAAGCAATAGCCAATTTTGAAAAGAGGTTAATAAAAAAAACCCTGCAGTATCCCCTATAATGCTGAGCACAGAATACCGGTATGTGCTAACTAACTGGTATTTATATGCATATGCTGTAATAAAATGTTATTATTCTGTCATACATGCTCGTAAACACGACACGCCTCCCCCACATACTGCTGTGGATAGTGTGTCCATACAGATATGTATCTATCTATATCTATCTGCAGAAGACCTCTCCACCAAAAAAAGATGAGGTATTTACTTGCCATCGGTCTTATTTAGCATTAGACGCCAGACAAATACCCACACATCATTTCATTAGCAGCATCTCTGAGGGGGAGCAGTCACACCGACGACTTTGCCATGACATGACAATACACATTTGCAAAGCAAACACATACTGTGCATATGCACCATGCTCGGGGCTGGGGGGGCAGGGGAGAGCTGCCAGCCAGTATCATCACTTAACTTCGCCCACAGACACTAATACAGAACAGAAACACAGCCCCATCAAACCGGTCAATATAGCGTTTATTCTACTGGAAACCTTAAAAGTGACTGGGAAATGACATCAGATTAAACATCAGTCGGAGGGAGGACGGAATAATCTAGCAAGAGTTTAATCCCTTTACCTTAGTGCTCATGCACGATGCTAACACATTTTATTATTCTAAGCAGCACCTGGAAGGAAACATTCAGTGAAGGGCATCACCGAATTGCTGCAGAATAATAAAGTTTGCCTGCCTGTGACAAGAGTTCCTGATGCACCACCGCCAACTAAAAAGAGGATTCTCCCCCCCCCGCACACAAACCTTCATCCCTCCCACGTAAAAAAAGCATTTAACGGAGAAACGGCTATTTTTAGAAAGTGCTGGTTGG
>VZRE01001175.1:2118367-2154377 GCA_013396775.1 Cephalopterus ornatus
CAAACCGAGCGAAGCCGAGCGAGATCATCGCCGAGAGCGAGCCGCAGTCGCCGTGTGAGCTCAGAGCCGGGCAGAGGACGGCGGCGGCGGCGGCAGCATCGGCGGGGTCGGCACGGCCGGCGCTCGCCTAGGAACGATTCACGGGCCGGCCGCGGGCGGGCAGGGGGACACGGGGCGGCCGAGCATCATCGGCCATGCGGCAGCCGCCGGAGCCTAGGAAACAGCAGTCGCCGGCTGGCAGAGGCGCACCAAGATGGCTTTCCCCGGGTGCCAGCTTCCCTCTCACATCGCATTAACCCCGGCGCGGCGGCGGCGGCGGGCGGGCGGCGAGAGGCATCGCGGCGGAGATGCGCTCCGCGCAAGGAGGGAGGGGAGGGACTTTGCGGGGAAGGCGGGCGTTGGGAGATTTTATTTTACCTCCAAGTAATGCTATCGCAGGATCCTCTCTCGGTGGGTCATCTGTGGCCTGCTGGCACGAGCCAATGAACTGGAAATGCGAGCGGCAATTTTTTTTTTTTTTTTTTTTTTTTTTTTTTTTTTTTTTTTTTTTTTTTTTTTTTTTTTTTTTTTTTTTTTTTTTTTTTTTTTTTTTTTTTTTTTTTTTCTCGCTCCCCGGCCTGCCCAGTGGAAGTCGCGGGAGCTCCAATGCAGAAGGGCGTTAAGGCAGATTACCTGGAGCATCCCAACCATTCTGCCTTTCCTCCTTCTCAAAACTGCGTGCGATAAATTCACGCAAAACTTCCGAGGTTCAACAACATCTCCCCAGCAGCTAGAGGGAGACACTGCAAGTGGATGCAGGGAAAGATTTTGGAGGGAGATGCTGCAAAGGGATGCAGGGAAAGATTTTAAATAAATCAGTTTTTAGAAACCTAGCTTTAATCTTTTTTCCCATCCTTTTTTTTTTTTTCCCCCACTTTTTTTTTTTTCTTTTCTCCTCAGCAGAGATGATCTGAGTGACAGGATCTGACCACTATGGGAGTGCATTCACTATAATGTAACTCAAGTCTCCAGGCTGATGAAGGTTAAACTATCAAGGAAACATCTGAAGTTATGCTGAGTGGAACTTCTGCATTTTCCTTTTGGTATCTAACAGGGGAAGGAAATATTGCACTCTCAAGGCACTGTTATATTGAATTCTGTTAAAGTATCTGCAGAAATACATCTCTCCATTCGATAATGCCTCTCCTACAGTTCCCTTTCAGGTACCAGTCTTCCTCCCACAGTTTTACTAACAGACATAATGAGGAAGAGGAGGAGAATTTTTTGCCTTAGCAAAAGGAGCCAGATTTCCCCTAAAGCCTAGTAATTCTTTATGAAGTTGAGTGCATGGGGAGTTCCCTGCTCTCCAGGAACTGTCAGCATCAGGTGCTTCACTGGAAGGGATTAAGAGCCATGGAAGAGGGATCTGTCAGGTGATCTTTCTCAAGTTTTGTCTTACCTGGATTTCTAGTTCGTGATCAGTGTGAACCATGAACCAAGATATTTTCTAAACAGATAAGGAATCCTTCCAGAATGGCATTGCTTATATTTCTGGATATTCCAGTTCTCAGACATCAATCCATGTGAGCCCCTTACTTAAGGCTGTTACCCCCCAAAGCTTCCAGCAGGAGAGAACCACCGCTCTCACTTGGATGAAACACATTTCCCTTCAGAGGTTTGGAATTAAAGTATGGTGCAGAGTAACACAGTGTGATCTTCAAAGCTGCTGACTGCTGCTGAAAAATCTGTCCCTCATTATGTGAATGAAACAGCTAAAGATCTGATCCCCGGATGTGTGATACTGCAAAAAAAACATGAGCAAAAGGGTTACAGACAATCTGTGCTTTCTTCCCTGAAGATCTGCTGTGGCATATTCTAGAAAGACTAGAGTTTTCTGAGCAGGAAGTCTAACATCTAAAAATAAGGCATCCAAGACCACTCTTTTTGTGCAGATCTCAGCCCCAAACGACCTTCCATGAGATTACTCATGACTGCGACAGGAACAAAACTCTGGCATTTTCGGAGAGAAAAGCTGTTCCTACTCAGGTTCATATGTTCCTTCCCAGATTAGATTATGACTTTGATCATGAGGCAAGTGCACTCTTACTTTTCTAACCAATTTGTGACATCAATGGTTTTCTTTTTTTTTTTTTTTTTAAAAGCCTACTTTTGGCAAGTTAGATTTTTTTTTCCCCCTCAGCTGAGCTCCATGCAAGCTTCAAACTCCAGTGTTCCTTCTGACTATATCAGCACTCACCACACGGTGCTTCAGCAACGACTACAGATCTGCAGCATATGACACAAAGTGATACCAAGAAGATTCCAGGTGACACATTTTGGAAATCTGTCTTGTCTGGGCTGGAGACTAAATGAACATAAATGTTCCTTTTGGTGCTTTCGTACAAATGAAACAAAAATCTGCTAAGCCATCTTGATACTTGAAAAATCAGTGGGATCACTGTAAAATGGCATTATTAATGTGTTACACTGAATCAAACCAGCTTTGCTTGTTCCTTTTCATGGATGGATTTAAAACATGTATATCTGTATATGGGGGTGTGTGGGTATACATATATATATGTATAAAATATATAAATTATCATAAACTTTCGGGAAGTTCTTCTTTTAGAAATATGGAAAAATGACATGAATAAAAATTCAATGAAGTCACTCCGAAAGTAAAATAGAAATTAACTTCTTAAACTATCAGTACACATTCACTGCTCTGAGGATTTTAAAGCATATTCTTTATCTCGAGAACACGTGCAGAAATTTGAGTCATAAAAATTTGACATATGCAACTTGTTATGCCACAGCAGAGGAGAAGAGGCATTTTACTGGAACTATAAGATGTTAAGGCATTGTTGGCATAAACATTTTATTATTAATTTGGTAGTTTATATGGCCAAATATCAGCATTAAGTATATATCTGGGCAGTAATTTTTGCTGGATGCAGCAACGCCGATGATGGGCTGCTGGCATCCAGGAATGCATATATATCAGTTTTGTTGAGAGAAGAAAGGGAATTACAGCTCTGTGTGGCAGGCCAAGAAATCCCCCCAGAATAACAGACCCAAAATAAGGACTCTACCTTCTGATAGACAGTTTTCTTTAGAAAAAGAAACAGAAAATAAGGCATCTTTCTGTAGACGATAAGGGCTCTATGCAATGCCATTTTGACTGTGTAACCTTCGACAGGCCAGAATGAATTTCATGTTCTTTCCAGTCTTTCTGAATTACATGAAACAATTATTTAAAACGCCTCCTAAGACAGGAATTTTCCTCTTAGCCCCTTTAGTATGAAAAATAAATCTGGCAATGTGCTGTTTCAATAGAACAAGCCAGAATGGTGATAAACCCCTTCCCTTCCTAATTCCACTTTTTGAATGAAAGCACAGGAAAGGAGCTCACCTTGGCAGCTGCCAAAACACACACAGGGCCTCCTGTGGAGATGAAGGACAGATGTCTCTGAAGCCACAGCAGCTCCTTCTGAGACTGTTTCAGTAACTCCTCTGTGTCTCCTGACTTCTGCCCCATCAGCCCTTCCTGCAACACGGGAAATTTTCAATTTCTGTCTTGTCAAATACATGGTGACAGTAACACATGATCTGTCTCAGCTGAATTTCTAACCAAACAAGAGCATCTGCTACAGCAATGTAACAGTACTTGTGCCTGGGATTTTTTTTTGTGTGTGTTTAATCTAATAATCTTCTGCCCCCTAAAAAGCAAGATGTCTCTTCATAGCACCAGCAGCAGAACAACCTACACCTCAAGCACCCTAATACTTCGTGCTTAGGGAACTTTTGGCTATTAATCAGTCCAGATTAGGTTGAGGTAGAAAACAAGATGGGCAATTCCAACCTTTGGGAACTAGAAGTTATTCCTCTTACACGAAGTGTTGCCGTAACAAAGGGCTCGGAGATGCTGCTGGTAGGGCACAAAATTGGTACAAGACAACGGTGAGAAGATTTTGATGGTAGAATAGCAATTACAAAGCACAGGAATGCCACCAAGTATTCCAAAGTAAAAGTTTATATCCTTAGTAAAAGTCTTGAGTCTAAACCAGAAATACTGTGAATTCAGACCCAATCTCTCCTCTACACATGATGATTTACACAATATTTAATATTAATAAGCACTATGCTTGAGTGAAAAATGGGCAGAAAAATATTTTTTCTACTTGGTTTTAACAGGTCTATCAATAAACTATTTTCAATGTAACTCTTTATCAGCACAGTTAGATACTAAGAGCAGAACTGGATTTTTACCTACCCTCAGGCATCCTAGCTGATTTTTGAGTTCTTCACACTCCCCTTGCAGCAATTGGCTCTCCAGATCTTTTGTACTTTTGGAATGTTTGTTGACATTTTGCGGATGTTGAGCCTTAACATTGATAAAGTGCATTTTCTGCTGTAGAGGAAGTGTTCTAGTGATTGTTTTTGTGATGACAGCAGTGTTATTGGATGACAATGTCAATGAAGTTGAAGGGTTGACAGCCTGGTAAAGAGAAAATACATTTTTCATGTCACTCTTGCTAAAGCTTTGTCTGAGGGAAAGAACATAATTCAAATCCTTTCAAAAATCGTACCCTAAGTGCATTATTTGACACTTTTCTCCCTCAGATCTTTCATTAAAACTGTGAGTGAGTGAGAGACAATCTCCCCTGATCAATCACCGGTAAAGAGATAGGGACGACTCAAAGAAATGAAAAGCAGACAATTTTTCTTTCCCTTTTTTTTTTTTCCCCCCACTCAGTGGTTTCCAGCCAACCACGATCCCTACCTGTACAGACATCAATGTATTTACCACTTGATGGCAACATAGTGCTGCTGCTCAACCACTGCTTCTGTCCTTCCCTCAGCACAGTAATTAGGAAGTTATCCTTGCTGCTGAGCATGCACCTCCGGGATGCTGCATTCCCAAAGGTGTGCTTGACCACGCTGCAAACCCTGCACTGGCATCAGCTGTTGTGCTGCCAAACTTACTGTGTCAGAGTGGAGGGAGAAACTGGGGCTCCCTTCTGAGACTCAGCGGCTCTCAGCCCAGGGGAGAGCTCAAGGGGTTGAGATCAGGCAGGGAAATCACTTGCCTTCGCAGGCAAAACAGGTTCCACTTGGGGAAAATTAATTTATTGCCAGTGAAAAGTAGGTTTGGGTAGTGAGAAACATAGATAAAAATTAAAACAACACCTTCTCCCCACGCCTTTCCCCAGCTCAGCTTCACACCTTCGTTCCCAGCTGCTCACCTTCCCCGCCAGGACAGGTGTCCTGCGGCGTGGGCTGTGTGGGCTGCTCCCCTCGGTCCCTCCATCCCACTGCAGGGACTCTGCCTGCCACCTGCAGCTCCTCCTCCCCCTGCTCGGCCCTGGCTGCTCACAGGGCCATTTCTCACACTTTTTCCCCCACTCTGAGCAGGGTTTGCCCTTTCCGAAGTGCCCTTTCCTGAGGCAAACGAGGGCTCGGCTGTGCCCGTCAGGGACCATCCTCCGGCTGCTCCTCAAAGAGTCCCCCCAAACACCTGGCACCGACGTCCATCCCACACCTGCCTTTGAAATCCCAGGATGACTGACCCAATGTGCTCCATCTCCTGTGCCAGCCCAGCCCAGCTCCTCCCTGGGGGACGGAGGGAGGGGGTCTGTAATGTCAGTGAGGTCCAGCTGTGCAAACCGGGCCGACCCCACGCCGGCTCTGCACTTCTTAAAGCAAAAAAAAAAAAGTCTCCACGTTTTGAATGATGGGAACTACTGCCCCAAACTGGAATGCTGGCAGGTTCTCACGAATTGGTCCCCACACTGACGTCAAACAGGTAAGTCAGGTGTCACTCCCCAGCAAACGCAGTTCCTGCGCTCTGGGACAATTGATTTTGTCGTGAATGAGGAGTCAGAAAACCAGAAGCAACCTGAGGGGTGTTATATCTGCTAAATCTGCATATGAATATTTAACAGGTTTCTTCTTTTAAGCATTAAACCGTTGAGTAAATGATACAGTAAAAAGTCTGAGAGTTGCCAAACACTTAAGTGTTTATTGATTTTTTTTTTTTTAAAGCATTTTTTATCGTGTTTGTATCTACTGAAGGGAGAAGCATTGAAAGCTCTGGAGACTGGATCCATTAGTGAACAGAAAAGATGAATCAGAGGAAACATCAGATAAAGTTCCCTATCACTGATGCACCCCAATGTCACTGGAAAAGCAGTTTCTCTTTAGATAAACAGGGTGCTGGGTCTCCATCTCAAGGGCATCCTGAGGTTATCCCCACCTCTTCCTTCTACTGTGCCAACCTCAGGCTCAGTGTTTTTAGAAAAGGTGTTGATCCCCCTCTTAGAGAAGCCTCATGTGCAAATTCATATGCTGGAATCATTACAAAAGGTGTTTAAAATCAGCACGTAATTTTTTTATTGGGGGGATCACTTCAAATGGACCAATATTTTAAATTAGGTATCTTACAATGAAAACAGCAAATAACTCTGCTGAGAAGGGTCAAAAAAGAAAAGTCATAATGGGATAGTCCTGTAACTGGTTAACACTCCTAACTCCTAAAACTGCAAAGAATTACGTAGTTTGTGCTGGACCATAAAACAAAACAAACACATCAGGGAAGCAAGGCCTGAGATAAATCTCAGTGCCCCAGGTGCCGGGGAGGGGGCAGAGCGTTGTTTCACCTGCCATGTCGTCACTTGTGATTTGTGTCAGTGCCATGACAGCCGTTTCAGCGATTGGCAGGAAAGCCACTGGAAGATTTCAGAGCGCGTCACACTCACCTCGCTCTTCTTAACATTTATTGAGCTGCTTTTCTGCTTGCTTCTGCCCTCAGATCTGCAGCGTGGAGACTTTTCAGATGTTTGTTTCTCTTTCTTGTTGCCCTTTTTGGTCTGTGGAAAGAAATCCATCAATAGCTCATTAAAATACTTTAGAATACACCTAAAATGCCTCAGTGGTTCTGTTGGTCTGAAATCAACTTGCTCTTGCACGGCAAAGCACAACTTTCAAAGTATAGACAAAGAGAGTCAATGGCACAGATGAGATGTGGCACTGAGGCAGCAGCAGAGGACGTGGCACCTCTGTGGCAGTGCCCCGTTACTCATCCTGTCCCTGTGCAGAGCTCGCCGTGGTGTGAGCTGTGCTGGTGCCACAGAACAGGACAGCAGACACCCCTGCAACCCAAAGAATAGGTAATATTATCAGGAGCAATTTGTTCCTTGTGTGGCATTTCGTCTCCTTGTCAGTCTCAGGAAGAATTTCATACTGGGTTTATTTGGAGGATGGATAAAACAGCGGGGATGTAAGGAGCATGCCGTTAAACAGTAAATGGCACTGCTTCATCAGATTACTCAGTCAAAAGCAGGCACTTTCTGCTGCATCCCTGGAATTAAGTGGGATAAGGAAGTGCACAAAGAGGGACCTTTGTTCCTTCTGCCGTTTCCTAATACAAAATGACAGGGTACAGAGTAAACGTGCAATAGTATTTTAAGTGTGATAGAGATTTTCACATTGATTCCTCTTTTAAATTTCAAGGCGTCGCTAAATCACATGTCAATTTTACAGTATGCTACATTCAGTGTAAGACAGTCTTGCCTCCTAGAACATACAAACCTAAATAAACATCATGAAGCAGCTAGCAAATTGCCCTGGTACCATATTGCCTAGTTCAAGGCAGCTTGGTTCTCTTTCCTTTAGGAAGGCTGATCCCTCTTCCCTCTGTTCATGGATGCTGAACAGGAAACTCCACTATGAAGTTTCCCTTGTCCCTGGCTGTGTGTGCTGTCTATAAGCACTGGCAAAGCAGCTGGTTTTTTTTTACTTTACATAACATTTAATCTTGTATAACCAGGACCGCTCCCAGAGGGTAAACAAAGTGCCTGAGATCTGTTTTTCCAAACACCACTACCCTTATTTTCATGCTTTCTCTGCTGATGGTGAGTCAGGCTGTCTCTATGTGGCCAGCATGACTTGGTCTTTAGTACCTTCTGAGGTGTGGATTTCATTTTTGAGGGACCTTGCAAAGCCAAGTAAGAAGTTCTTTTTGGAAAAGGAAGTTCGGAGTCTGTTCTTTTCTCTTGTCAGACCTCAAAATGATATCTAATTACTCGCCAGCAGAAGGCGGTAGGAGGAAAAGCAACAAACCGGATAGAAAGAAGAAGTGAATTGGTTCTAGTGAAGCAAATAGCTGCCTGGAATGGGAAAGGAACCTCTCACGGAGCTGTTCTGCAGTCGCTGTCTGCGAACCAAAGGTGGTCATTAGAGCTGCTCGTACTACAAACACAAACCATCTGTCACTGCTTGAGCTGGGAGGATTTCTGCTAGAGGCCAGGATGCTTGGGAGGAATCCAGAAATATTTGCTGGAAAATTAAAGCAATGTCCCTTCGCCCACGGTCTCTGAATTTTTCTTGTTTTCGTATGATGTTCTGCTGGTGGGGACTCACCATATCACTGAAACTGGAGGGGCAACAAATATACACAACTAGTCCAAACAGAAAGAGAAGAGCACAGGGGGCCTTAAGCAAAGAAGCTCACGTGGGAAATCATCATCCAAAGAGTTTTGACATGAATTAGACGTTTAAAAATTAAAATTGTCATTGCTGGACCCTGAATAAAATCATCTATATAAGCCTGGTACAGCAGACCAGTACGAACTTGTCAGATTTATCTCAAAGAGCGACAAAATAATTCATTTTAAAAAGAACATTACACACACATTCTTTCCCCCCCCCCCCCGTAAATAATCACTATTTTATAGCAATTCAGTGTTTGTTTCTTCTTCTCTACATAACTACCCTGTTGTGGCACTATGGATGTCAGTGTGTAAGAGCAGAACTTTGAAGGTTATAACAGATGCTAATGAAACAGTTCCCCTTTAACCACAGAAAACATACTTTAATGCCATTAAAATCATTTCAAATTTACTTTCCTAGTACTGAACGACAGAGGAGTCGGCGAGGGCACTTATTTATATCTGTGTGGGATAAAAAGAATGCTCAATGGAAACCCAAGAAAAGCATCCTGGCCTACAAGTGTGTGAGTCACCCTGCCTAGCACATGCTTGGATATATCTTAGCAACCAACCAGCTTCCAGGAGAAAAAACACAGAAAGCAAATATATTACCTAAACCCAGCTCTTGTGGATATGTGAATCCAGCTGGATTACAGGGAAACTGAGATTTTGCCTTCATTTTCTTCAGACCCATTAGAAGTTTATGGTGATTTCTGCTATTCTAGAGATTAAAAAAACAAATATATCCGCTGCGATTAAAAATACGTTTCAACACTTTGCTGAGTTTTATCGTCCCGCGAGTTCAGTTTTTCTTTCCGGGACTGATTTGTTCTATGGGTTTATTTGCCTCATCTTGCAAGGGGAAATCAGACCCAAAAATACACGGGGGGGTTGAACTGTACAAATGGGAACTCTGACAAAAGTCTCATAAATAGCTCCAGAGTCAAGTGTGCCCAGCTGTCGGGCTTTGGGGCTGAGCAGGACACCGGAGCTCTTCCCCCAGCTCGTCCTGGCAGCCGGAGTGGGGGGACCCTCCGGGGCGGATTTGATCCACGAGATTACTGTAACCTAAAATTAGCCTCCTGAATTCATACCCGGGCTGTCAAGCCTCCAGCCTCACTTCAGAGCTGCCGATCACACAACACCCTGCCCATTGCTCCCAGCGCCCCTCGCGGAAACCTGCTGTCCTCCTGACCAGGGTTCTGAACCTAATTTTAGGTGAACTTTTCTTTTTTTTTTTTTTTAAGTAAGTCCTGCTGTCAGTAACTATTGAGGAGCTGTGTAAATACGTGGTGAGAAATAGCTCTATACTGTAGGAGTAGGCTAAATGTGGCCTTCTACACATGCAAATTAAACTATTTAAAAATAAATGTACCACTTGGTAGGCAGTTTAGGAAGCAGAGACTTTTCTTTTTTTTTTGGGTTTTTTTTTTAATGTGGGGAACACGAAAAGGAGCTACATTTATTTTAACAATGACTAGCATCAGTTCACCACAAATGGTGATATCAGATATGGGGAATACAGTTGAAGACAGACCAGGCAAGCACCTTGTATAAACCATTGTTATGATGCCTTGTGGGAAAACCAGGGGAGAGAGAGAGAGTACTCAACTAGAAATCTTAATGTAAATTATTTGTTGTGGGGATAAACTTATTTCCTCAACTGAAGTGCAAGAAATAAGGGCAGATTGAAAGAGCAGCCATGGCCTTCTGGGACTAGGAGCTGACTTCTCAAAAACCTGGGTGTACAACTCACGTCAGACTTCCCAGGACACCTAAACTGACCTGCTGTCTGAAGTTCCACAAGCTCCAGAGCAGCTTTTCTTTGATAGAATTGGCCTTGTGATTACAGCCACTACCCAACCAAAACACCCCAACTTTGTAGCCAGAGGAACTACGTAAATGTGACCTTAGAGCTCACAAGTAGCTGCATTCTGATTGTGGTTATTGTCCATACGTTCTGTTTTAAAAAGCATCTCCACTTTTTCACCTATCTGCCAAACAGTAGGATTCTGGGGTTTCAATGAATTGTTTTGCATATTATCCTACACTGTAAAGCTTTCCATTAACAAGGCTGAGTACAGTTCCCCTATATGGTAAGATTTTAAGAAGTGCTTGTTTAAAGCCGTTGCCTATAACCCCACCCCTCCAAACCCCACCCAGACAAATTCTGGCATGCCCTGGTTGGGAAATGGTTACTCACCACTTTGTCTTCCTCTTGTTCTTTAGTCAAGGGCTCATCCACGTTTGGAAGTGATTGATTTGCCTTGGGGGAGTCCAGTACAGAATAGCCACGCTCCAGAATGTGACTGATAGCCTTCTTCTGGAACAGAGAGAAAAGCAGCTTGAGAGCATTTCAACTCTCTAGAGAGAGTCCAAATTGGCTTAAAGGACTTCTGACTTTTAATGAAGTCAGGCAGCATCATTTCACTGGCTACAGCTTCAACAGACGCATTACTGGGATATTTCTTCTTTCCTTTCTGTATGCCTTTGTTTCCTCCTTCCCTTCCAAAACGTTCCCAGCCTGTTCTTGCATCTTTAAGCTTTGGAGGGGCTGGGTGGGTATTCTGCCTGCACAGGAAATTGCCTTTCCCTTTGTCCTCCCAGGGCTTTTCCAAAGACAACCAAGGTGTTTAGTCACAAGAGAAATAAGCATGGCTCAAATTTTCCCTTTTTTTCATTGCAGATGAGCAGCCAAACTGCTTCTGGCCTTGGAAGGCAGTGCTTTTAACGAGACAGCCTCCCAAAAGTTTGGTAGGTGTTGTGAGACAACGGGGCCAACTCCTTAAAAACGGCAGCACCGTGTTTTTCCTTCTGGAGAGCAAGTGGCTTTCCTGTCAGCACTCAGAGATGGGAACAGGGAAGTGGTTTATGTCAAGTAATATTAAATTGTTCTTACTGTGGTGTTTATAACAGCTGAGTATAATGTTGACACAACAAGGCTGTGTGTGCCAGCTACAGACACAGCCAGAGAGTGAGTCTCACTCTCTCAGTGTTTCAGAAAGGCAGGAATTTTCCTCCCATACAGAACTGGGACAGAGATAAATAACATTGTCTTAGGGCAACAGTCTAAAAGATTCACACAGGGCGAAACAAAACGCTGTGCGTGAAAACAGAGTCCAGGGTTTTCTTTAATTATCTTTAAAAATTGAAGGCAAATTTCTACTGGAAGCATATACTTGATATTTCAAACGGTTCTAGAATGGAGTGGTCCGATTGCTGCAAATTTTGCCCTCAAAGGGAGATGATGGTTCTTTCCACTTACCTTTCTGTTTTGTTCTGAACTGGGGGCACAGTGACCCAATTTGGGATGAGAAAGCCTAGAAGAGATTTCAGGAGAAATCTCTGTGTAGACAGAGCGTCACGTTTCTCCTCGATTAATAAAGCATTCGAGTGAAAAGGGTACAATATGCAGCTCCCAAACGGTTTAGATGCATTTATATGCTGAGAAGCAGCATCAGGCTTTCACTGCAGTGAATTCATTTATTTTCAACAGCATTTGGCATAAGAACAGTTAAAAATCCATCAAAAAGTAATTGAAAGGAACATATACCTGCAAACTACCTGCAAACCGCCTGCAAAACGTACAAAAATGACTGAGTTTTGAAATTCAGTGATCTTTTCTTATGAAAACATATCCAAACATCAAATGGAAAGTGCACGGGAAAATTAAAAGTTGAAAAAATAGAACGAAACAAGGTGTCTTTCCGGAGGGTGGGGAAGAAAAGCTCTACATTCCAGCAGTTCCATAGAGAATCCATGATTCAGTTCCAAAAGAGAAATCACTTCCCTTATGTAAAATCATGGGTCAGGCACCAAGCCACTGAGTCATGTCTGTCCAGTTATCACCCTTATATTTTAAGTAACAGCTAAAACCCACATGAAGAGAAGAAGTTATTCTTGCAGCATTTGTAAAGAGGAATTCGGTCTCAGCTTCCTGGGTTGAAGGGAGAAAGCATTCAGTCGTGTCCCTGCTCCTACTGAGCACCACACAAACCTTTCTGTCTGATGGATTCTGGGTTGTCCAGCTGGGACTGGAAAGCTGGTTTTACCAGGCTCCAAATGAAAAGACCCGTAGTGGAGATGCCAGTTTGCTGATGCCTGTGTCACTTGTTTAATGAGGGTGTCACCCCCCTGGCTGGCACTGCCCTGCCGTCTGTGCTTGCATCACACGCCCCAGAAGGGCAAAGGATGAGCTCGGTGTGGGTAACAGAAGGAAAACGTTGGAGGGGAACGAACAGAAATAAGTCGGAATTGTGATTCCTGGCACAAGAGACAAATGCAAAAACTATCCCTCTCGGGAATCACAGGTTTAAGTCTACTTCACATGTAGGCCTGAACCAGGTAACTTTGAAGCCAGCAGGAGCATTGCTGGGAATTTCAATAAGCAGACCAAAAGCCCAGCAGAGAAACTAGATTGAAGCAGCTCATTTGTACTTGTACAGATATTTCAGAACCTCACTTAGCTGTCTCTTTATTCATAATTAATTGTAGTCTGCCTCACTATTTAAATACTTTTTTTCTAGATTTTTATTTCATAGCAACCACGTGAAACCCAATTCTGTACTGCTTGACAAGCACTTTGAACTTTTAACTTCTACCACATCCTAGAATGATCTTATGTCACATATTTTAAATATACTCCAGTAAAATTAAAATCCACTCCTCTGCACGCTGCCTATTTGCCTCAGAGGAACAGAAGGTAGGTAGGAGATCGGCCGCCCTTTGCAGCATCTCTTGGAGTCACTGGAAAGATTCCTATGGGACAAGATTTGATTTTAAATAAGTGGCCAGCCACGCTGGGGCAAGAATCCCAGCCTTCAGCCCCTCTCTGATATTCAGGTTTTTCTCACTGATTTCTAATCAGCCACTGCAACCTGGAGTAGCATCGCTGCCTCAGTGCAGCAACACTTCACTGGTGCACCAGAGGACCTGTGACAAAAGATGCCTCTCCTCAGGGAGTTTATCCTATTTAGGCATTGCTAATGATGCGCTTAAGCAGAGTTGTTTGCTTTAGCAGCAAGGTCACAGATGTGGTGAAATTTTTCTCGGCTCCTAAAATGTTAACGATGCTCTGAATTTCTCGCAGGCAAATGAGTAAAGGTTCTTCTAAAAAAACCTCACGCTGCAAACACAATCCTCATGACTCCCAAATGGAAATGAACTGCAGGTCGAGCTTCACCTCCAGGAAGATAAATGCCAACAGAAACATTAGGGGACCAGTGCCTGTGTGTAAATACTCTAACAGTGCTTTTATAGGAATAAAGCCGTAACAGCCTTTAAAAGTGAAGCTTTATTTCACCCATAATTTATTTTGTTCCCCATCACACTGAAGAAGGCCGAACCTAAAACCCTACTACTGCAACTGAAGTGAGCAGGTTCTCGTGTAACAAATGACACCCAGAAGAGGGCCCAGATTTGTGCTTCACAGACAGCACAAAAATGTGACATTTTTCTAAACAAAAATGTGCAAAGTAAATATAGAGGAAGTTGTACGGCAATGCCCTGAATTATTGAACGGCTAGCTAGGCAGAACAAACATAATTAAAGGGTCTCATTATCTTCTAAATAATCACTGTAAATAATGCTTTAGATAATTACTTCATTAGTTCTCAAAACACTGGCTTTTATTCTCCTCTGAGATTCTACCCACTATCTCTACTCTGAATAAATTGCCAAGAGGGAAAATCAAAAGCAGAGCAAGGATGTGAGCTGGAAATGTAATGTGTGCTTGTTATATGAACTGATTTAAACCCAGAGTGTTTTGAAATGTTTTGGTTTTTTTGCAATTTTCAGATGGTTAAAAGCAGTTTGTGTAGATTTTTTAATGTATGTATTTCTTTCTTCAGATTGCTTTCCCATGCAGTTAAGATTCCTCTGCTAGCAGCTATATTTATCCACTTAAAGATGGTTCACAGCAGTGCGGATAGAACCAGGATTAGTCTCCATCATGGATGTCTGTCCTTACCTAAATTGCCATTTTTCTTCACTACAAATGCCATGAGGCAGAGTCAATAACAAATAAACTATGCCTCTAAAAGGCCCAGCCTGAACAAAAGGAAAGCCAGAGACCAAGACAAGAAGTGGGCAGAAAATCTGAGACCCACAATGAGATGGCTCAATAGCCAAGAATGCCTGCATTTGGAAAAGTGAGTCTCTTTTCTTCAACAGCATTCTGTCACTACTTCCAGTAATTAAAGTAATGGCATAAAAAAGACAAGTATTTCCCTGGTCAGCTCCCAGGTCAATCTGAAGCACTGCAGAAGGCTGAGCCTTACCAGTCACGGTGTTTTAAAAGGCCTTTACCAAAAGTCCATTAAGGAAATGAAGAAGCAAGAGGAAAACAAGGAAGTGTGCAGAGCAAGTGAGCAATCAGCCCATCCCTGAGCCAGAACGGGCACAGCAGACAGAGCAGCAGCATTTGAAACTCTGGAAAGGGAATTCAGGTGATTACTGAAATTTTGAAAAGGGAGATCAGCAGCAACCACAGACTCTAGAGAGAATATATCTAGAGGTATGTCCTGTGGAAATTAATACTTTTTTGGAGTTTTGTGTGCTTGTGTTGTGCTTTTCTCTTAAAGTAAAATGACTCCAGTAGTGAGCTCACATCTTGCTTCAGCAGATGTCAAAGGTACTACAACATTTGCTGTAAATGTGGAAGATGCAGATTTCCCTCCTTAAGTTTAAACTCATCTCTCTCCAAAATTCCAATTCTTCCCATGGATGCAGATTAGTAAGTCCTGCCAGCAGCCCCTTCCTGTGGCTGCACAGGGATGTTTTGGTGATGTTTCTGTGCCACTGCCAGTGATGGTTTAGGAGAACAGGTTGTTAGAAAACAAGCTGCACAGTGGCACCTACCCCAGGCAGCACCCAGCAGTTTCCAGAGTACCGTTCTCCAAACCACTCCTCTGCTCACCCAAAGTTTCCTCTTTAGGATAAAGCTCTCAGCTAAGTCAGAGCAATGAGGCAAGAGACCTGCTTCTGTCTCAGCAGCTGTTGGCCATGAGATGTTCTCTCAAGCTTTAAGTTGATTTTGCAGAGGGGACTGGAGCTTAGATGCTCTCACTAAACACGCTTCAGGTATCAGATCTTTTCCCTAGACTCGGGGCCAGATTGGTAGCTGTGCTTAAATCAGAAATCCCAGGGAGTGGCCTGGAAGAATAAAAGTGGAATTAATTGTGTTTTCTGAGAGCCTTTCCACCCCGCTGAAATGCACAGCGTTAAATATACATGGGTGAGAGGGAGCTCTAAATGAAATGCTTTTGTCTACGCCACTGCCAGCATTCAAAGGATTTGCTTCCCACTTTCTCAACATAAAACCTAGCGACAAATTAAAAACAAACCAGGGTTTAGCCATGTTTTTAAAGGCCAGAACCTCTCCTGACCAGCTGTTCTGGAACAGCGACAGAACACAAGTCAACCTGCCAAGTCAGTGGATATTCTGGCTAATGCACAACACCTCCATTGTCACCAAATTCCTGGAGGTGTGTGAGAAATACTACTGGAAAACCCTCCTGGAAAAGCCTCTGCAGGGAGAAATGCTGATTAGGATGATGAAACCGAATTGTTCAGAAGATGAACTACGATGGAAATAACGTTTTTCCCGACCTCAGAACGAATGGGACTAATGGCAAAGGGGTTGGTAACTTTTGAATGCACCGCTGACGGAGGATTACGACTAATGAGAAAAACCTCCCTGCTGCATCCCTGTGCTCCCACAGGACAGGGCATCTCTGACTCAAAAGCTGCTTCAGCTGCTGCAGTGCAAAGCTGCAACGGCAGTTTCTCTTCTTCTGTGGGAATTATTGTCATTTTTAATGAGGAACCAAATTTAGACCTTCATTTACCGCCGTGGGTGTAACTCCTGACTGCAAAGTTAGTCTAAATGCTACACATGCTCCAAAGTTTTAACAGTGAAACAAAATATGAAGAGAATTGAACTGTCAGTGCTAGTTCTTCCAGATGAACTTTCTTCCCTGAATCATTTCCCACATCTATAAAGTGTGGGAATGTTTGCCACAACAGTGACGTGAATTCCTGTGAAGAACCTTGAAACCTGAGATTTTAGAGCTGCCTTCACCGACTGACATCTGCTGCTGAACCACGCTCTAGATGAGAACGATGCAATCCAACACTGCCAGACAGCTCTGAAAAACATCCCAGCTGGGCCAGAGTAACTCACAGATCTTACAGAACTGTGCATCATTTCATTCCTCTGGCTAAACTAATCTCGAAATACAGTTCTTTCAAATAAAAGGAAGATAGGAAAACATCAATCTCATTTAAATTTCTGGACAACAATGAACACGTGGATGAACTTTGGAGTTTCCCAGGAGTATTTCTCCGCACACAGCAAAGGCAAAGAGTGTCTTGGAAGCTGCAAAGGGCACCTGAGCACACCCACTGTGCTCTGCCACACGGATCCTCTGTGACCTCAGACAAGTCGTATCAGTGACTTGGACAAAACAGGGCTTAATACTCCCATTCCACACACAGACAGAAGAGCTCTGTCACAGCCCTGATGAGGGTTTGAGTCTACAGTGACCTACAAATGGGAGTAAGTAAAGCCTTGGACAGGCTTTCAAATAGTTGCCATTCTTTCACTTCTACTTCACAGTATCTGACTGGACACAGACGTATTTCAGGAGCTTTGAGGTGACTCACAGAGTAACTGCTGTCTCCTTACCTGTTGTGAAATATCCCAGCCAGTCACCCCCTGCCCCTTGTCTAATGCTCAGATATTCTACATTTAGCTCAGAATATACCCTTCAGAATAACCATTTATATCCCTCAGTGAACACAGACGTGTTCCAACAACAGGCCAAGGGAAAAAATGCTTCTCAAGGCTGGGTTCTTTTCTTCAGAGGTTTCAGACTAGCAAAATGTTATTTTGTTTGATGGACTTCCTGTAGAAAAACAATTCCATTAATGCAGAGAGGATTAAGAGATACTGTTCTACTATCTGAGCCACCACAACAGAAGAAGTGTGTTTTGCTGGTTTGTTTCAAAAATTCTTAAAAGGTAATCAAAAATCAAAGGTGTTTCATTCTGCGATGGAGTTACACAAACAGCACTTCTGCCCAGTTACACTCTCTAAACTGAGTTGCATTAAACTCAGTTTAATTTTGCCCAGCTCAATTTACTTTGAATTGATGGTACCCAGCGTGGGCTGACCCAACCAAGTGTCGCGTTAAAAGTACGGATACAGGGAATATAATTTTGTTTTCTTCCTGCTTACCAAGTCTGCTACATATTTTCAGCTATTTGCATCATAACTTAGCCATTTTCTGGGAACTGTTTACTCTCGAACATCAAAATCCTTCTTTCCCCTATTTGCAGTCAAACGGATTGAAATGCAAAGAGCAGCCACTGCTCCTCACAACACAGAAACACACGGATTTTATCATTACTTACCATTTCTAGATATTGCCCTTCACAAATCCCTTTATTCCAGAAGTACTTTCGTTCTTCAGAACTTGTTACAAGTGCTTACGAAGTGCTGGTTTTCGCTCCAAAACGCTCACTGCGAGCGCTCTGTGCTGGCAGCAGGACCTCCCGTGTGTGACAGAGGTGGCACCGCAGCCCCGAGCAGCCAAGTCTGTCCCTGAGAGTCCCCCCTGAGCCACCCCACAGGTGCAGAGGCTGCGGCACAGGGACAGTGCCACGGCTATTTTCAGAGGTGGCATATGAGCCACATGAACACACCACATCAAATTTAACACTGGGTAAACCCCAAGGCCTTAAAAACCCCCATTCACATCCCATCCATCTCTCCATTAAAAAACCCCACAACCAAACCCCACATTCCAACTGTTCTCTCGAAACCACTTTTTTTTTTTTCTAATTTATTTTTAAATAATTGTTATACAGAAAAGCATCCTTCCTCATAGGCAGCAGCTCCCTCACTTCCCTTTGCCTTTTAAATTTATCTTCTAAATTTATTCATCAAAACTCAGGTAGTGCTTTGCTGAACCAACCCTCCTTTGCCTAAAACTGTTCTGTTTTACACTACACAGCAAACAGAGGCAGAATTAAGAAGCTGAAACAGCTTTAGCTGATTCTCTAACATTTTGCCTATGCCTTAACTGACAGATAATTAATAGGTCGTTTTCCTAAGTGCTTTGGTATTAACCCTGCTGCAAACCCTCACTGCTGTTGGACTGTTACAAAAGTTGTAACAACTTATTTTTGTATGAAAAGAGCACTGACTCAAAACCTTGGGCATTCTTACCTCAGCATTTCTCTGAAAACGCCCCCACCATGGGCATGGTTTAAATTAATAAATCCCATTATTTTCTTCTCAATTACCTCTATGTATATGCTCCGATCATCCCTACACCTTTCTTGGTAAGAAGTTTCAGGAAACACACTGCCTTTATTCTGAGACCAGGCAAATCACTGTTTGACATCTGCCACTGCAAAACCATCCCAGCCTTATTCAAACACTCGGGGGGAATATTCACAAGGGTCACAGTAAAATCATTGCTATAAAAATGGACACAAGATACTCGCTTAGATGAATTTATTAGTGCATAGGTTAGAGATTTACTCCCCTCCAAGAAGATTTCACATTCTCATGTGAAAAGCAACTTGTGTTTTGTTTTAAAAATAACTCATTGAGGCAGCTGTACAAGTAGCCTATTCAAATTTCTGGTCTTGATGGGCAAATTACTGCATTATAAAGAAAAAAAAATACAATATAACAGGACTGATTTTTTTCCCCCTGTGTAATTTGTGTATCTGTATAAATAATATTTACTGATAAAAACCTAGAAAACTATAGAATAAAAAATATATTTACCTAGAACAAGTACTAAGGCAACCAATCTTTCCTTACTTTGCTTGTAAACTTCCTCACAAACTTCAGTGAGTTTTCTGGACTTAGAGGTAAAAGAAATTTGTTCATTAATGAAGCCAAATTTTTCAAGCGACTTCTTTACGGCTGACTCGCAAAACGACCAAAAATAGCATTTTTTGTTGGTTTTTAAACGTCTGACATCTGAATAACTCCAGCACATTCACAGTATATTTGGACAGCAAAGCAGGAATATTCATACATACAATATAAATTGTAAACTTTGCTGAATTTCATGAAGTCAAAGTGAATTCTAGTTTACAGAGTAACTTTGATCTCAGACACTTCAATCAAATGCAAGCTGAAGGATTCTAACCTTGCAGGACCAAGTCACTGCATTAAGATCAGAGCTGAATATTTGAAAACATCGACGAGTGTGGTTTCAGACTGCGTTTAAAAAGGCACACATCATCCTTTCCTATATTTACACTGTAAGAGAATTAGATCTACATATCTACAGGGATATGCTTCAACAACGAGGAGTCACAAAGGCAAGTTACAAATATTTTACACACAAAAAAAATTACAAAAATAACCTGTAACATTAAATGCAGTTATTTGGGTACACTGGAAGTATTTCACGTCAAGCTAGGATTACAACAAGCATGTATACACTAAAACACTTCATATATGTTATATATACAGACATTTCATAACAAGTCAGTGTCTTAGTTTGTATTATGCTGCAGACTTTTCTGAAGGAGTTCATCCTCCTGTGCCATGTTCAGACATCAACATTAGCAAGGCTTGAAACAAGAAAACTTGATTTGGCTTTATAAAGTAATTTTTGTCTTATTCATATGAACAATAAGGCTGAACTGATCCATCAGCTTCCTTTGCTCAAGTGCAAATTCAGTGTCCTTCACTGCTGTCTTCTTCTGCCAGAAATGTCCCAACTAACTTTTTATTAAATATGAAGGAAATATTTAAAGCAATTAACCTTGAAGAAAAAAAATTAAAAAACTGGCAAGTGTAAAAAAGTTTTTTTTTCCCCTCTTCTCGGGTGTAATGCACTAAGCAGACAGTTAAATAAGTAATCTTTTCAGGTTAAAATATTGTAGCACTTGTTGGAGAAAAAAATGTTTAAGCAAAAAGCTTATATCGGTTAAGGTGACTAAATAATTAATAAAGACCAGGCTATATCTCATAAAAATGTTCACAAGAGTACTAACAAAGGCAGCACCAGCAAGGTACTAAATTCATGATTAGAATTATGTTAGCAATAGGAAAAAAAGCAAAACAGTCAAAAAACTCAATTGTCTCTCAACTCCCTATTTAAACTATAACACTGAGATATGGAAAAAACCCCTAAGTTACTTTAGTTCAAAACAATTAAGAGCAAGTCTCAGTCTTACAAACCTAGTTTATGATGAGAATCCATACACACCCTAATACATTCTGATCTTTGTTTATGAGTAAACATTAAGAGTGATTTTGCTTTCATTTTTAGCCATTAGCGAGAGGTCATCCTCATGGAACAGTGTAAGGCATCATTTATGGTCAAGGTTTGGTTTTACTACAGATATGTTTTGGAGTTTCTGAAGGTTCATAACTCTCGGAATGTGCTTGCTAGGACAGGGTCGTTGCAAGGATAATTCCAAGTATCAAAAGCAATACAGTTACACATATAATGATGAACATCAATTTCTGCAAGAAAAAAGAGAGAAGAGCCGAGATTGAAATACTTGGTTTAAACATATGCAGAGCCACAGAAGATTAGTAATACTGATACCCAACCTGGGAGTTTGGCTTTTCTTTCTGGAGAGAGTAATCACTGCTAGGATTTCCTGCTGGTCTTTCTTTTCTAACATGCACGGAACCACAGCCACAAGACAGAGTGTAACATGTCTGTATTTTGCTTCCCAGGGTAATTTTTATTACTCATGCCCAACTTCTGTAAATACCATGACGTACAGAAACAGATGTAGGTCAAGTCTAAGTACAGAAACTGCTTACTGCCACCCTCCCTGGATAAACATTTGCAGCCTGCCCAAACCTTTACACCTGCACACTCGGTGGAGTTCAGTACAATGCCGGTAAAAACATTCTGTGGCTAACAGCTCAAAGAGCTGCAAGGGGAAAGAAAAAAAAAAAAAAGAGATGGTCCTGTGTAAATACATCAAAATCTGACATTCGATCAGATATTTCTGACTAAAAGCAATGACACAGAAAGGTCTGTTCTCTGCCCGTAAACTGGAGCTGAGAAGAATCTGTAACACCAAAACTCTGATATTAAAAGAGTGTTAGTACAGAGACCTGAAATCCTGACAAGCTGTCTGAACTGACACCCCCTGGAGCACTTTGTACAGAGAGGGAAGATACTGCATTTAAAGTGTTGGATTTCCACTGGACTGCAAAGAGTCAATTGCTACTTAGTTAATTCTACTAAGCCTGGCTAGGTGTTATCTTGACGAGAAATGGCAGATTAGTACAGCAAATACCTGAAGACTGAAAAAAACCCCTCATTCTTTGTCCTAGGATTCCAGCTGGAATCTCTGCAGACTTCTTTTTATGAACATGTTATTTCCTATCGTTTCATTTAGTCTGGTATTAATAAACAGCTTCAAAGTAAGTCACTTTAGGATGTTCTGTAAGGCACAATAGCCAACTTCCTGGTTGCAGACATGTACTTTTCTAAAAGCTCTGCTTAAAACTATAGAAAACCCCAGCTGATAAAGTTCCAAGTGTGACCAGCATTCCGCATCTTCGTGCAGATTGTTTGCTAACGTGAACTTTCAGTATTAAAAAAAAAACTCCACGGAGTGGGAGACAGGAGTTGGCTTTTTGGTCTCATCTGCTCCTGTTGCTGAGTTAGGCGGTGACTTTCTGTGCATTGAGCAGTTTACCACTAGGTGTCAGTTTGCAATATCCACATGCTGTTAGAGCACAGGGAGAGAAGATCCAGCAGTGCAGCTCCATCCCTCCACCCCCCCCCAGCAACAACTGTACAGATATTAAGGGTTAAGAGAACAGTACAGAGAAAACAAGAGCAAAATTAGTTGATTAGTTACTTACTGCCACAGTGGCAGGAAGAAATGCATGCTGAGGTTATCCAGCCATCACCGAATACCAACAGACAAACCAATAATTAGAGCAACTATGGCAACCAACACCACTGACACAATGATAATTATCCACAGTTTCTGTCAAAAAACAAGGTATTGTTAATATTAAGCACATTCAGACATGCATTTATTTTCAGCTCTATTTAATAGTTTCTAGATCCACAAGCACTTTTATTAAAGCCTGCAGTATTTCCACGGTGAGATAAATTTATCTGTATAGCCTTGCATACGTAAGAACAAGCATTTTTAAGCAGTGTTTACATGTAAACCAGTGTGATAATGTCTATACAGGCATCAAAGATGGTACAACCACCATTTACAAACATATTAAATGGGCTCTTTGACACTTCTTAAACAATCTTTTGTAAATGTAACAGGTGTGTTTTCTCTATGTAGATATCTATCTATAGAAAGATGCAAAATCAGCTCACCATAAAAAAACCTCACAAAACTGCCCAGCTTCTCAAAAAGGGAAATGATACTGTAAAAATAAACTACTTAGTTTGATTTCTGAATATATTATTTGGTGTCTGATGGGAAGGAAGATACCAGAACACAAAAACAAGTGCCATGGAAAACACCTGAACGTTCCTCTGAACTCAAGTCCTCCACAACTTCAGTGTCGTGGTAAAATGTCACTCCCTTTCCAGGGGGAAGATCCTCCTAATTCATCTGTAAAATGAATAATTACAGACAGAATTCCAAAAAAGCCTGCTTCGCCAAACCACTTATTTTTCCTGTTAACATGGAGATTTTAGACCTATAAATCCAGGTCAGTTTGCCAATGATAAAAAGATCCAAAAACTTTTAAGCTTATTTAGAATCTGAATAATTTAAAGTATCGTGGTAGTTGATAAGAAAAAACTGAATTTATCTATTGGAATAATATATTAATTCTTCTTTTGAGGTTTTTACACTATGACAGCTTTTTGAGTGGAAAATTGTGAATACACCCATAGGAAGTGTTTTGATTTCTTCCAGTTTGAGGCGGTAAAATCCTTTGTTAAGTCGTCTTCTGCAATTTACTAATTCATAACAACATTTTCTAATCTAATTTTAAATAGCACAACTGCATACAAGAAAAACACACACATTAATTCTAACTCGAAGGAGTGAATACAGCAACAAAAATTCAACTAAAATTGAAGGTCACTTCGTCCCGTGCTAAGTTACAATACTGACTAGAACAATTAGGAAAGACAACATACCCTTCGTGCTTTACTTTGATATTTAACTGCCTTTTTTGTCTCTTCTTTTGCATGTTCCACATAATCTGTTGCATTCATCACGTTCTTCTCTATGTTGTTGATCATTTCACCCTTAAAATGAAATTTTGAAGAAAAAAAAAAATCTATTATTGGAATCCACGGATCCTTGTTTAATGAAACCAGGAGACGAAAGCCTACGGAACATCAACATTTACTTCCAGCAAGGGAACGATGCACATTTTAGTGGGTGACGTTTTTTCTGCTTCGATGTGCAAAGGGAAAAGGGAATGAGAAGCCAAGACTCACAGTTCTCACCAAACAAGGCACGTTCACGGGCAGGGCAGGCATATTCCCTTTTGCAGGAATAAGGACTGAACACCTGAAAACATACCTCTGCGTGTGAGGTATGTTTTAACAGCCCAAACTCAAAGTGACACGCTAAAGAGATGAGAAATCCCTGAGGTGTCTGGAAGCAGGGAAGGATATTGACTATTTTAACACAAGGTTCAACAGTTATCCAAGGAAACACACACGTAAGAGTTCCTCAGAATGGAGGGATGGCAGTACATTACAAATTCAAATTAATTACGGTGAATGAAATTTGGCAATGAAATGGAGGATTGGTGAAAAATGACAGTTAAGTCTGTTACCTGTCTTTCTGTCCATCAGAAGAAATAATCAGCAGCAGAAAACAGCAAAGCATTAAAGAATGATGCACAAAAAACTTTTGGTCATTTCTAATGCAAAAGAAAACTGCTTCTTGGCTGTATATGTAATATCAAAGCAACACAGGACTTGTAGAGCAAAACCCAATTAAAAAAAAAATAGTCCTTTTCAGGAAACTTTATTTCCTAACATTATTCCTTTCACTTTCCTGCATGAGTCAAACAATTTTAAGAGCAGAAATTAAAAATATTTTTGTTGGGTAATTGGTATGTAAAGACTACAAACAGAACAAATTTATATACACGTCAAGACAAAGTTTATGAATATAAGAGATGACCTGAAGGACTTGTCAAGCCCTTCACATTCCTGTGAGTCACAGCAGTAACTGGAGCTCTGTATTAAGTCCTTCCTAACACACGTGTTATTCTACCACAGTGGTTCTTTACCATGTCTGAGAATCCTCAATTCCCAAGGTGTTAGCCAACATTCCAGTAAGTTGTTCTTACTTAAACATGCACAAAAACGCTCCAGCATATTGCAATTAAGCATGTTGAAGAAAATGTTACATACACTAACTGAAAGTCTGTGGTCAGTTATTGAAAGCATATCCTACAAGTACAGAGATGGTAAGCTTCTTTAAAACAAAAGTGATTAACTTTTATAAATTCTATTCACAGCCAAAACCACTCAAAGTCTGCACTACCTGAATATAAGCAACTGCTTCTGCACGTTGCAAAGAGGAAGACTGAGGGGAAAAAAGCCACCACTTACATAAATGTGTTTGAATTGGTTCATTTACCTGAGTCTCAACAAACATTGCCATGTCCATAAACATTTCATGAAGTTCCTTTATGCTGGATTCCAGTTTCATAATATCCTTGTGCCGGGACTCGATCTCGTTCAGAGCCTGCCTGGTTATCTGGGAGTCTGATATAATCTTTGGGAGGATGCACAAAGATAAGGACATAAATAAGGACCTGCTGACACACTCCTAAAGAGCAGCAGCAGTAGAATAGAAGAGAGACATAGCTGGAGCAGAAATACATACATCAGAAGTGAAAATGGAAGGATTACCACTCTCTAACATTTCTTCCAGCTCCTCATCAGTGGTGGTCTTTCCAGCTAGGATAAAAAGAACAGTACTTCACATCACATCACTGGTTCAGTACGGAACACAACATTTTAACATTCCAGAAGGATGCACAATTCAAAGACAATTCCTGTATAGAGCATTTTGCAGGATAAAACATTGTAGTGTTCAGCCATTACCAAGGGCCATTTTGCACAGAATAAAACCCACAAAGTATCAAGTGATAGTCAGAAAACAAATACAGCCTCAAAGCTAACCTAAAGAATTCCTGATCATGGGGTGGTTTTTTTTTAGTTTGTTTTGGGGGTTTTTGTCAAATTGAAGGGTTTGATCAGAAATATTTACAAGGTACATATGAACCTTCTTAAGTGGAGTGTTCTTCAGAAGGAAGAACTTGAGATACTTTAGAGTATTTATATAACATTCAATATTTACCTATTCAGTCATGTCACACTCACACGCCACCACTGTGTGGGCAATAAAATCTTTATGTAAATTTGGTTTTCCCAACACGGGATTCCTTCCATATTCCACACAGAAAGGAGATGATAACCCACAGTGTACCTTCTGCTTTTCATAGTACAAGTGAACCATTCATGTAATTTATTATTGCATGTTTAGGCAAACTGAATGCTATTATCACACTGGAACCACAAACACAAGTGTTATGAGCTACACGTTTAAGTGATTTGTATTGTACACTTCTAACAATGCCGTATCAAATCCCTGTTCTTCCAATGCAAAATAAGCTGAATATCTGTACCAATTTATATAATTCTGCCCTATCAGGAGAAAGTTACAGTTTGAGTATTACTTTCTGATGTTAATACCCAAGAATGCTGCAAAATCTGCTTTAAAATTTTTAGTGCTTAAGAAAAGCTGAAGGCTCTAATTGGGTCATAACAACTTAGAACTTAAAAGAACCATGTCCTGAGGTGTTAGTGTTCCTCCCCTCAAACATATAGCAAAAAACCAACTTAACTTGCCTAATAAGCTTTACTGAAATGCTGAATTGGACCACTGGCATGAGAGGCTAATGACCAATTTGAGAGGCACGTGAAAAGCAAAGTCTTCTTATGATTTGCCAGTTGCTGTTTGCATTCCCTATTTCAGCAACGTACATATCTGCTTCTACAGGAGACATTAAAAAGGGCCAACTTTAAGTACAAGATGAAATAGAGATTTTTAGACACCTTCCAAGGTAGATGCAGAGTTCAGATGCTCTGAACTCTCTAGTTCAGAGTAGAGTCAGGAACCTTTCTAAATACTCATCATAACAATCAACATTCATACATGAGTCAGGCAACAAATGATCAGAGCACATGAAACAGCAGCACTCATTTAATGCCAGATGAATTTAACAAGTGTCCTTGTAGACAAAAATGGCACCAGATAAAAAGAGATGTTATCCTGTTAAGCATGTTAATTTTGGACTGGCTTTTAATAAACACTTGCTGTTTCAGAATGCAGCTTTTCTTAATGCTTCATTTAAAGTTGCAACATTGGAAATAAATGAAGCAAAGCAAAAAGATCGTTTTTTGAATAGTTTTTACGATTTAGTGAGTTTTCTCTATTTTCTTTACAGCTGTTCTGAAGAGTAACACCAACGACTTTATGCCATACGCTAAAACTGTTTCTTCTCTCTCACATGCTCCCAGATGATGTCCGAGCTGATGATGCTTTGCACCATCTTTAAATAAGGGAGGTACTAAGAACACAATCTAAAAAAAGCATATTCAGGTCACTTACTGATCTCTAATTGCCTCTGGATCCGCCCTTTGCTGCGTTCTCGAAAGAGAGTCTGGGTCTCGTTGTATTCCGTCATGACCTCCACAAACTTGTGAGCCAACACAGAGTGCTGCGTTGGAGGAGTTAAAAAGGTGGAACAGAAACGTTTATTTATTTTTTTTGATTCAGCAAACTGCGCAACCACTCAGAGTGGTGTTTACATCCCCCCCAAAACAGAAGGTGAAGTTCTGAAATTACTTCAGAAGAGTTCAGGTCATTCTCCAATTTACTAAAACCCTATTTTCTTCAGGCTGAAGTGCTCATACCTGTGTTTTCCTTATCCTGAGGTCCACTGATGTCCGATTGGCATTTTCACCCTGGTCAAAACTCTGTTCAATAGCTGAGAACAAGACGAATACTCTGAGTCCATGTTCAGTTATTTAACAGTGTAGCTCAATCACTTTGTAAATACTATTATTACTTTTTACATGTACAAGTTCTCTACATGCCTAACATTTCAGGGGTGGGCAGTGAGATATATAAAATTTTAAAATAATTCTGATAGTTGGTACAGATCTTTAAACACAGTAATTATTTCAACAGTCTTAACAGAGTCACACCACAATTACGCTGCAAAAATTTTAAAAGGTGCAGCAAAATGGGCTTTAAACAATAAACACTTCACCTCAGTATTTCTGGGAGGACAAAACCAGAGTCATTGTAATCTAGTAACTTTGAAACTCTCAGTGTATTTCAGAACTCTTGCTAAACAGTTAGGACATACTCCCAGGGCAAATCCACAGCAAAATTAACTAGTCTGAATATAAAATACAGTAAGAGCTCTAGGGCAATTCCCTATGACAGTCGTGTCATGTCTTTTTGCCCTTAATCTTATTCCAAAACACCAAGAAAGGCATTTTATTTGCAGAACACATTTTTAGACAGAGAAATTACTTTGCATTGTAATTTTCTAGGTTATTTCTCAAAGCAAGCAGGCTCTCTGTCCTGTTCCACAAGCAGGGCTGTGCTGAGACCTGGTACAGAAGATGACACTGGCACTGCCACGGGCTGTACGTCAGCTGGCAGGGAGGTGCTTCTCTCAACTCTCTCTCTTTTTTAACAGCTGTACATTACAATTTATGCATATATAATCCAGCTTTCAAAGTTGAGAAGTGCAGCTGCAACACTGCTAATATCCTGAATCCTTGCAAGTGGCAGCAGTTTTATTTGTCCTCACAACTTACCCTTTAGCCTGGCCCGGATTTTGTTAGCAATCTTCTTTATTTCCTCATTTAATTCTTCAAGTTCTTCCTTTGTTCCTTTAAAAAACAGTAATTTTTTTTGAACTGGTTATGACTGATAATAAGTCAGCAACCATTTTACAACTCTACCTTGCAACCTCATAATTGTATTCAGAACAACCACGCAGAGCTGAAGTTTATTATACTCTGAAGTACTTTAAATACCATTTTTATAACAGCATACTATCAGGTTCCTGCTTCTTGTGACAGGCTTACACTTGGAAAATGTCATTACCAAATCATCAACTAAGCCAGGTGATAAAATATTCCACAGTTTCTCTGAGCACTTTCTGGGTAATATTTGTGTGCTAGTCAAAAATTAAATTTTACTGAGTTCTAAATGCAAGTGAAAATACAGATTCATCTAACCCTTTTTTTAAAATTGTGTTGTTTATCATGTATTCATTGCTTTTACACTTAAGATAACTGTACCATGCCTGACCTATATGTTTTGAAGAATTCCATACAGAGCATTCATGAAGAACTTAACTAGATCTATGTTACTTGGTTTACTGGAAATACCAGAATCACAAAAATAAACATTACTTATATCAGCTGTCATGTTCCTACACAATTCAGATGCATTATTGAGAATAATTTTTAGCACAAACACAAGCTGACAAATGAGCTGAGACCATGGCCTTTTAACATTCAGATGAACCCTTATCAAGCCTGAGATTCATTAACTGCATACAACTGTTATGACAAAAAGCAACCTCCAAAATCAGCGGTAAGAACACAAACACCTATCCATAAACAGAGAAAATAGGGGGACAATAAAGAACTAACATCCAAAGTTCAGTTTTCATCGATAAATGTCAAGGCAGCATTGCAACACAGAGGGAAAATCTCTCAGCATCTTTCCTTCCCTTTTCTCTGAGCCCTGCCCAGATGCCTTGAGTTCACCAGGGTTGAGAACACAGAAGGTTCCATGTTTCTGGGCAAGTTCCCGAAACTTTCGAGTTCTCTGATCAGAAAGCACAACTTTGTTTCCAGCTTTGAGGTTAAAGCCTCTAAAAATAGGGCTCCTTATAGGAACCTTGTCCTTAAGTGGGGCCCCTTGTCCCTACTGGGGAATAAAGAGAGTAAAAGAATAAAGCTCTACAGTTGTGAGCAACTTCCACATTTCCACAGATACAAGAAATGTAAGTAGCCTCTACAAAATCAAATTAAACTGAGTTTTGATCTAGAAAAAGTTTGGATGATGCAACAAATATTCTGAAAATGCATTTTTTCGAACGAGACTTAAAAAAGGTCAAAATAAGCAAATGAAAGTATGAATTCAATATTAAGGATGGACATGGTTACTCAAATAGGGTTACATTTTACATTCTGAACACTTGAAGTTCTATTCCTATAAACAGCTAAACCAAACAACCAGTATTATAGAAAATCTACCCACACTTATATGAAATCTTAAAAATTGTTACTCACTTCCTTCAGGGTTTGGTGCTGACAGGATAATGCTGTGCTGCTTCTTCACTTCCTCCACATTTTGTGCTATTTTTGCTATATTATTTCTAATTTCCTCAACCTGAAGGAAGAGAAATACAGCAATGAAGACATTAGAAAAAATCAGGGCAAAATTTTTTTTAAACAAAAAATAATTGGTAATAAAAATCATAAATTCTTTCACTGCAACATTTGTAAGGACATGACAGAAATCCCAGTAGAAATGTTGACATTTAAAAAGCTTGTAATTTTTCTTTTTAATAGAAAATGTAATTCTTAATAGCAAATATATTCTGTATGGTCATAAACTTAAGTGCTAATATTCTTAATAAAAATATTTTATAATTCTATTAGCAAACTCCTTGTGAATAGGAGTTAAAAACACTTCTCTGCAATAAAGACAGAAAATACCCTAAAATAAGTAACAAAAACTGTTACCAACATTTGATTTGACAAACCCTTACAAACCATACTGGGGGGTATGTGTAGAAGGGAATTGTTAAACCTAACTACAGAAATGAAAAGGCACAGAGAGAAAACATTAAATCTCTAACGCACAGTGAAAATTGTAACTTTACCTGCTGGAAAAAGTCATCCATGAAATGGTCTTTTTCAATAATAACTGTCTCCCCATCTTCATTTCCTTTATGCTGTAAGAAACAACAAAACAAATCTCTGAAATAAAACTTCAGATTCTGAAACAACTACAACTTGTACCACATTGCTACACAAATGCATACACATTTTTGTCAGCAGCCTGCAAAGTCAAAAAAGTCTTCCTTTGCTGCAGACTGTCATCTAAAAACAAATAAGAGAGGCCACACACAAAGTCACCTGACTACTGCAGAGTTGTGAAAGAAATACAGAGAGAGGTGCTTGTGATGTAATGACTAAACATCTGATGACAGCCAGAGCAAAAAGCCATCACCAACTTACTACTTTTGCCCTGAGGTGTTTTCAGGGCTGCCATTCCACACCAATTTAGACATAATTACGCTACACTACACTATAAACGCATTGCATAATTGATAAACCCTCGGAAGAGCAGCTGCCAGGCTCTCCCACACCTCCAGGGCACAAAGCCCAACAGCTCCCACAGTCACACCTCCCAAACCCCTGAGCCAGCCCAGTGGAATCCAGGCATCTTCGGAGTAATGGAGATTCAATTTTTAATCACAGGAAAACAGAGAATTAACATGCATCATATCAAGGCAAAGAGCTCCAGCTTCTGCCTTCTCCAGTCCCCTCTGTAGAGCACAGACTGTTTGAACTGCATTGAACCAGAATGTTACTCGAACACACAGTCAGTGGGTTTTCAGTTAGAAAAAACCAAACTACAAGACAGGTATCATTAAGAGATTTTCATGACCAAAACACCTTTCTAAGAACAAGGTCCTCTGCCTTTGATCTTGTAACACCCACTCTCTGCTCCTAACCTCTGATCCTATTACCCTTTTGTTCTGGTTTTATTAAATTAGGTGAGATATATACAATCTGTGTGACAATTCTGCTATTTACTCCAGTGTCAAACACTGCTATTATCTAATAAAGGAAGTTACAGTCAATTAAGATTTATGCATCGAAATATAAGAGTGCCCCAAATCGTCAAGGAAAGTTACTATATTTTGTGACAGTTCCTTTCCTGCCAATTCAGGGAGTGCATAAAGCCCTCTGGCAAGATGTTTGTCAGAAATCATCTGGATTTTATACTAAGGGAAAAGCACGATGCCTCAAGTAAAATACAGGAATGCAGCTGTCATTGCTGTCCTGAACCACCCTGCAACCACTCCTAGTGCTGTGTGTCACTAAAGACTTTGGGGAAATGATCACTAGAACTCAAATTATCTGTCCTTAGAGATTGTGATCAATGAACAGTCTTGCTTAATACAAACAAGGAAGGAAGTCTGTGCCCAAATGAACTCACTCAACTTTTTACCATTTCACAGCTACTAAGCTACCAGTTTTAAGTTCATATTTAAGAATGAGCTACGCTTTCAAGACATTTAATTTCATTATCTATGCAAAAGAACACTTTGTTTATATTTACTGAGTAAAAAATAATGAACTAAAAATAATGAAAATAGCATCAGCTAAGAGATTTGGCATGTCGGCTTTTAGTTTGGTCAGATCTTATTAAAATATTTAACACTCCAGTGAATCCCAAACAAATGCAAGATCCCAAACTCTGCCTCAGGAGTCCTGTTTGGAGATGCTCCATCACCATCACCCAGTCCACTGCCAGTGCCACATGTATTTCACTTTCACATTTGGTTGCAGTGACATCACTGACAGATCAATTTGCTTCCTACGATTTGTGGAAGGATTTATGGGCAGCCTACTTCAAACATCAGCACTTGAGACACCTGATGAGTTTGTCAGCTGCTGTTCTCTATGTTCTTCAATCATCTCTTACCTAAAATACAGCTTATTTGCTAACTCTTCAACTGAAGTGATGTGCTTGTTTTTGACAAGAACATAACTCAACCAAGGACTCACTTTTATCACTGAGTTTAGCCAGAAACATACTGCTTCCCTTAGACCTCACCTCCCCAGTAAAGCAGTATCACAAAAAACTGATAAAAAGTTTCACTCGGTGCCAACAGCAATCTAACAAAGTCTGTTTGCAGCTCATACCTTGACCTTGGGACTGAAGGTCTGGAACATACAACTCCATAAACTTCACAGACCTACAAAATAGATCAAGTTCCTCACGAGTTGTTTGTGCTGCTTTTGGCTGGGACAGAGTTAACTTTCTTCACAGTAACCGGTATGGGCTGTGTTTTGGATTTGTGCTGCAAACAGGGTTGATGACACAAGGATGTTTCAGTTACTGCTGAGCTGAGCTTACAGAGGGTCGAGGCCTTTTCTGCTCCTCACCCCACGTGTGAAGCCGAGGAGGCATCAGAAGCTGGGAGGGGACACAGGCAGGACAGCTGTCCCCAGGTGACCCAAGGGATATTCCAGCCCACATGGCATCATGCTCAGTGTATAAAGCCAGAGGAAGAAGAAGGAAGGGGGAGACGCCTTTGGCGTTGCAGCACTTTGTCTCCCCAAGTCCCCGTTGGTGCGACAGAGCCCTGCTCTCCTGGGGATGGCTGAACACCTGCCTGCCCTTCGGAAGTGGGCAATGAATTCCTTGTTTTCCTTTGCTTGTGTGCAGCTTTTGCTTTACCTATCAAACTGTGTTTATCTCAACCCAGGAATTTTCCCCGTTGCAATTCCAACACTTATCCCAGCAGGATGAGTGAGGAGAGGCCAAGGGAGCAGCTGTGCGCTGCTCCAGGTGCCCGCTGGGGTTAAACCACAACATCGGTTCATATGACAGAATCCACATATTCACACAGTATCATTTCTCAGCTCCAAGCAGAAGCTGTCCTGAAAATTTTGTCCCTTCCAATACCTCACAGAAGGGCAGAAATAAGTCTAGCTGGAGATATCTTAATAATTACTGACCTTTGAAACTGAAAACAGCTTTTGACTGAAAAACGTGACTGTTACTTGCCCTTGAAATTCAAGGTTAGTTCTTTCTCAGTCCAGGTCACGTGTATTCCTCTGGCAGGCTGCAAGGATAATAACTGCCCATTATTCCAATGAACGAGGCCCAAGGAGTACCTTACAGAGCGTTAGAGCTTCTCGTCGCAGCATCAGTGTGTGCAGAAATTGTTTTGTATCAGAGCAGCCAAGGAGGGTTGACAGAGGGCCCAGGAGAGCTGTCAGGCAGCTCAGGCAGGTCAATCATTAACGTGCATTTAGCAGCATTATGGTACAACCAGAGAAACATCCTATGGTAACCATCTACAATAAATTACTTCTCACTGTTAGGACATGGAAGGCACAAAGCTCATCTTCAGAAAATTCCATGTCTGAACAAAGTCTCACGTAAGAGGCTGACTCGGGGAAAAAGGACGCAATCATGTTTTCCTCCTTCTGGAAAGATTCATTTTGCATTTGTTTCCATACCACCCAATTCTAACAATTTTAACTCCTGTGACTTTGTTTTTCACTCATTCCTAAACAGTTTTGGGGGCATTAAGTGAATGTCCAAGAAACAGTTTAGGAAAAAAAAATCAATGCAGTTCTGTTCAAGTTATAGGTCCTACCTTAAAAAAATATAAACATTTTTCAAAGATAATACGTAAAATATCTTCATTAACACTCAAGAGTAAAGAAATCTAAAAATCAAGTTTTTTAAATGATTCACCAATCAAGCATGAAAAATAGATTTCACTGGACAGCTCTGCATCCACTTCAAGGTGGTAAGTTTTGAGCCATATGGACAGTACACCCCAAACCTGAGATGTGAAACATCACACCTGAGCAGAGGTTTACATCTTCTCTCTGTCTTACAGGATTTAACAACAAAACCAAAAAAGCTATGAATGATTATTATTAACAGACCTTTAAAAGGACATCTGTTTTTAATACCTGACACAAGCTATTTGTGCTCATCGGGATGTCTCAACACAGATTCTAAGGCTCTTTTAAAGCCATTTATTTCAAGATGGACTTGTTACTTGTGAACACCAAACCACTGAAGGTAGAATATATGTACTAGACTTTTTTTAATTCCCTAAATATCTACTATAAACCACTGCTGAAAACAGTGTATTGGATCAGAGAGGACCTTTTAATCTTACACTTATTTGTGCTCAAAATAAACCAGTCTGGGATTTGATCAATTCTCCAAGTAATTGTATTAAATGACAATTCAAGCAGCTGCCAAACATTCATTTTGGCCCACTCAGAATAATTTAGAAATGACATTAAAATAATCTCCTAAAGTTGAACAAATACAATTATGTTTGCTATCCTCTTAAAAAACCTGTACTTTACAAAACTCCTTCTAGCTAAGGAATCAAGAGGAAGCAACATTATCTGAAGGCTATATAATCTGCATGTCCTCAACAATTTCTTTCTCCAGCAACTACTTTAGCACTGTTTACCTACCTAAATATAGCATATTAAAAGTATCAACATGTTATCTTCATGTTAATGAACCACAAACACTGACAGGTAACATTTCTCCCTCTTCTTTATAAACGGAAATCTGGGAAAAACTTACAGCTTTTAACGACAAAACACTTTGCTTGCTGTCCAAAAAAAATCAGGAACACACAAACAAACACATGTTAAATTTAACATTTCTGCTAAAGGGAATGCTGTGCTCAGTTAAAACAGGACAGTGTACACTGACTACAGCACTGAGATCTCTTAAAACTACCTGTTGGGGGAAATGGAGTGGATGGAACTTGCAGGTAAGGCATGACCAACGCAACATCTAATGAAATCCTTATATTAAGGGAAAGAGGCAAGGCATAGTTATTCCCGAAGATTTTGCAGGCCTAGGCCTGTTTGAAAACCACAGTGTCTATGCTCTACTCTTCACTGTTTCATTTAGCCAAATAAAATACGATGAAACTACACTGAGCAAACTCAAACAGCTTGGAAAACAGGCAAATAAATGTTAATACACTATTTCTGGCCATAGTATTTAAAGCAGCTTGCAGTTAAAGCAATAGTTTGCTGCAGCTTTCAGATGTCAAAGCCGGCTTAAAACCTGTACGTACAGTTGCTTTAAACACTTCTAACAATTTCAATGAGGGGGAGCATCAGGGTGTGGGGTTGATTTTTTTAATTAAAAACCCACACAACAGACCACTACTGCTTCTCCTCAGCCAGAATCAAGTGTACAGGTTTGGGATTATAAATTAAAACCCAAATATGGATCACCACTTGTTGCTTCCTCTATCTGGAAGAGAGCGCATCACCACTGAAATTTGGCACACATTCCTACAGCCTGGACTGTTTAGAAACAGGAGAAGGGAATGAGGATACCTGAAAGAAATGACACTATTGTGTTTTGGCATGACTCCAAAACATCATTCCTGGTAGAGACACCGTAATTTAATCACGCTAAAACTTTTCAGATGCTAATTCATCCTTTCGGGAGAGGAAAACAAAGAGACTGGCAATTCCATCACTACAGGTGGAGCTTCCAAAATGTATTATGTGATCCAGAAGATATGATGTTACTCTTTAAGGTGAACGAGCCTCGGATGCAGCTCAACACACGCCAACTTCTGCATGTATGTGGAGTCCTGGGACTGTCACAGGAACTCCTGTGTGTTCTCCATTTCCATTTCTTCTCAGGAAAGGGAAAAAAAAAAAAAAAAAAAA
>VZRE01001175.1:2160553-2344016 GCA_013396775.1 Cephalopterus ornatus
CTCGGGCTCGCTCTTTCTCCTTCGCGAGCAGGGTCTCCGGTGCCGACGTGGACGGGAGGTTTGGTTTTTGAAGGGCTGGTCTCTCCTTAATGGTCAGTTGTGGCGTTGTGGTGTACTGCGTTCGACTTGTACAAAAAGGGTCTGTTGCGCTGTGTCAGTCTGATGGCGTTTGTAGTTTAGCGTAATAAATGTACAATGGTTTTCAAATTTTAGAAGCGACGTTCACTGCAAAAAGTGCTGGGGGTGAATTAGAATAGTCTACTTGCTGTTCTGTACTAATTGTTCATGGAAGAAAACTTCAAGTGTTCCAGAAGAGAATCTTCTGATGTTTTGTGTGGCCGGTGGGTTGGGTTTTTTCGTTATCTTAACAAGCAGAAGTTCTGAAGACAGCTTCATGGAAGTTGTTACTTGTATTTTCTACAATGCTTGGGTGGAGTATTGTAGTTGTTAATGGTGCGGGTGTTGGCGGGTTGTTGGGTTTTTTGTGGTTTGTTTTTTTTTTTTTTTTAAATTTTTTTAATCCTAAGGTGACAGTGGGTTTCTCCAGTAGGTGTTTAAATTGTTTCCTCTCTAAATTTGGTCGCATTCAAGTTGATAGCTCCAAATATCATTCAGTCACTTTTAGTAGTTTAGTAGACCCATATTCACAGTGCATTGTAGTTTTCACCTACAGGGACTAAGTAAGACTGACTGGAATTGCAGCATGATGGGCTTAACAAATGGGTTCGCAGTACAGGGATTTGCTTCATGGGACATTCAGCCTTTTGCTTCTGTGATCATGTGGTACTAAGGTCTTTGTAGTAATAATTAGCATTTGTGCTAAAATGACTGCTAAACGTCTCAAAGTGTATTGCTCTGACTTCTTTCCTTTATCTACCAACAGCTTGTCCTGGTTGGTGATGGTGGCACTGGTAAAACAACATTTGTAAAACGTCACTTGACTGGTGAATTTGAAAAGAAGTATGTAGGTATGTCTGAGGAAACATTTGAGATCTCGGATGTCACAAATGGAAGTGCAGTCCATGGCTTGCTAAGTACATTGCTTTTTGTTCTTTCCGTAGCAACGCTCGGTGTTGAAGTCCATCCCCTGGTGTTCCATACTAACAGAGGTCCTATTAAATTTAATGTATGGGACACAGCTGGGCAGGAGAAGTTTGGTGGCCTGCGTGATGGCTATTACATCCAAGGTAAGATTTGTGTATGTGTGGGAATATTCTCTCCCTCTTACAGTTCAGTCCTTCATTCATCACATTGGCCACTCTGGAAGCTGTCCGTGTGGCTTGCAGTGAGGGGCTGGGTTAGGAGTCTTCACACTCTTGATGTAACTGGGATAATTTTTTTTTTGAAAGGCCTCTTGAGTGAATGTGGGAACATGTGTTTCAGTGTGCTCTTGTGGGCTTTGGTGCTAATGAAAGTGAGGTACCTTTTAATGATTAGATATTGGTGGTGAAATTGGGT
Organism: Cephalopterus ornatus; assembly: GCA_013396775.1. NCBI lineage: Eukaryota > Metazoa > Chordata > Aves > Passeriformes > Cotingidae > Cephalopterus > Cephalopterus ornatus. The sequence goes on from VZRE01001175.1 coordinate 2,162,012, forward strand.
GGTTAAGAGGTAAAAGTGTTGAAGTTGAAACTTGAGCTAGTACGGATTTATATCTGTATTGATGTACTATGCTGAGGAAAAGACTTGGAACACAGAAACTGTAAGACTTTGGATCCAGTGAGGAAGTTAAACACCTTCATGCCAGAATTTGCTTGTCTTTCTAAGCAAGTATAATAGCATTTTATTATTTCTGCTTGGCAAAGATTTGTTGTGTGTCTACTTCACTCATCTGCATATATTTAAAATTTTTATAACGTATTATTAGAGTTTGACATTACTTTTGCTTTTAAAGTATCAGGATGAAGTCAAGACCCCATGTTCTTTGAGAAACTGCTCTGGATCAGGGCATCCTGAGATGTGGACCACAAGCTCTCAAACCACCTCAAAGCCTCATTAGGTTGAAAACAAAAAGTTAAATAGGTGTTGACTAATTTCTGCCAGATACTTGTGTAAATCCAAGTTCTGTGATGTTACATATTCTCCTGTGGTGCAACACCACGTACGTCAGAAGTGTGGCTGAGTTGATAAAACCAGCTGGGGTGTGAGGTGACATGGTCCTGGGCCTGGGCCAAGTTCTGTGGACTTGTGCATTGAACTTGTTAACAGAACCTGGGCTGTCAGAACTGTGACACTGAGAGGGAAAAGATAATGCAGATGCTTAACCCTAATGTGGGATCTCTGAGGGTACCTCCTCTCTGTCCCATCATGTAAGCAAGTGATTCCTCCCGATGTAACTGGACTGTTGTTCTCTTGCAGCTCAGTGTGCCATCATAATGTTTGATGTAACATCAAGAGTTACTTACAAGAACGTACCTAATTGGCACAGAGATCTGGTACGAGTATGTGAAAATATCCCTATAGTGTTGTGTGGCAACAAAGTGGATATTAAGGACAGAAAAGTCAAGGCAAAATCCATTGTCTTCCATAGGAAGAAGAATCTCCAGGTGAGTTGCCATGAGTTTGTAGGAACCGGATTGGTTGGGTCTGCTGAGTGCAGTTGGGTTCTAGACAGTAATCGAGTGCTCTGCCTTTGTCACTACAGGCAGCTTCACATCTGTTGGCTGTTTGAACCAAACCTCAGGAAAAGGGGAAATGATGGTGTTAAAGATGATCATCACTGGCCTTGAGCAGGAGCTGTGATGTTCTTAAAGAGCTTGTGTGCAATTGGCTTTCACTGCTCAGAATCTCATCTGATGACAGAAGGGAGACTGAAGTAGATCAAGTCGCAGGAAAAAGATAGAGGCACTATTGCCTCCTGAAGGTTCTATCTTTTAAAAGATGCAGTGCCTTTTAGTTACCAGTTTCTGCCTGAAACTGTTTCTAGACACTTAGATCATACTGTTTATGGAAGTGCAAACAGAAGTCATGCAGTCAAAAAAAGTAAGGTAAAAGTAGAGTTGACTATGTGTGTGTTAATCTTGGTATGCCCTAAATATTAGTCAGAGGGGTTCTTAATAATGTATAATATGTACTTTTTTCCAGTATTATGACATTTCAGCTAAGAGTAACTACAACTTTGAGAAGCCTTTCCTGTGGCTTGCTAGAAAGCTAATTGGAGATCCTAACTTGGAGTTTGTGGCCATGCCTGCGCTTGCACCACCTGAAGTTGTCATGGACCCAGCACTGGCAGCACAGTATGAGCAAGACTTACAGGTCAGTGAGAAAGGGCACAGAGGCAGAACTATTGCTTGATAACTGGTGTTCAGACTCAGGGAGCAGAGAACTGAAGAACAGTTCTTAAGTGTAACTTCTCTTTGTTCCAGATTGCTCAGACCACTGCACTGCCAGATGAAGATGATGACCTGTGAGGGATGAAGCTGGAGCCCAGCGTCAGAAGTCTAGTTTTATAGGCAACTGTCCTGTGATGTCAGTGGTGCAGCGTGTTTGCCACTTTATTATCTAGCTGAGCAGAACATGTGCTTAATCTTTGGGATGCTGAAAGAGATGAATGGGCTTCGGAGTGAATGTGGCAGTTTAAAAAAAAAAAAACAAAAAAAAAAAAAAAACAAAAATGAAAAAAAAACCAAAACAAACTTCATATTTTGGACCTGCATATTTAGCTGTTTTATGGACTGCAATTACTTCCCCTTTTGAGTTTCAAATGTAAGACTGCTGCAGTCACATCAGAGTGTTAAGTGGAAAATCTTGTTTCTGTCATTCCCATTCTTTTTTGTTTAGATAATAAAGTTGTATTTCAAGTATCTCTAAGCAAGTGAACTTTCATGAGTTGTTAGGAAAACTCTTTCAAAGTGTCTTCTGTTCTTCAGTTGAGGCTAATACTTGGTTGTCTACTGCATTTCTCAGTCTCTGTTTTCCTTCCTGCTTCTCATGTTATGCTCCTCTTGCTAAATCAGAGCTAACAGTTTACCTTTCCTTTACTTCTTGATGCATATAACTGAAGCATCTGAGGAAAGCTGAGCTAACTGCCAGGCAAAACTAAAGCGGTGAGCACTTGTCTGGTGTGACTGGATCAGCATTCCCAGCAAATGGGAGTGTTCAGGGTCTGCAGGGTATCCTGAGAGCAAAGTGTGTGGTTCAGCTTGAATGTGCTACAATTAGATACAGTCTCAACTCCCACTGTTACTATGTTCTACAATCTACCTTCAGAGCTCTGTGTTTTTGGCAGCCAGAAGCAAATGGCATCCAGGTTTATCAGGTGACTTAAGCTGTGTTTTTGCATGGAACATCATTCAGTAGAGCTATAGCTGGCTAAACAAACTCTAAGCATCTTAAAATTCACTGAGTAGAAAACAACCATGATTTGAGCTAAAAAGCTCTTGCCTACAAAACTATTAACTAAAGCCACATTGATTTAAATATCTAGACTTTACTGTAACTGCACCAAGTTCTTAATTTGAAACTGGCTTATTACAGCACAAATGGTGGAAAATGTCAACTTTTAACACTACCTTGTAGACATGAATCTTGGTCAGTATTAGTACTGCTAGTAAACAAAACTTAAGTTACCATTTTTTTCAGTAGTGTTTGAGTACATGAAGCCTTGAACTCTTCAGTTTTGTATTTTTGGTTTCTTAATAAAGTGGAGCATTTCATTTATTCCTTTTAACTTGCATGTTTGTGTACATAACTCCAACTTGAATATTTTAACTTTTGCAACGTGGTAGCAAAAAGCGTCGACTACAGTTACTACTTGTGCAATACTGCTGTTAAGGAATTCACTCTTAAGTTAGTTCAAGGTGGAGTTCTGTGGGTTTGGGCTTTTTCTTTGTTTTGTTGGGGTTTTTTTAGCTAGTCAGTCAGAAGTTGAGTTGTGTGTGCTTAGGACCTGAAACTCATTGATGAAAATGAGGAATGTTGTACACGTGGTGTTTGTGAAGGGACAAAATTCAATGTTTTGTCAAATGCTGCATCACCTTGCTTTAACTTCATGTTGTAGGGTCTTGCCTGTAGTGTTACTAATTACCTGTGCATATCTTGGTTAATCCTGCTGGCTTGGCTGCTGCTGCTTTGCTAAGTGTGGTAGCTTTTTTTTTTGTCTTCAAGCTGTCTCACTTCTGGAAATGTACTGCTTAAAAACACAAAATAGAAAACTTCAGTAGTGCCTCAGCATTGATATGCTTTAAGAAGAAAAACCAGCAGCACTGAAGTCATGTTTTTATTGTTTGATAGTGTGTGTATGTGGTGTTATCTTTCAACTCCTCTGGTTAATACAGGGACTGCCCTTAGTACAAATTCCTGCGAAACACCTGGAGAGGTGAAATAGCTGTTAAAAGTCTTGTACAACTGCTAGGAGCTTTAATCTTCAGGGCCACTCTCAAGTCCAGAAAAATTCATCTCTGATATAGGCAGGAATACTCATCCTGCTGGAAAGGAGTCTCTCCAACTTGAAGCTTGGGAGTGGATTTAAGCCCACTTGCAGCATTATCCTTTTTGTGTTTAGTCCTTGCTAATTATTGATTATAAATAATGCAGTTAGCTGTAAATGCTTGTGCAGATTCCTCAGTTGAAGTTCTTTATCACCTTTCTAAGGAAGTTTTCACCAGTTGGGTTTAGGCAATTCAAAATTTTACCTATTTAGTCAAAATAATGAGGAAAATACAACTGGTGTTCCGAGAACCTCAACTCCACAGTCACGTGAGCCTGGTGGAGCTCTACCAGTGCCAGGACTGAGTGATGAGTGGAAATCCTTCCATGGAATACCTGCTGTGTTGCACTTGCCTGACTGCTGTCTGGTTGGATCAGTTAATTGTAGGAGTTCTCGTATTCCTACACTGGGTGAGTTTTTTCCTAATAAAGTCTGGTTTCAGGTTAGTTTTAGGGAACTTGTCCGTACAGACCGTGCTCAGCTGTAACTCAGGAGCTGGCAGTGGTGCTGGGCTCTTTCCTGTTCTGGTTCTGTGATCCTCTGGGGCACAGGGTGTGACTGTTGGGGATGGGCCTGTGCAGGGCTGAGGGTTGGACTCGATCCTTGTGGGTCCTTTCCAACTCAGCATATTGTGTGTGATATAAAGCTGGGAGTTCTCCAGTGTCCAAGCCCAGGGGGTTGTATTGGAAGAGTAGTCGGAGAACTAGAGAATGTGCAAAACAGTTATTGAGGCAAAGGCATCAATTCAGGAAACTGGCAGAGGAAATGTGCTGTTTACTGAACCTTGAAATGAAGGAGAGTTAAAGTCCTCAGGAACACCAGGGGTGCCCTTGGATCTCAGGATTCCAACACAACTTTTTTTTTAGAAGCGCTGGGGGACACTTCTCTGCAGCACTGGAAATCAGTGTGCCAAGAAAGCTGGAGTCGAGTTACAGTGCAACAAACTTTGCCCTGTAGAAGTTGGTTTGTTGTGTTGCTCATACAGTCTTGAGTCTAAACCAGTGGAGAAACCTGTGCTGAGATAGACTTCTGCCCTCACCTCCCTGAAACAGCAGTTTGATTGAAGCCGGTTCTTTTCCTGCCCTGGACTGCAGGTACTGGTCACTTCCTCACCTGAGTTTTGGCAAGCTGGTTGGCCCTCTTAAGCCGGGAGTGCTGGCACTGTCTTACAGGTAACTGAGACACTGAACCTGCACCTTTGATCAGTCTGTTTTCACCTGGCTGCACTAATTTACGGCCTGGCTTTGTGTGTATGTGTTGACTTTTGGGCTAAGCTGAAAAGTTTGCCTTTAAGAATCTATTTTTGAGCACAAGCTGCTGTACGAGCACCCTGTGAAGGAGTTCTTGGTCATCTCTGCCAGTGGCCAAGGTTGGAGATGCTTTGAGCTGACAACTTGTGTTGGGAAAATATGAATGACTGTGCTTGTCCTAGCCTGGAGCTTTTTTGGATAACAGACTTGGTGGGACTTACTGATGAGCCCAAACCACAGTGTCCTTGTTTAGTTATTCAATAATCATAGGGATGTTGACACATAAAACATGTTATTTATGTTCTAGCACAGCCTAAACCTTGGGTTACAGATCTGAGTGTACAAGGCAAATACTTTTAATCGGGTTGGGTGGGTAATTATCTCCTAGTTCACAGAAGTGAACAGAATGTTCAGTGAGTAAATGACGCTTTGCCCAAATTCCAGTGTTCCACAAGCTGCACCACTGAAACTGGCCATTGTTCATATTAGGGCACTAGTTCAGTGTAGGAATGGGCTGCTTGATTTTTATTTTTATTTTGAATAGTAAAATGGCTGATGTCTGTTTTGCTGTGACCCTGGAATTATGTGATTAAAAGAATCAGGTTCCCATATTTCTACTTCCTTGAAGGGAAAAAAATTGAGATGACGAGGACAAATTTCCTCAAAAATATTATAAAAAAAAAGTCTTATTTTTGTAGTAACATTAACAGAAATTTTAATGTTTGATTCACTATCTCTGAAATAGTGGTCTTAATACCTTCAATGCAAGCATTCAAAACTGAATGTTACCAATATAGTTCCAGGTTACTGGGAGGCAATGGCAAGTTACTTGCAGTTGCCTATTTCCATGTTGAGACTTTGTATGAACAAAGACTGAAAAGGGCAACTAAACCAAAAACTAACTGCAAAGTAAATGGTCAGAAATAAGGAGCTCTTAAAGTTGTGGTGATCAATAGCATCTAAGAAAACATTACCCAGTGTCCTTCCTCCTGTGACTGTTGAAGAGACAAAGCCACTGATGATACTCTTGAAGCATCAGGATCTTTCACGATGCAGCTATTTAAGTTTTCTGAAGAAAGTGTTAAGCCAAAGACATCAAATCAAGTGGTTAATAAATGGTTCTTGTTCGCGTTGAACTCCTTTTCCAAGAGTTTGCAGGTAAGAGTACTGCAGTCTGATTTCCCAGCAGTGATTCCAGTTCCTGTTGCTCCTGCTGTATAAGCTTTTCACTGCACAAAACCAGTGATGGCCTTTTCCCAACTTGGTGGCTCTCAAAAATAGTTCTGGAGGGGAGCAGTGTGTCAGACTTTTTCAACTGATTACATCATTAAAAAAGTGAAGTTGTGAAAATTTCTGGGTCGTGGGGTGGGTTTGCAGGGCAAGTGTTTAGAGAAAGAGGTCAAGCCAAAGAAGTTTGTTCCATTTGGAAATTAAAAGGTGGGTCGTAACTAACGCGGAATCTGCAATTTTTGGCGTTATTTATTGTCTTTTGATTCCGGATATAGGATTTTTACTGCTTCCTTGCGTCTGGGTGCTTTGTTTTATTTGAAAACCTAAACTGAGGTCTGGTTATAAAACTTACTTCAAACTGTAGCAGATGAGTTCAGTAATTCTGCAGAGTTTACGTGTAACAGAACTGTTTGAGACACGTCCCCTGCCAATCAGGAGTGCAGTTGCTCCCACGTTACGTGAGGCTTAAACCAAGTGAGAGCGGCCCTTAGCTGCCCAGCCGAACAGTTCTGATGTTGCTTTACGATATCTTTGTTATGCAAATCGAGTGGTTACTGTATAATTCTTTTTTTTTTTTTCCTGCTGGCTAGTGGACCGTATCACCTGAGAACACGGGGTGATTCCAGGCTGGAATGGGATTCCCGGGGGAGCCGAGCCGCAGATGGATTTTGCAGTGCTATATTCTTGCCACGCGGTGGCACAAACCTCCCGCCCAGCGGCTTTTAGTCCCATCTAATAAATAGACTTTTTTTCTTTAAGTTAAATCCGCTGAGAGTGTGAAATACACCAAGACCGTGAATTGCAAGAGGATTTTTTCCATCCTAGTGCTGATGGTGTTGCAAAGAATAGGCACTGCCATCACGTTCTTTCCCATTTTTTTTCCCCAATCATCAAATTTAAGCTAAAAATATTTTATAATCAGAGCTTACTATATCGAGCCTTGCTAATTGACCTTGGGTGAAAGAATCATTTCACCCAAAAACATAATTCATGCATTAAGTGCCGATCTGCTAACGTTATAAAACAAAAATGTGAGGAACATGCAGTAGTCAGATCTAGCACAGTACTGTCATGTCATTTGTGGTTTGATCTTGTAGTAAAGTTATCCTTTGAATAGCAAAATGAACAGAAAGCTTGAAGGATCGGTGTCCTGAGTATTACAGTTCTTATTTTGCTGTGAGGAGAATGTAAGTGAGGGAGAAAGATGCTCCTCCACTTGGACCTTCAGAATAAATGCAAATGAATACGTGGGTATAAAACCTTTTTTTTTCTGCTTTTCTTAAAATTATAGAGAGAACGATTCTATCTGCTTGGGTTGATCATGTTTTTGAGAATTGTTCATGTTTTTGTTGCCAGTATCCAGTACCGAGTGGACACTGGTGACTGGTGGTTTGCCACTAGCAGAGGACTGATGGTTTTATTCCCTCTGAGCAATGGATAAATCCTACTTCTAAACACATGGCATATATCCCTGGCTGTTTAAAATCTGACATGTTAAGTTTTGTAATGCCATTTTCACAGGTGCTGGCCTGACTGTGGAAGAGTTTCTTCCGTATTTAATTCTACAGACACGAATGCTGATGTGGTGGGTATTCCTTGCTGGTTCTATTTCCAGCTCTTCATCCCAGCTGACTTTGCACATGCTAAAAAAGGCTTAGAGCCCAAGAGGGAGTAGGGAAACTCGTAATCTCTTGAAAAATCGGTATTTCTAATGAATTAAAAAGGATCTGGAGAAGGTTGCATCCCTTGTCTCCAGCTGCAAGTGACATCTGAAAATGACATTTCAGTAGGGAGCCTATGAAAATCACTGAGAGATTGTCAAACTCTTTAGAAAAAAGAAAAGGGGGGATTTCTTTGATCTCCGTATCATATCCATTTTCATAGTCAGAATCCCATTTTGAATGGTTGATTTTAGTCCAGTTTTCTTTCCTGCAGTATGCATTAAGAACAGTGGCAGATACAAATGGGATTTTTTTTTTTGCTTTTGTTTATTGTATCGAAAATATGGTTTTAGCCAGTTCCATGATTCCAGGGTGTGTCTTGTGATTTTAGGATCTTTGGGATGACTGTTACAGCCGACAGATGTAAGTGATTATTCAGATTATTAAGCATTACAGCAGAGTGAGGAACAAAGCAATAGGAGTCACAGTGGTCAAGAGGTCATGGAAGAGAATTTATGTTGGGTTTGGTTTGTGTTGACCCGAGAGATAAGATCAGTACCTGAAATTATGTGACTCATTCTGGGCCTTAATTCTGGAATTCGGTTTTCATGCTTTTAAATTAATTAATGAGTTGCATTTGAGGTTTGATGACTCTTCAGGTTTTAATAAAGAGTGTAGATTTGGAAGCTGCTGCCAACACTTCAGCCAGCTCTCACTCTTCTGTCCCCACCCTCTCATCGCTTTTGCCACTTAGATCCCAAGGAAGAAACTGCAGAAGACAAGGAACTGTGTCATTCCCACTGATTGAAAAGCCTTTAATAGATATGTCTATGACACCCTCAGATGTCCTTGCTGAGAAGTAATTTCCACTGGCTTTTGGGGTCATTCTCCCTTGGGGCTGATAAACTTGTTTCACAGAGCAGCTGAATGAAGCTTTTCGTGGAGTTGCTTTTACCCAGAAGAGCAAGAGAGAAATAAGTAAGGCTGTAAGAGGAAAAACTGGCTCAAATCCTAAAGGCAGAAGTTTTTCGTGGTGAAATATTTGTGTAATTAAGAAAATCTGACTACCTAAATGATCCCAAAACATACACAGTTACAGGCAGTGGCTTTTGGCAAAAAGGATTTGGCTTAATCGCGTAAAAAAGAATTTGTATAATGTTTTATTTATACAATTATCCAATTTTATGTAAGCTTGACATTAAGGCTCAGATAATCAAAGATTTGATTAAATTAAATCTTTGGGATTTGTACAAAAGCCTAAACTACTTTGCAAAAATCAAATGTTTTCTTCAGTGTACGGAGTAGGATGTTCAAGGCACTACCAAGATGCAAAAAGACAACAAAAAGAGTAATCCAATCACTATCAGTTAGCAAGTGGGACCTCATCCAAAGAAACTTTAAATCTATAATTTATTTTTATCTACCTGCTTAATTGGTCTTTGAATCATCAGTGTCTTCATAAAGAATATATATATTAAATCAGCTTAACATTACATATGTTGCACAGTGAAAGTATCTCCATCTGATTAGGCCTAAATTTTATCGCCAAAAAGCTGCATTTTGTTTTCTGGCATCGACCAGCAACTTCTCATTTTCTTAATTAGAAAAATATTTTTTCCATGATAGCGTTAGCCTCGTTGTATTAACTCCAGAATTCGTGTTTGTTTTCTTTTTCTCCGATCTGAACTGTTCAGTTTGTCCTTTTCAGTGTTGTCAACTCAAAGAAAGTTTCATGCAATGCTCTGCTGAGCCTGGTCTGCTCTCTGACTCATTTGACCAAAATATCTTCAACTATTCGGTATGTCCTGGGGACCAGAGCCCTGCCATGGCCACTGCCACCCTTTGGTGGCCTTCTGTTCGATGGCATTGTGCAAGTAAGAGCTGTAATGCCTGAATTTCTTCTAGCTGTGAGGGTTTTTTCATCACTTTCGTGGTTCTTTGGTGCTCTGAAGCACCAACAGCTGTCTTTGTGCAGGATGTTCCTGCCAGGGAAGAACTCGTGAAGTGTCTCATTCTCTCACACCTGAAGCTGCTCCTTCAGCGTTATTGAAGTCACAACTCTGAGAAGCTGCACTTTATCAGGAATCCTAAAATCTGTATGTATCTGTAGCTGTTTCTCGCTTTAATAAAGCTTCTATGCAGCTTGTGTAGCCTGTACAAAATCTTTATGCATGATATTTTCCTGTAAGGTATAGAAAGTCTTGGGTTTACTTTTTAAACCTTTCTAAATTGTTTTTTATAATGTCTTGAAGGTTTTTGGTGTTTTTTTTTTTTTTTTCCCCTACATCTTGGAAATTAAAATTTACGATATTTCAGGATTTGCACTGAAAACCTTAACGTTGATACTGGCCAACGTTAATACTGTTCAACCGCGAGGAAAAAAATGAAAAAGGAGGATATGCAAATACATCAGTGATCTCGGAAGTCACCAAATGATGGCAAAATACAGTTGGAACAGTTTTCCAACCTGTCCTTCAAGGCATCCAATACTGGAGGTTTCACAGCCCCTCCCTCCTACTCTTCTGCAGGGAGCGTGTAAAACAGATTTGGTTGTTTTCACGTGTCCAAATCCCTCTGTGCTTCCTGGCTTATCACTCATGACTCTTGTTCTGCTGGTGAACTCCCCAGGCATGCCAAAGTTTCATTTATTTTTCTTAAGAATGTCCTGCTTCACCTGTTTCTTAACCTGTGTTTATACGAGCCTTGGAAATTATGGCTCATCCCAGGGAACTTCAGCCCTATGAGTTTCATCCCTGCTTCAAATAAACCCACAAAACAACAGCAAAAGTCTTTCTAATAAAGGACTTATAGATAGATATGAAAGAAAATTTAATTTTGTATTAGTTCTAAATGCAGAAATAAGCATTTGAGTTTTATAGCTGGATAATGTATCCAGTATTCCACAAAGAGCAATAGAAGAGAAGCTGTAGCACCTAAACCTGGTTAGATCCTTGGATATAAATCATGTTTGCTGGCCTGTGCCACCCACAGTAATTTTGTTTCTGCTGCTATAAGGGCTAAAGCCTTATAGCACTTTTTTTGTCATGAAAACATATCCTTAATGCCAACTATTCAACCCTCTTCCCTTTTCCTAAAAAAAATGCACTCTCCCCCATGATTCCTTAATTTCAAAATTTCGATGTAAAGAGAAGCACTAACGCTGCTGGCCAACCTTTTGCAGTCCTAGAGAAAACTTGCAAACCTAAAATAACCTTCTGTTAAATTTTCTGTCTGTTTCATCGGGAAAGTGCTAAAAGAAAAAAAAAAAAATTAAATGCTTTTCCTTAACGTTCTAGGAAGTGTTTACCAGTTAAAAGAACGTTCCAGGGTCTGTAGCAAAAGCTGTCTGTGAAGAGTTTAGTACAGCAACACCAGATGATGACATCCATGAGAATAAACACTAACAAAGAGTTTTTAAAATCAGAACAAAAAACTCTCTCTGTTGTATGTTTTGGGTTTGCTTAGAATCGCAGCGCCTTGAGTTATGAAAGCACGAGTTTTCAGTTTAAATAAAACTTGTCATAGGCTGGATTTTCCCTTGCAGTTGAGTACAGCCCTGATGTTTTTGAGTAAGGGGTGACAGTGGAACGGGGTGTAGTTGTTAAATGCCTGAGAAGAGACGCCACGTAATTCTTCCAGCTCAGGAGAAAGTGCTGCGGTGTGTTACCACAGCTGGACGTGCACACTGTCCCTCGAGGAAAAGAGAGGGTTTGTGTGCTGGAAACCTTGAGAAACAGCAGGACTCAGCCCTTTCTGCCTCATCCCCATCCAGTACATCAATAGAGATTAATGTGAGGATGATGCTATTTTAAATAATCAAGTTTTGCACTCTTCTTTTTAAGCAACAGCTGGCGATTTCAGCAAAAATCTTCCATCTTTGGGATTTGTATTTTCCTGCTTTTGTCTAGAACCAGGGGGCTCCTGTGTTGTATTCCATAGTCACTTGGCCAAGTAGTATTGCCCATTATCGTGCTTTGATTGTAACACATCAAGGAACAAGGCAGGGAAAGAAACATATTCTTCGGTCTCTTTGAAGGTGACGCAGTTGGCAAATGTTTTTTTTAAAGTGCAAATCAAACCCAGTTGCACCTTTATACATCTGAGTAGTTCCCTGATGCAAGGGACAGATGAGTTCGCTTACACGGCTGTGGGGTGATTTGTATAAGTGAATTAAATGAAATCAGTTCTACGACTACTTACCTGGGATGCCCATTAGAAGCCAGAGAGTTAGCACTAAAATTTAAGTGGATGGACATTGATATATCACCTTATTAATAATGTCTATTAGTGACAGAAAAATAATTTGACCAGAGAGTCATTTTAATCCAGAATATTTGTTGGTGTATTAGTAGAGTCTGTGATATTAGAGAAGTTTTATGAAATCTGTTAGATTGATTCTTAAAATGCTCCTTTCTAAGATGTTGACTAAAATATTTCAATCCCAATTATGCACCAGCTCTCTTGCGGTAAGTTGATGATTCCAATGAAAACAAAGGAAGAAAACTGGATTATAGACTGTTTGCCTTTTACAGTGTAAAACATCCTTTAAATAATGATTTCTCTCCTTGTATTTAGGCAGTTAGCAATAAACATTTTTAACTTCAGCTTATTTTTCATTTCCTGGTAAATGTCAGCTACAGCCTTTGCTGATTTTCTGCTTCGATAATATAATCCTCCTGGATAGTGGACAGGAGGCGACCAGGGAGAGCTGAAAGGGAAAGTCAAGGTCAATTAATTATCACGATAGTTCACACTCAGACCGTTGTGTTGCAACCAACACCACCAAAGATCAATAAAGCCATTGATCTTTGGGTTTTGTTAAACTTTTGTCCCACTGCAGAGCAGCCCGTCCCTGGCCCCTTTTACTGCTCTCTGCCTAAGCGGGACAGAAAATCCAGGGTCCTTTCAGGGACTGTGACGTGATGGGGGGCAGAGCTTTCTCCTTCCTGACTCCATGGGCAGCAGGGCTTGGCACGGGTTGCCCAGCCACAGACCTCTGTGCTTTTATTGACGTGGAAGTGCTTTAAATGAGCAATGTTCCATCCCCAGGTTGCTCAGGAGCAATCCCCCGTGATCGATTGTCTTCCCAGAGCTGGGGCAGTGACTCCAGGAGGTGCCCGGTGCTGCCCCTGGGCTGCGGTGGCAGCTCTGGGGCTGTTCAGATCAGGTTTTCCAGAGGATCAGAGGAATAAATTCAGAATTTGTTTCTGTGAATAATCTCCGATGTCTGCTTGCAATTTGCTGGTTCCGCAGAAAATTTTTGGCAGCGAACATGTTTGCTTGGATTCTCACAATTGTTTTGGTAAGCATATTCTTTCCCTTGACAGGCCCCTCTTGGCAAATATTTCAAATTCCTGTCTTTCTCTTTTTACATTTTAGCTTTTCTCAGGATTTTTAGCTGCAGCTCTCTGATATTTCTAAGGGCAGCTCTACATGTCACTACATTGTCACTACACGATGCAGAATTCCTAGGGTTTATGCAGAATTCCTTCTCTTCCTTCAGTATATTGAGGAGATTTTGGCTAACAGTAATGAAGGAAGAAGCCTGGAAAAAACCTGGAGGGAAATAAGCAAAAGTCAGACTGGTCATCATTAAATGGGAAGCTGCATTTTTGTAGGAACTGAAATTCAGCATTTTCAAAATTATCCTGTTGCAGGTCCTAAATCAGGATTGCAAAAAAAATTCATTTTTTATTTCAAAAAAATTGCTGAGATCTTGCAATATTAAACTTTCTTAACACTGGAGCATCCAGGCAGTGAGAATGTCTTGGGGTTTCCAAACTCAATTTTGATCTCTTCCAGTCCTTGGATCCTGGAGTTCCCCTCCACTCACCAGTTGTCTGCAAGGAGCAAGTTACCACCAGAGGCTTTGGAAGTTCAGAACACATCTGGGAAGCCAGCTGGGTAAATCAGGGCCACAGCTACTGCCAAGTTTGCTGGTTTCCAGCTATATAATATCTATATAAAGTGTCAGTGGAAAACTGTTTCATCGTAAAAGTCATGATGAACTCCAGTCAAGAGGTTGGTGCAGAAGTGGTGATCCAGCAGCAGAGGAGTAAGAGGGATAACACACTGGAGGAAATAGAGTTAACAAAAGGAACCAGGTGAATTAGGGCTGATAGAGGTACCTGAAGAGATGCAGCCAAAAGTCACTGAAGGGATTGGTGGGCAGGGGATGTTACCCAAAGGTGAGAAGATAAGTCACACAGGGGCAGTGGCTTGCGTGCGAATCACTTTCCTATAGATCAGTAAACATCTGGGGCTGAAAATGATACCCAACCTATTGACATAACTTCTGGCAAAACAGAAGGTAAATAAAATAATTCGGATTTTGCTGACACATTAGCATGTTATGATTGTGATTTTTAGTTTGTGATCTTGCCTGCATCACCTTTAGATGGCTCGTGTGAGGATAAAGAAGGGGCTGATATGGAAATGCAGGGGAGATGAACGGGGACAGAAAGCTTATCAAGTTTTGTTTAAAATATTACTGTAGGTTTATTTCACTGAAAATAAAGATCTTGGAGAGGGCTGAAAATACAATTTTATCATAGCAGAGCAAAATTAATGAAAAATATCAACTAGATCTAGCTGCTATTTTTCTTTTACATGTAAAATGCCAATTACTATTTGTGATGTAGTTCAGAGTGTAATTGGGAGATTCATAAAAATACTTACGTGTAATTATTTTTATTTTAAAAAGTAAAGCAGCAACTGCTTTAAGAAGTATTTTCCTAGGGTTTGTTTTTACAGGTTTTGCTGTGCAGCTCTGAGCAAATCGGTGAGATGGCCACTGCCTCAGTTTCCCCTGCTAGATACAGACGTGGTACAATCAATCCCTCAGGGCGCCACGTGATTTAAATCAGTGGGCTTTTTCAGAGGTTCTGCCTCTTCAGACTGGACTACAGTCTGTTATTTTAGTAAGCAGATCTCAGCTTTCCTTCGGAAATTTCCGTTTTGTTTTTTCCCGAGCCCTGGAATTGCGAACAAATCGTTCTGGCTCCGGTTTCCTCTGTGAGTGTGCAGATTGCTACGAGCAGTAATCTCTCTTTTATCTGTTTGCTGAAGCACATGGACTTGTTTCCACTTGTTCCCGGCTGGCTGGTGTTAGGACCCAGAGAAGAGACAGCAGCAACGTGATATAAATAGAGTACCAGAATGGGACAAAGTTTGAGGAGAAAGCATGACATCACTCGAGCTTGCTCTCCACCCAAAAAGATCTGGGATGGAGGTGCAAACGTGAGCTGGCCAAGCGAGGAGTTTGCAGCTCCTTTCAGCTCGCTTTCTGAGGGAATAGGGAGAGTTTTGCGCCCGGTGTGCTATAAGGAAGTGCATTTTCTTGCGAGCAAAACTACAACCGGCTCCGGCTCTCTGACAACGTGAAAGTAATCGCAAGGAAAAGACAACCATAGGAAGAAAGTTGAAAACAAGATCTTTTCTTTTTGGCACAGATTGCAACAGAAATATTTGACTCCTTTCCGTGGAACAGCACAAACTTTCGGATTTTATGCACGTTTCTTTTAATTCTCCTCCAATCACGGGAATTTATTTGGAGTTAAATGAAGATATCAAAGTGTGAAGCAAGAAAATACTACTTAAAGGGTCTGGAAGGATATTTTGCCATCACTGAAGGAACAGACTTTTTGAACCTGCATGGAAAATGACCTTTTTAATACCAAAAGTAGCAAAGGAAAACTTATGATTGAAATCTTACAGGAGCTTGATTTCAGTTGTACTTTTAACCTGAAATAGACCATGGAAAGTTTATTATCCCTGCTCTGTTGTCATTATTCTTTGCTGATTTTATTTCAGCAAAAATACCAGGTAATGTTCTGAATATGGTCAGTTATTGAGATGTACTTGGATTCCTCTTAGCAAGTTTTGCCTCACTATGTCTCATTATGTAATATTTTATGTGCAGGTGTATGGAAACTATTCCCAGCTACCCAAACACCCAGGTAAGGAATGCTCTATTTACATTTTATGACAACGTGCTTAAATATTCATTTGCTTTTTTTTTGCTTTGTACTTTTTGTTCTCTTAGTACCTCCAAAGAAACTGTGATCCCACGCTTGAGTGTCAGCTCTGTATTAAAAATGTAATAGTCTAAAGTATCAGAATGTCCCAGTCATTTTAAATTCAGTAACCTTCCCACTGAATATTCTGCATAGAGATATATTTGGAGAAAAACGGCTTGTATTTGATATGTGGAAAAATCCTATATGCACTTATTACTTTTTTTAAGTCGTTTTTTTCTGAATCAGACACAGGCTGTTTGCTTTTTTTTCCCCTCAATGTTCAGCATTTTCAATTCAGTGATTTACTGTTAGATATGTCAGCTTGTATACTTTGCGGTACTTTGGCATGGCTTCAAGTCATCCACCCTCCTCCCAGCCTCCACGCTTCAGTTTAAATCAGTTACTGAGCATTTTAAGGGATCTCTCATCTGTTTTCAATGTAGAAAAAAAACTTATTCAAAGCTTATTTGGGGTCTGTGTGTGTAACTGCAGACTTCTTCTGTTTATATAAATAGTTTAACCTCAAGCCTCATGGTGGTGTACAAGCACAATTTTACTGCTTTACCAATTTGTGTGTTGCTTTGTGCTTTTTAGTTTTGACCATATGTAATTATTTTCAAGTCAAACACTTGAAAATACGTGGGAATGCCGCGTTGGCTGCTAGTGCAGTAGCTTCAGCCTGATTAGTTTCTTTTGTTCCACCTTTGCTCAAAAAACAAGAAATACAATCCCATTCCCTGCAGATGAGGATCACTGGCTTCTGGCTGGTGGAACAACACGGGGGGAAAAAGCCTCCTGGGCGAGTTATCCAGCCCTGATTTTGGAGCACAGCGTGTGTGTGAGGCACAGCTGCAAGAGATGCTCTCTGGATTTGAACCAGGCTGCGAAAAAGCCCTGTGATTTTGTTCTGATCAGTGTAGTCACCTGTGGAAAGGATATAGCGTTCAAAGCAACAGGTATTTTTTTTTTTCCAGAGGTCTTTTGGCTGGAAGTGGGGTAACAGCATGGTTTCGTGCAGCTCAGAACTGGGAGCTGGGAAAGCCACCAACATGCAGCGTGGCCCTGGGCAATTTTGTTTGCTGTATATATATTTCCCTTCCCTTTCCTTTTTTTTTTTGGTCCATTTTCACAGCTTTTAAATGTAAGCTCTCTAGAATATTGCTTCTTCGTATGAGTTTGATGCCAGCCATGGCAACGCCTTTGTTGTGATGCTGCTGCTCCTGCTACTAAAATGCTCGTGCCCTGTCGTGACACATTTTTTGGCATCAGATAATTTTCCCCCCCGGGAGCTTTCTTTTCTCTTTTTCTCTCTTTTTGTAATTCTTCTTTTTCTACCACCTCTCTTAAATCCCCTTTTTGTCCCCCAATGCAAAAGGGAGATGTTAATGGGAGCAAGAGATGTTTGCATATGAACACAGTGTGAAGCAGCAGGTGTGTTCTGCGCTCTGCAAATGGAGCTGGGAGTTTGATGAAAGTCAGATGGAGGTACATTAGCTCGGGTAGCCTGTGTGGATGCTCTTACTGCCACAGAAATTTATAATTTTCATTTTCTTTTGCAGCAGCCAGAATATGTTCTTTGAAGACAGAAATGCAAAAAGTCTTGTTCCTCTATCCCCGCTTTCTCAGTCTGCTTGGCCACGCTCAGCTTAGTGGAGTTTGAGTTGCTTGGAATTTCAGACTGGATTTTGTATGTGCTTGTTCTGTGTCACTATTCTCTTATGCTGGAACTATCTTTGTCCTTTCATTAGTAGTTCTGCCTTTTTCCTCCAAATAGTCCAAGGAAATGTACAGCCATAGAACCTTATCAACTTCCCTAAAGATATCCCCATCTTATCTACTTATCCCTCTCTGTGGGAAAACCTCCGTGACAACCGCAAACATTTAGTTAGGTGGGCTAATAATAGATCCTAGTCAATTATGAATCATTTGATAGATATCTTGGGTATAGTCGAGTTTGGAAGTGAGTCTGAGTACTTTTTGTATCCTCACAAGACACAGAATTTCTTTTAGTTCTTCTTCCTCAGATTTGCAATTGCTTGCTGTGATGTTTGAGCAATTTGCACACATAATAAAAAAATAAATCCTAGGATCCCACCTGTGTCAGACTTCAGACACTAAACCATGAGGGTGGAGGCCATCAAACTGCTCCCCATTTTGTGCATTTGGCAGTTTAAGGATGCAAACAAAATTTTTGCACCTTCTTATCCGTGATAAAGAAATCCTTTTTGTGTCCAGGACATTAAAATGATAGAATAATTATCAAATAGGCAAGCTGTTTTGATCTCAAGAGTGAAGAAAGCCGTGGGATAGTCTGAAAATGTCAAAGGACACTGCCTGTGACTTGTTTTAATTTGCACATCAGGAGTGGGAAGCTTTTTTGGTGGTGTACAACAGCTGAAGTGGGTTTTAACAAACTTATCTCTGTCAGCTTCACACCTCAGGTTCTTGAAAGATTGCTTGGGATTGAAACATGATTGTAGGTCAGAGAATTACAGATATGGTGTATATATAAATATTTGCTGTCCCTGTCCCTGTCATCCATGTTGTCATCCCCACCTCCACCTCCAAAGGAAAGATTAACTCAAACTAGTTGGGTGATGTGGCATCGTGGTGAACAAAACACATCACTCTGTTTGCATTCACAGTAACATTTCTGAATATCTGTATCAACCTTCCAAAACTTCCTCAGATACGGGAGATTATGAATTTATTTCAGCACAGCTGGTTGAATCGATTGTTTTGAGACTAAAGGGTTTCTTGCAGCTCACAAGGTAACAAGAAATTACAACTCGTGTTTTGCTACATTATTAGGGCTCTACTCTTAAAATAGAACTGTTATCTTAACACAAAATGTGGTTGTTTTGGCCAGCCTGCTTCTGACTCAGTTTAAGTCATCACATCTCCTAAAATCTGTTCAACCTCTGGGCAGCCAGACTGTGCGGATAAAAGTGCCAGTGGAACCCAGCAGGTGTTTCACCTTTGTCAGCTCCTCCACCTGTTGCTAAGGAGGACATATGTAGGAAAACCAAACGTTCTGATCAGCCACAAAGAGCTGTTCTGGGTTTGGTGCAGTGGAGAAGGTTCTGAAGGAGTAGCCAGTGATGCCGTGCGGGGAGGAGCGAGCGCTCTTCCATACGCTGCTTAATGTTCTGGAAGCTCTTCCTCCGAGGAAAATCAAACTCCTTCTGTTAAGGGAGGTTCTGCCGTACTGCTGCTGAGGTGAGAGCTGTCTGGAGACATCAGGAAGGCTGGACTCTGCTGTGATGGTTGTGCAGACACCTGTGCTCTCCTCCGCGGTAACTGCTCCTTCCTGGTGTCTCCCCACAGACAACCAAGGGTGAAAAACCACTTGGATTAATACAAACTCAAGGTGTTGCACTGGTTTTCCAGTGGATTTTGATGCGAGGATAAGATGCCTGGGAATTCTGTAGCATCTTCTCCTACTCCCTGGAGCTGCAGAGAGCTGAGTTGCCTCTACAGGAGGCAGGAGCAGGAGTAGTTTGCTGCAGAGACCAAACAGTGCTTTGTACCACCCATCATGTGCTTGAAACCTCAGTAAAATCTAGAAATTCCTCTTGGCTGGCTCCTCAGCTGTTACTTTAATGAATGCTGCTGGATACAGGCAGAGATTTAGTCAGAGATTGTTGCGCATTTTAAGTGCAACTAAAATAAAAATCAGTAGAGTTTTAAAAGCAGGTTTTCTGCAGTGGTTAATCGGGTGGCTTTTATCTACTCCACTGTTTTGATTTATGATCTCACTTATGCACCACACTGGGTTTACAGAAAATATTTTCGTTTACTTAACCAGTTGACCTCCTTTATTGTTATTTTTTGTTGCACTCCTTGTTGGTCCTTTCTTTAATAATCTTTTCAACTGTGTTTCTTGCAAGGGTTCAAAGTTCTCGCATCAGCTTCCCATTACTGGCCATTGGAAGATGTGGATGGAATTCATGAGTTTCGGGATACAAATGGAGGTAGACAAAGGATTCACTGACAATGGCAATAACATAAGTATTTGTGGCAGTCTGTAAGTAAAAGAGGAGCAGGAGAAAAGAAAGGGCTTAGCTTTTGTGCCACAGCAGTTGAGGTTTTTTTTTTTTCTCAGTCAGTGTTTTTGCAGTGCTCTGATGTCCAAATGATATTGTATTTGTGAACTGATTTTTATAGACTATTCTCAGAGGTTTTATGGGCTGTCTGCGCATTGTTAAGGTTATAAAGAGAGAAGGTTTATGATCCAAAGAGTCATTGAAATCACAGTTATTAGTTGGTTTGGTACATGCATAGCATGCACTAATACACTCAGTGGCTGAGATCTTTGGCTATGCCAGCAGTGCAGGTGTCTCCTTTTTGGGTTTGGAAGGAGTTAAATGCCCAAGTTCCTCACGCACCTTTAAAAATTGCATGTAGAATCTATAGAAAGAGAAGTGTAAGCTCTTATCCGGATACTTCTTACACATTTTTATCTGCTTTTGGGTATGTCCTTAAAAATAGCATTGCAGCAGTAGTTCATATTAAGTCGGGTTTTTTTTTCCAATGAGGCAAAATCAAGAGAGATTTTAAGGCAAAACTCACTGTTAAAGAGTCAGTCGTGAGGACTGCAGGGGAATGTTATTAAAGGGCAGTCTGGTTGGATTCAGCAGCTCCCTGGATCTGACGTGGCACCCGGGGACCGAAAAGGGCGCGTGGGGCTCTCCAGGGATGTGCAGGTGATGTAGTTAACGGAGCTCCGGCAGAACCACCGTGTCCCACGGCAGAGCCACGGCCTTGCAGGGCCATTCCTTTCGGATGAAACGCTCGGCTCTGCTCTGCCTCCTCCGGAGACTCAAAGGTCCCTCAGGAATTTTAACATGAACTGGTTTTTCTCCTCTGACACTTCAGCCGATTCCAAGTCGTGCTGATGTGTGCTCCCCAGGATTCCTTGCTCCAGGGCTGCCCACCCTGGCAGCTGAGCTGAGCTGGTTTATCCCGGTGCAAGGAGTGTATCCCAGACTGTAATATCTTCATCCAGAAAGAACCACTGCAGAAGATTAAATCAGGAGTTAGAGACCTTTACGACCTTACATGAAAAATGTTACCAGAAGTGCAAAGTTATTGCTATTTATTGCACAAAAATGGCAATGTCAATCTCTGGTCCTAAGTCTGAAAAAGATTCATAAATATCTAAAACCTTTTATTGCAGAGGTGTTCAAGTACTTTAGGCTTAAACATTGACCTATCTTTCCACAAAATTTCTGAAAGGAATGGAATTGGCTGACCAGAAATATATCTTGGTAATATTCTGCTTCTATTAGGAGCTGATGGCAGCATTCCTATTGACTTCAATAGAATAATAATTTGGATTACAAAAAGTTACCATGTGAGTTCTCTAACAGTGTGTTAAAGTCATTTCCTGACACTGGACTTCACATGGTTTGAAAAAAGGTAAAGTGCTTCATATCTAGCACTGTTTTGGCAATCATGTTACAACAAAGTTGTTTTGAAAGTGCTTGAAAATGATAAATATAAAATACAGCTCTTGGGAAAAAATGACAGTTCATGTCAGACTGTTTTTCAAATTTTGTAAAATCACATTATTTCAGCGAAATTCAGAAATCTTTTTAGTAGTATCCTGGCAGAGATGAAGCAGAACAGATGAAGCTCCTGATCCTACAAACCTTCACTTACAGGAATGGGACTGGCTCACCAGAGCCATCTCTTTTGACTCCTATTATGACATGGTGATAAAGAACTTTATAAATGAGCCAGCTGCATGACTTTGCTGAAGAGATTTGGAGGACTTTGTCATGCTGTTATTTGCAGAGGGTGCCAGGAGCCAAGTCTTTATCTCTGCAGAGCAATTCCGACAACGCTGAGTTCTTTCCTTAATTTTGTAGTGGATAGCTCCGACTATTCTCAGCTGCTTATATTCTGCCTGATAAGACAGAGACATCATCTCTACTGCCTCCAGCAGAGCTTTTATGTATCTGTCTGATATTTGACTTTGATATACAACAAAAGTTTTCTTTATTGTTGTAATCTACTGCAGGTGACAATTTGCTTGTTTTTGATACCATTCTGATGACACAACTCTTCTGTTTATTGCTGGAGCCTTTCTTGTTTTTCCACTCATCATGTCATGCAATTATTTTCATTCCATGTTTCTCCTCTTAAATCCTTGAAGCATCATAATCTGTCCGTCATGTTAATCCATTTTATTTGTTGAAGTCATTGTGCACGAAGCCAGATTTATATCTCTCAATGCATTTGTGTTGTGAGAGTGTGTCAGCAAATTAATTTTTGGTTATCTCAGCAGTGGAAGCAATTGAAGGGAAACAATCAATTCAAAATATAGCAAATAAAAAAAAAAGTGGCCGTATTCAGGTTTTTCATCTGACCCCTGGTTTTCCATGCATTTTTATCTTGAGGGTTTTGTGTGTATTTTTCTTTTCTTTTAAGAGCATTTGTCTTTTTGTTCTCTGAGCTCAGATGGTCTAAATCCGAAATCAATGTCTCTCCATTTACCTTCATGGGTTTTCCATCAAGCTTTATTTGCCTGCCCAGGGTAAAAAATTACAGTGTGCAAGATACTGTTAAATTATCAACATCAGGAAAAAAAAAGAAATTAGAGAATAAAATTTTATCGCCAGATATAAAAAAGTTGGGGCTTTTCTTACGTTTAGATGGAATTTCTTGTATTTTATTTTGTGCCTATTGCCTCTTGTCTGTTCACTGGCTACAAATAAGGAGAAGTCTGGCACTATTTTTGCATCCCACATAGAGCATTTTTACACACTGATAAGATCCCTGAGCCCTCAGATCTCTGGGCTGAGCAGTCCCCAGCATTCTCAGCCTTCCACTGGACTTACTCCAGTTGTGTCCATGTCTCCCTCATACTGGGGAGCCCACAACTGGACATGGGATTGAATTGCCCATAACTTTGGCACCAGTGCAATGATTTTTATTATACAGGCAGAGTTCCTTACCAGCAGGAATATATTTCAGAGCCCTTCACCTGCAGTTGTATTTTTTTACAGTTTTTTTTTTCTTCTCAGTAACTGTGAAGAAAATACTGTTTTAGTGACGCTGGATTTGCTTCACTTGTGCGGGTGAAGAACGAGACGTTCACGTTCCTGCAGCTCCCGGGGAGAAGCTGGGGCATCATTTTACAGGCCACTGATCAACACCTGTGCTTTGTGCTGGGTTGAGAGATATGAACTGGTCAATTCATTACTGATTGTGTTGATTCATTGTTTTGCTTATTTGCTTATTTTCTTTTGTTGTTCCACCCAGCTCTAAGAATCCACAACTTCACTGTGCTTCCTTCCCATAACTCTACCTTTGTATATACCAATGACTCTGCCTACTCTAACTTCTCTGCAACTGTAGGTGAGGATTTACATATTTTTGTTTTTTTTTTTTTGTTCTGCGTTTGTCAGGCTTGGATGGTTCTTGTAACGTTGGATTCAAAGTTAACGCTGAGTTTTGGTTCAAGTGGTCGTGTGGTTTATGCTCACATTGTCACGCATGCTTGCAAAAGCACTCCTGCGATGTTACCTGGGTTAATCTGAATTATTAAGAGAGGAGGATGTGCCCCAGTGGTCCTCCAGAACCTAAAACATTCCTGTTAGTCTTAATAAAAACAGAGACGATGTTACAGGGGAACATATAAGAATAAATAGGTTGATTTTCTTTCTTGTCTTTCAAGGCTAAAACTCCATTTTTCATTGTTTCGTAGTATTTTTTAAAGGACACGTTAAGAAAGGCAGATGCAAACAAATTTGCAAAGCCTGGAAGTAAGATCTTGTCAACTGTGACAACTTTGATTCACGTGATATTTTTTTAAAAAAACAGGGAAGCAAAAATCTGCATATATATATGTCCATTTATTGATTTTAATGTTTTTTTAACATAAACGCTTTAGGAGATAAAAGGAAGGACAGAAACTCACAGCTCACCAGGTAGAAACCTGACAGACTGGAAACTAGTCACATTTACAGCAGCATGACATTAAAGTCACTTAATTTAAGTCACTAGCATTTGTATTGTGTAGGTGCAATTGAAATATGAGCTCTTGTCCACTTTATGCTTAGGTATTAAGTCACATCAAGTTGTTGGAAAATCTGACCTAAGGGTAATGATGGAAATGGTGAAACTGTCATTTGGGCTGCTCAGATACTAAGATTTTTATACTGGAATACTAAACCCAATATTTTTTTTTACTCTCTAACAGTAAAAGTATGCTGGCAAATGTGAACTCTATTAATAATGAACTTCAAATGACCCTAATTCCTTTCAGTCCTTTCTTATCTGCTTTATAGACCATTTGCATAGTTCTCACATAATAAAATATGTTCAATATGAAAGTTATAAAGAGTGACATCAGTGGCAAAGGAGATGCTATGGAAACAGAAATGCATTACCTTATGGGATTTATTCTGGCTAAATTAACTTCTAATTCAAGTGCCTCAGGAAGAACTTATGGAGCTTCTTTGCTCCATAGTGCACACTCACAGTTTTAAAAGAAACTAAATTTTATCTGTCAGTTAGAGGCAGGACTTGGTGATTTCTTTCTCCAATGAAAGAGAGAAGATACCTGAAAGCTGATAGTTAAATGCTGAAATAAGAAAATATTTCCGTATGCATTCAGTGAGGGCTATGCCAGGCTGTTGCTCTGTCCCTGAGGGGTGTTCTCCTGCCCTGGGACTGCTGCCCTCCTGCCTGCAGGTTGCCTGCAGTTTGGAAAGCAGATGTTGTTTTGCCCGTGTCCCCGTTGCATAAAGGAAGGCGCAACCTGGAAGCAGCGACGGCAGTATTTATGATTTTCCCTGCAGATGGATAAGGTCTGTCCCTGGCACTGAGCGGGCACTTTTGCCATGGTTTGTGCTCTGCAAAAGGTTCTGTTGAGGCAGGTGGATGAACAGGGATAAATACTGAGAGAAGGTCCTCACGTCCCACCCTTCACATGTTTTAGACCATTTCTGTGCCTCCCTCGGTTCCCCTCATGATCTCATGAGATTCCCAAACACCAGGCAGCACCTGGCTGGTGATTCCTGCACCTCGGAGCAGGGAAATGTGTTCTCCCTGCTGGAGTTCCCTCGGAGCGCCTCTGCTCCTCACACCCTTCCAGAAGAAATTATAAAGAAGGGTCTTAAAAGCAAGGTTCTGAACGTTGACAGTCCTTGCAGGAATTGCCACCACGAACAGCGGGGTTAAGAGGAAATCCCACAGGGAACAATTACACTCTGTCTGCTCAGAAATAGACGGTTGAATATTCTGTGTGCTGTGGAATTCAGGCGTTTTGACGCATTTCAGAATGTTTTAGCTGTGAATTCCCTCTGTCTTCGCTGCTAAAAGCAGTCCCTCTTTTTATCCCGGGACAAGGGAGATGAGCTCCCCATCATCATCTGTAGCTGCCCTCTCAGACCTTGGTGAGGTTTCCTGTAGTAGACAAGTATCATGTTTTTTAGTATTAAGAAGGTTCGTCTGGTAGGAGATGAATCAATAGCGATTTTCTTTGGGAGGGACACAAGAAAATCACAAGAAAATTAGTCATGATCCACATCAGACAAAGAAATGGCCTTTCCAAATGACAAGGATGCCACACCAAAGGATGTCTGAAAAGGAGATGTATTTCTGTCTTTTTAGTGTAGCTTGTCAAGTAAATTTCATTGAATTATGTTTTTAATGAAAAGTGGGTTTTGATCACAAACTTTCCCTTTCAAAAAACAAAAAAAACCCAAACAAACAAAAAACCCCCCAAAAACCTAATTCTATTACAGTTTTGACTGATTAAAGAATTTCTTCACTAACTCAGCTGAACAGTAAAATATCTCTAGGGCGTGTCTGGTATTCAGAACTCTGGAAAGAATAAGGTTTATTCAGATTACTTTAAAATAATCATTTTTGGGTGCATGGGTTCTGTTAAACAGTCTTGGTTAATCACAGAGTTGAGTGACAGATGTAATATTTACAAACTTGAAATAAAAGAGATATCTGTATGTTTCTTTAAAAATACAATAACAAACCACCAGCAAACTCAAACAAACAAAAATACTTAAAAGAAAAACAAACATACAAAATTAACAAAAATAAACAGATAGTTGGAACAAGATAAATATCTGAGGTGTAAGAGCCTGTTAAAATCATGTTTCCAGGAAGTTTTATGTAAATGCTAAGATATATATTGCTTTTCCTTTAGATATTGTAGAAGGAATGGTGAACAAAGGAGTTTACGTCACTGAAAAAAAAGGAGTTACCTTTCTCTTCTTTGGAAGCTACCAAAATTCTTGCATTAGTAATCCAGAAGTTTGTGGACCTGAAGGTGAGCAAATTTATTAATTATTGTTTACATTTCTTTTGCTGTCAAATTGTGTAATTCAATAATCATTGTTTCTTTCCTCATTGGAATGAAATCAAAAATTCCAGCTTGGCACTTTTTTCCTTCTAAGACAATTGAGTGTTGATTGCTGAAAATTTTGTCTTTTCTAACTGCAATTTAAATTAGAACTGGTCGTCAGCTACTCGGAGCAATGTTTTACAGTGTAATTAATTCAAACCAAGCCAGAAACAAAATTACAGTGTCCAAAATCTTACCAGTGGCAACAAAATGAATGAATTCCTACAAGAACAGCAGTTTGACAAGCAAAGAAGTTGTAACACAGCCTTCAAATTCAGGAGACAGATTCAGTGCGGCCTCTTAGAGGGAATGGGTTTGGGTTTTTCAGATTTATCTCTAGAGATAACAACATTTGTGGGTCTCTGGTGTTACGGAATCCATTTGTCCTCACAGACACTTAAATCTCTTCATTCTCTTTCTCTTCCCCTTTTTTCTTGGGCTGGGTCACAAAATGACAGGTGGAATGGGAAGGGCACAGGTTTGACAAGGGGTTGGTTACAGAAAATGGCTAAAACTGTCTCTGGCTGTCAAAGCAAACATTCACCTTGTCACTGACATCGAACGTTCACCAGGGATTGAAAAGTCTGTACAAATTGAAGGCTCGATAGGAAATGGTGGCTTTCTGTAAATTCCAGCAGTCCCTAAACTTAAGCAGCGTTGTTAATATTGAATTTTTTTTGCTTTTATTGATTTAGGCCGTTCTTCAAACAGGTTACATTGCTTGAAACAGGATTGCTTTGAGCTGCTAAAACAAGAGCTGTGTATGAACTTTTTATGAAAGTAGGAGACACTCAGAGAGCAGATGGTACATGGCTGTTACCTGAGAATATTGGAAAAAGTAATTCGGTATCCAACTGTAGGTGTATTTTCTGATGAATGCTGTATCTTTTCATACCACTGGGAAATAAAAATCATCAGGAAGTCATATTGTTTTAACATCTACAGTAGAACCTAATAATGAGAATAAATTATTTTTATAGTACCAGAGCACTGGCAGTATCTCACAAATAAGGACATTAAAAACATAAAACACTGAAGTGTCCAGCAGATAAAGTGGGAAGAACTCATACAAGCCATAAGTACTAAATCACCGTAGCAGGTATTAATAAAAAAAAGGGGAAAAGCCAACGCTCTTTTGTCTAAAGAGAGTGTCTTTTCTAATCAAATGCACCTGTGGCAAGGATAAAGTGTAATTTTATGATTAGAGGTAATTTTATTCCAGCCTGTTGTTGCTTAAACATCTCTTGATGAATTGGTTGTGTTTGGATGAAACTGGTGTTAAGTTCGCTCAGCCGGGGAAATGAAATGGTCTTGGGATCTTTCCAGATGAAATACTCCGACCTATGAAACAAAAATCCCACCCTTTTTTCCTGGGCTAAATTTCATAACATCTCAGGACTGTTATTTTTACTGGAGAAACCAAATTCTTCTGGCTTTTGAAACGTCGAAACGTTCTTCCCCCACCTTGCTCTTTCCCAAGGGCTTCTCGAACAGTGGTTTTCTGTGAGCAGTTCTGGGCTCACTGGAGTGGCATTTTCAGTCAGAAGAAACAATTTGTGAAAGAGGCAAGAGGAATGTTCTCGTCATCATTAGTTTGAGCACACCAGGAACAGTTGGAGTGAGCCAACATACGTGAAGTTGAAACGAAAAAAAGATTTAAAAGCTATGTACGACATAACATTTCATAAAGTAAAGAAGCCGAAAGGTGAACTCAGATCCACCTGCTGATGAAGATATTGCAAGGCACCTCAAATTCTTCAGCTGGGAGTTTGCAGCATTTTTGTAGCTTTAAACCCGCATCCATCAAGATCAAGCAACCTGAGGTTGATGGTGTTCATTTACTGATCGATTTCTAGGAGGCCAGTGGTGTCTGTTCATCATTTCCAGGGCGATTATTTTATGGTGTACAAAGCATAAAGACCATGCGAACTGAAGGTTGCTGTCACGAGGATGAACAAAAAGATCAGTTCGATGGGAAGACGCTACTTAGCTAAATTATTTATTCTGCAATGATTTTTAGCTTTTCTGCGAAGTTAAGGTGATAAAAGGATCATGTGAAACATAAAAAAATTATGTGCCGTATATACCATTTCTGATGACTATAGTGAACTGCCTGAGGCTTTTCTGTCTTTGATCATAAAATTATGAAACACGTAAAAATCTGTGGATTTAACACGAAATGTACACAGCAGTTTGAGAGCTCCATTAACTTGTCCTGGGCTATCTGGCAGCAAATTGGCAAAGTTCATACTGCTCGGAGGGCCTCAGAACTGCTAACTATAAAATTATCCAGACAGATATTTTTGACTATATGTAAAAAAGAGCACAGTCAGCAGGTTAAGTGAAATGACTATTCCATCATTCCGCTCTGTTCAGCACTCATCTGAGGGGCTGTGTCTCATTTCTGTCCCCTGATTCAAAGGAGATGCTGAGAAGCCAGAGAGAGTCTGGCAGATGGGTCTGGTAAGACAGGGGAGGGGAGGACGAGGCATTTCCTTACACCGTGAAGAAATGTGAATTCTAAGGGCTGCCTCCACCTACCTGATGGGTGATTATAGGAGCAGATGGAGCCAAAAAATCGAGGAGGTGTGCACAGTGTAAATGGGACAGGCAACCCAGGCACTTCTTAGGCCAGGAAATGCTGATTAGATCCAAGGAAAAAAGATTCTCCCTGATGTGGGTGGCCAAGCATTGGGGTGGTTCACACAGAGAGGCATCCAAGATGATGTTAAAATCCCAGTTGAGCTCTGAGCACAGAGTCTACCTCGGAAACTGGGGCTGCTTTGAGCAGGCAGTTTAGATAAGGTGATCTTCAGGGTCACTGCCTTGTTAATTCACTGTGTTAATCGCCCTGGTGGCAAAACCTCTTCCACTTCCGTAGTTATGAACTTTTCCTCAACCTGCTCTGAACGCAGATTTTACTCTTAGCACTTTGTACTATGGATTCTGAGGTGAACATTTTTAGGAGCTGTTTAGTCAAGCCATTTTTTTCTTTGTATTTGCTTGGAGAATCTCTTTGGTAGAGGCAGTAGAACTTTTGGAGTGCCAGGGAGGTCTGATTTGCTGCTGTGTTTTTCAGTTAAGCCTTTTGAGGTGACCTTTGATAAAGAAACCACTGTCCTATGGAAATCACTTTTCCTAATGTGTAACCTGAAGAGTACAATAGTAAAATTTACTGGGAATTGAACAGCGTTATTCGTGGGCAAAGCTAATCACACGTGCACTTGCAGGATTGTACTTGTGTTTGAGCAGGATTCTTTTATTTTTGTGTAGGTGGGGACCTCAGAATTTTTTCTGTGGCTCTGCATGTGTAGCTGTTCCGTTCTTTTACACTGGTTCTTCGCTTTCAGGAGTTATTGGAGCACTGAAGTGTGAAAACACATGTAATAGCATGCTTAAAGAATTCAAGTGTGATTAGCAATGAATGCTACTCGATAAGTGAGGGCAGCCAGGGAGTGCATCAGTAGCTTGGAAATGGTCAGTGTCCTAATTCTGGCTGTGATGGTATTGGGTGAACAGCAAAAAAAAATGGAGGTGTTGGAAACGGTGGAGGATATGGGGGTGTGTGAGCAACGGGTGTTCTGAAATAAGTGAAGATCACAGGAGGAAAAGGGGATCGTCACAGGAGGGTGGGAGGGGTAAAGAGAATAGAGAGACAAGGCAAAGGGAAGGGAAGCATAAATCTGGGAGAAAGAGAATTGTGATCAAAAAACTTTGGCTTTAGCTGACAGAAGCTGCTCAGGACACCGACTGTTGCTGTGTCCTGTGCATGCACATGTGATGCAAAACAGGGAGAGATGTTTATTTGGCTTAAACTGTTAGAGCATTGTTGATTTTAAAAAGCCTGTCCTTGTTTATGCTAGCAGATGATCTGTCCTCAGAAGCATTCCCACTGTCTGTGTTCTACATATTGGAAATTTTTAACTGCACTCTTTGGGGTTTTTTTCGTTCATTAAAGTCTCCTCTCACTTGCTTTTATCAGGAGTAACATTTTCCTTTTTCTGGAAGACTCAAGACCAACAGGCCAAGTTTCTCCCTGCCTCTGGTGGCCGAGTAATTTCCAGTGGTTTCAAAATCTGTTCAAATGAAGGTGAAGGCTCAGTGGAATTTTACACCCGTGGGAATGCAATGATGAAGTGGAAAGCAAGCTTTAGTCCACCAGGTAAACTTTATAATTTAAAAAAAAAAAAAGGGGTAATTTCTTTCTTACTTTTTGCTCTATCCTTGCAGACAGAGGTAGTGGGAAGAGCACAACGTCAGGAAAGAGAAGTGGATATGTAAAAATAGCTACAGATCTCTGTGCTTAAGAATTCTGTCGGTGAGAGGAGAGACAGATAAAGTACAAACTGAAAACCAGTGATATTTTATTGTAGAACATTTGCCATTCAGTAACAGGCCTTGGATCCAGCTTCCAGTTGTTTCTGAAGGGGAGTTACTATTGACATCAATAGATTAATGCATGTTTAGATGGAAACATGAGCAAAGAATGCTGGCTAATCCCTGACAGTTCTCAGTATATTCTAGAACTGGTGGACTGTCTCTGCTGCCTCCTAAATTAAGCCTTTATTTGGTAACTATCTAACTGGGTGTTTAGTGCTGTCATAATTTTGTTATCTGTGGAGTGTCAAGTTTTCTATGCCATGCCATAGTATTAATAAACATTCTGGTATATCACATATCTTACTGCTTCTATCTAAACTGTGTATTGTAATACCAAGTGACTGCAACAAATTCTGGTCTTCTGGTCATGCTAACGACATTCAATAATATTTTTTTGCCTTAATTTGACTACCTGTGCACTGTTAAAATAGAAGTTTCTAACCTCATAGTAGCAAAGTTTTGTAAAGTTTAATGAATCAGTTTAGAAATCTTATTCTAAGAGAAAGGCTGCTAAATGGCAAGAATAATTCACACTTTTGTGGTTTATCCAATCCAAGTGGAAATTAATATTACGTTTTCTACTTCTCAAGCATAACAAAGAAACAGAGACAACTTCTAATTAGTCTGCTTGCTTGTTCTCCAGTTCTTGCAGCCTTTGTGCTGTTCTTGCTGAGCTGAGTTTTGAGACAGTATTGAAGGGGCCTCAAACCTTGGCCAATAATACTTAACAGCTGTAATTTATGGAGCTGCAGTGAGCCCAGGTTCAGACAAAAGCTAGCAGGCATTCTGCCAAAGCATGGGCTCCCCCATGGGTATAAAGATGAATATAGAGGACATCAGCATTCCATAAGTCACTCTCAGCGCTTCCTATGCAGCTCTGTAGCATTGCACGAGTCAGCAAAACCACAGTGAGCAGGAAAGGCTGTAAATGGAACTGATTCATGGCTTTTGCTGTGACTCCTAATGTTTTGCAGGTCCTTATTGGACTCATATTCTCTTTACCTGGAAATCAAGAGAAGGGCTGAAAGTCTACGTCAATGGAACTCTGAACACAACCGATCCAGATGGGAAAGTTTTCTACGACTATGGAGACCCCAGTGCCAATCTGCTGACTGGGACAGAGGGGGACCAGAGCAAGCGCTACGTGAACGGGGCGTTCGATGAGTTCATCATATGGGAAAGGGCTCTGACCCCCCATGAGGTTGAGCAGTACTTCACAGCTGCTATTGGTGAGGATCTGCATGGTTCTAGTTCATCATCTCCAAAGATGCTGACTGAGTGTGCAGGATTTGCATTTGGTTCACATCTCTCAGCTGTTCAGCGCAAGTTTTAGAGGCACAGAATGTCAGGTGTGAATGTCACTGGAACACTCGCCTGTCTTTGGGTGTGTGGCCTTTTCATCTCAGGTTCTGGCTCCTTCACCTGAAATGCTAAAGAATTATTAACTGCTTGGGAAGTAAAAGAAAAGAGACCAGCTGAAATGCAATAGAAAAGGCAAAGAATCAGGGTTAGAACAAAGGCTGGCCAGTAAAACCTGTCAGTGGTTCTATGGATCCTTATAATAAACCTTTCCCTACAAGAAAGGCTGCTGCTGTTCAGTGTGAGCAGCAATTAGAAAGCATCTATCTTGGGAATAAAGCTATGGGGCACCTGGAACATTTGGCTTTGCTGGAATTTTCCCTGCCTTCATTTATTCTCATTAGGTTTCTGAGAGCTAAAGCAGTTACACCCATAACTTATGTGCTTTTAAACCCATGGGAACCATTTTCACAACACAGAACTTCTGATGTGTGCCTGGAAATGGGAATGTGCTTGTTTGTGACTTCAAGGTTTGATTATACCAATCAAATATATGCAAAATGTATTTTATAAAACATGAAGTATAAAGTAGTTTGTGTGGAACTGAAGTCACTGAAAAAGAAAACCTTCCACCCAGTGTATAATGAAGCAATTGATTTGATTTGCCAAATAAATAGTAGGAATTTCACTCAAGTATTTTATATTAAAGCCTTTTTATTTTAAAAAGCGATTCCTCTGAAAGTTTTCAGAACTTTTGATTGTGAGAGTGTTCATTTGGTAGTCATTTGATACAGGAAATAGCTTTAAAAACTTTTAAAAAAATTTATAATGCTCTGGTCATGTTGGAAAAAATGCTTTTGTATCTGGCTGCTGTATCTTTCACAACAATCGAGGGTTACTATAACACCATCCAGCTCAAAGCTACCATAAATCAGACTCTTTGATTAATGTAACTCAAGAAGAATGTTATGTTGCTAGACTCAAGAGCAGCAGATTTTCAAATTGCCCTGATCCATCTATATGTGTGCCCTGTTTCACTGTCACAGAACTATGGCTTATGTAAATACAAAGGGAACTCTTTTTTTTCCTTAACCCCTTGAATTCCTGTGAACTCACAGCAACCACCCTCTAATAAATAATTAGCAACCACTAATAACAGAGCAACCACCCTCTAATAAATAATCAAGGCATCGTGGAAGGCCCTTTCCATAAAAGCAAATCCTGGTCAGGGCTTAAGTTTCTACTCCTCTTCTCTATACTTTGATTTGGAAAAAGTCTCACTGGGGCTCAAAACATCTGGTTGCTGGACACTGATGTTTGTAGCTTCCTTTTGAAACCCTGCAGAGAGAGTTGGGGCCTCTGAGTCTGTCGGGGAAGGAGCTGTTGAACAAAGGTGTATGCCAATGTTTTAACTGTACAGTTGCCCTTTTTTAATTGAATTGTAACACTTGAAATTCCTGTTTGCAACCAAGGATTTGGGTATTTAAGATTTAAGCTCCTGCAGTGCTCGTCCATACAAAGATGAGGAAATAAAATTGATGAGAGAATTGGAAAATTAAATGTCTTAAACAAGCAAATCTGTTGCTGCCAGGTAGAACTGATTCAGCCTGCAGTGGGAATATATATATATATATACAAAAATGTGCATCTTATATTTAAATGTCAGATTTGTTAACACTCTCATTTGTGTTTGTATTTCCCCAGGGGTGCAAGTTTTGCTTTCTTCAACAATTCCATGGTCTCTGATGACAACCACTACAAAACCTGTGGTAGGACAGTCCTCTCAACTCTTTTCTGTAATGTCAGAATGTGTATATATTGCATACAGACATGCCTCACTTCGTAATTCGCATTAACGGCACTTACTTTAGTACCCCAATTATAAATACTTTCGGATATGCATAGGGAGAATTTTTAGCCACTATGGAAGTACTACAGAACTCCTAAAGTAAGATAGATGAAAAAAATTAATCGTTAAATCAAATATTTTCTATATTAAAAAAGGGAAAAAAGTGGCAGCTTCTGAAGTATTACATTTAACTTTGAAGATGTAGGACGCGAAAGATCATTTTGATAATTTTTCCTTTTGTTTCTTTTAAAATTAGGAAAAAAAAAAACCCCAAACCTCACGGCAATAACAAAACTGGTTTTCATCTCTTTAGTGAAAGCTCAATGAAAAAGATGAAAATAGAATCAAATTTTTCATGAGGAGGATAGATACAATTAGCTGTAATCAGCCATTGTGCAATTAGCTGTTGCGGTATCTTGTCACATTCTTGCTTTCTGCAGTATTGGAGTCCTATTAGTTCTTGTTCACAGCTGCTTCCAGGAAACCCTGGCAGATAGCAATTGCTAATGAAAAAATCAATCTTTGAATATTCTGGTTATTCTATCATCTCTCTCTCTCTCTCTATCTGTCTGTCTGTCTGTCTGTCCATCTATCCACCTATGCATCATATCCATCTACGTGCTTTCCTTTTCCCTCGGCTTCTGTAGCCTCCTGTGTGTGACCACAGCAGTCTGCTGTGCCTTGAGCTCCCTTTTGAGCTAGACCCATAACTCCTGATGTCCATATGGAATAACCTGTGCTGAGTTGTGCCTCTGCTGCAGCTCTCCACAAACGCCTATCGACCCATCATCACCAACCTCACCGAGGAGAGAGGGAATTTCCGCTCCCCCGACGCCACTCTGGGGTACCTGGAGAACGTGTCCTTCAGCTTGCCCAACGAATCCTTGTCAGAAAGCACTGCTCTGAGCCTCACAGAGGTAAGTGTCTCTCAAGGTGGCATTGAAGTTTCTCCAGAACCTGGAATATTAAAAGCAGTTTTGAAAGTTTTTGATTACTGCAGAAAAATACACTTGAAAAAAGCAGTAGCAGAAGGTGAGCTTCAACCAGAGAGAATCATTTAAAAATCTCACTGGTTCTTGGAGATATTATTTATTGCCTTTGGATCTCTCACGATGAGAGTTTTTGGTGCTGGAGCATGTCCAGGGGACAGCAGAGTTGGAG
Organism: Cephalopterus ornatus; assembly: GCA_013396775.1. Classification (NCBI taxonomy): domain Eukaryota; kingdom Metazoa; phylum Chordata; class Aves; order Passeriformes; family Cotingidae; genus Cephalopterus; species Cephalopterus ornatus. The sequence continues at coordinate 2,197,061 of VZRE01001175.1, forward strand.
AAGGGTCTGGAGCACAGATGTGAGGGAGCTGGGGGGGCTCAGCTGGGAGAAAAGGAGGCTCAGGGAAGACCTTATTGCTCTCTACAGCTCCCTGGAAGCAGGCTGTAGCCATGTGGGAATTCTCTCTTCTCCAAGCAACAAGCAATAGGGCAAGAGGAAACGGCCTCAAGTCGTGCCAGGGGAGGTTCAGATTGGATATTAGGGAAAATTTCTTCACTCAAAGGGTTGTCAAGCCCTAAAACAGGCTGCCCAGGGAAGTGGGAGTCACCATCCCTGGAGGGATTTAAAAGATGTGTGGATGTGGCACTTGGGGACATGGTTTAGTGCTGAGTTACTGGTTGGACTCAGTGATCTTAAAGGTCTTTCCCAACCTAAGTAACTTAAACTAATCCACAGAGAGAGAAAAGAAGGCGGCATTTTCTGCAGTCTGAGCTGAGACCCTGGGGTCGTGTTCTGCTAACATAAAGTTAGCCTGCTGTAAAATGATGGGCATCTAATTCCCTGATTTCAGCAGGCTAGAAAGCTATTATTACAGTAATCAGCTCTGGCCCCGCTGGTGATTGTTCCTTTAAGCCTGCGGGTAATACCAGGGTGACAACGATGCTTTACTCAGACAAACAAAATAAATAAATGCTTCTGCAAACGACGCGGACAGCAATTGATAGGTCGTGTTAAAAGCTTGGCGTTTGCAAACTGTAAAGCTCGGATTTCACGGATCACAGTTTAATATGTAGCAAAACCCCTTCTAAAAAGCTCTAATACGTTGTTTCCTTTGTTTTACTGAAAAAATTTGTGTGGGCTCTATATTGCAAATGGAACATCATCCCGCCAGACACCGTACCTGTTTCCCACATCATTCCAGTCGCTGTTTGGTTGCTCATTCATGCCGTCTGATGCTGCTTTGTCTGCCATGAAAGTGATTTGCAGGCAGAAATGTGGGACATGATTATCTTTAGCCAAGCTATTTTGGGATATAAACACAAGAGAGTCCTGATCATACATCCCGACTCTGTCATTTGTCTGATTGATGGTGAGGCTTTGCATTGTCTGCAGCTAATTCCCTGAAAGACAGGCACTGAGCATGCATGTGATTTTCTGCGGAGTTATCTCTGTCCTGGTTGTCGTATGCCTCACAGCACCAGGAAATTTGATTTAAGTGATATGCAATAAACTTTCTGATCACTGACACACATTTATAATGAATGTCTTCTGACAAACCTGACTTGTGTTTTGCTATGTCATGTCTTCCACGTTTCACAGTGGAACTTTTTCTATATTCAGTTATTCTACAAAGCCATTTTAATAGATGAGTTTAAGCAGGAGTTGTGGGGGTTTCTCTTTTAATTTTCAGTGCCGTTTTCTGTGCTCCCTTTTCTCCTTCTATTGGCTAGACTCCCTAGGTCTGTGACTATACTGTGCTGAGCACTTGAACGGTGCCCACCGTGACAGCCCTTGACCCCAAAAACAACCTTTCAGTGCAAAAGTTAAGCAGCTAATAAACTGTACAAAGTGAGGGGAAATTTATCCAGAGCTGTGGAAAAATGTAGTCATTTAAGACTCAAAGAGGCCTACAAGAAAGATGGAGAGGGACCCTTCATCAGGAACTGTAGTGACAGGACAAGGGGGAATGGCCTCAAACTGAAGGAGAGTAGGTTCAGATTGGATATTAGGAAGAAATTCTTCCCTGTGAGGGTGGGGAGGCCCTGGCACAGGTTGCCCAGAGAAGCTGTGGATGCCCCATCCCCTGGAAGTGTCCAAGGCCAGGTTGGATGGGGCTTGGAACAACCTGGGCTGGTGGAAACTGTCCCATGGAAGCGGGGCTGGAACCAGATGATTTTTAAGGTCCCTTCCAACCCAAACCATTCTACAATTCTATTGATGTCATATGAGTTTAGATAAAATGAGAGAATAAGTTCACTTCAGTGTTTAGTTCAGAATGGGTTCATTGAATGTTAGCTCAGCTGTAGGATGACCACTGCACTCTGGGAGTTACACGGTGGTGTTGCTTTTACTGAATAAACTATTACTTGAAAATGTCACCATGCAGAACATGGTGAGAGTGCTGGCACTAGAGATGGATCTGTGACTGGAATGGAAGTGGGCTTGTCACGCTGGCATAAACCTAAGACAAATCCTAGCAGAGATCTGCCCTGGATCCTCGCCAGGAGATGTAACCGATTAATAAATAACCAAATAATGGAGTTTTATTTGTCTTTTAGGCATTTTTAAAAGCTGTTGAAGACTTTATGTTATTACCCAACCTGATTGATGGACCACAGGTAAGGCAAATGGGCTTAGATTTGTTGATTACTTTGGTTGCATAAATTCACATGGATGATAATGGAACTGGTTGTCTCTATTATTATGCTTGTTAGGGCTTTTTTGGCATTTGCAGTAAAGATCCACAGGAAAAAACAATTACGTAATTTTCTTTTATAATATGGTTTTGAGGGTTAAAATAATGGAACTTTATCTACTGCTGTTTCCACATATTTCAGGATGAATGAAACAAAACTGTATTTATAAAATAACAGACATTGTCACTAAAGTGTTTAACCACTCCTTTTTAAGAACTGACCTTTGATATTTAAAGGTTTATATTTTTTGGTAGATTTATGTTTTTCAATGTACATGAAATATGTGGTGGTGCTGACCTGTTTTGTGATCTGAAGCTTTGAGAGAGATTAAACCTAATATGGAGAAAAGTGACCTGTATCAGTGTTCTTTCTTTTCTAGTCTACCTAATATTGTGCCAAGAAATACCTGCGGGGTGAATCCAGGAACTTCCTGAGATTTTTGCCTGAGTCTTAAGAAAGCACGGGTTTCAGAACAGAGAACTTTTAAACTGAGAGAAGGAGGGGCCAAAGCAAATCAAGGTCTCACTGAAGTCTAAAATGCTTTTAAGACGAAAAGATGTCTAATTGATTTAAGTTCTTAGCCTGAAATCCTTGATCATCTCTGATATAAATGGATTTCAGATAACACTGAAACGTGCATTAACTCTGAGATTTTATGGATCAGGTTTGAACCTGGAGGGTTAAAGTAGCTTTATACTGAGGAGCATTTTAATAAGATGAAACTGTAGTTTCTCAGCTTGTGTTCCAATACAGATCTGATACCAACCTTTAAGTATTGTCCAAAAAATTCTTCACAGTTCTTGGCCTCATTCTGCTGAATCCTGAGTATTACTGACTGTCAGTCAAACGCTGGTGGGAGCAACAGGCATTTGGAGACATCCCATAAAACACAGTATTTTATATAGTAAGGCCATGGGTGGCATCAGTTTGTGTAACATTTTATCCACTAGATGTGGAAAAGGCCACATTTGGCTCTGGGGCAGCTGAGTGATGAGTCAGGCAGGGATATTTACCCTGGCACCTTGGGTTTTGAGCTATGAATGGCAGTTCCTTTGCTGCAGACCCTTCTCTTCCTTCCCCCCTCAGACGGCTCTCGTGTTTGGCAGTTTGATTCAGACCGTCGACACCGTGATGTCTCACGTGACGCGCAACCTGGACCAGGACTCCTCGCCTTTGGCTATCGAGGGCACGTCCTCTGTGGCAGGTAGGATTGAGCAGGGACGTTCCCTCTGGTAGGATTGAGCAGGGACTCTCCACCTGGGCTGTCTGGGTGTCCTAAATGCTTCTGTGCTCTCAGCCCCTCCTCTGCCGACGCAGAGGAGGGAATCAAATCACGTAATTTTCTCTTTTGAATGCAAACCAGAGCTTCAGTTGCAGAAAGATGACTGTGCACTTAGTCCAGAGGTAGTCGACTCTGACTGTGCTTGAACTCCCTCGAGGTTATTTGGGGAGGAACTCAGAATATGAATTATATGTGGAGAATCTGGTAATACTGTGCTAATAGAGTTGAAGGGCCTAGAGCTCTTTTGCAGCACTTCGAAGTCGCAGATGTCCGGATGCTAAAAAAACCTTAATTTTGGCAAGAGACTGAAAATAATAGGAATAGTTTTGACCTTTTTTGCAGAACTTTATTTTACTGCTGTTTAGCATCCTGGCAGCCTCATTTCATCTGCATCTTTGGATGGCACAGGTATTCAAAGGTAATTTATTTCTTCTGGCATTCTGCTGTGCCTTGAGGGGTAAATAACCTGAGCAGTCCCCAGTACCATTAATCACTGCATATACTCTCTTGGACACTGGGATTCTCAAATGGAGGACTGAAATAATGCCTTCAAATGTCAGTTGAAGAGAGGTATTAATCTGTTTTGCTTGCCCTGGTAAGCTCAGTATTTTAGCCTGGGTGAAGTGATCCATGGTATATTAACAGTGCACGTACCACCTTTTCTGTCATAAAGGAGTCAGATATAAAAGGCAATTTTATACTTCGGGAATTTACTATTTTTTCTGCAAACATATGGGGTTTTAAATTCAAGACTTGCAATAGCTATTAGGGAAGTCTAGTTAAGCAGTCAAGTAGGTTGTAGAGGCTATTGATTTTATGATATTTTTGTTTGGGCTATCACACAGATTACACTGTGCTCAAAATGCATCCTCAGACTCTGAATTTGTCCCACTATCGATTTCCATCTCGAGGGCAGAGTTATATTTCCATTCCCAGTGAAGCTTTCCATGAGAAAGGTAAGGAAAAGATTAAAGGGGGGAGTGGAGTCATGTACACAGGGTATCCAAAGATTGTTTTGCTTGAAAACAGGGTTTGGTTCACTTTATTTTTCCAAGTAACTGCTTTGATCCCTGTTGATTGTACTGGCTCTGAGGAAGCAGCAGCTGTCCTGTCATACCAATGAATGATTAATATGGCAGAGTTTTCATATTACTTGAATTAATGTTGAATAATAGAGCTGGGCCACAGAGACTGAAGCCATTTAATTTAGACACATTTTTATATTAGAGAAGCCGTAATCTCGTAAATTTATTTTAAGCAGTAGCAGCTACAGAAACAAAATGAAGATATAGACTGCAGTCATGGCAAAAAGGCAGCACTCAGAAATCCCTACCTAAGCTAAAGTTTTAATAATCTCCAAAGCAAGGTATGGCAAAAAACTGCAGCTTTATTCAAGACTCTAAAATAACAATATTTGAAGTTAATTATCTATGTTTTGCTCAGGAACTGAGGGAACTTATTCACAAAAACATCAACCCCCATCCTCCAATCTTTGAAAATCTGACTTATGTGCCCTAAATTCCAGCACAGGGAATTTGCTCACCCCCAGACCTTTCTGCGGTCACCTCTGTTGAAGGATGGTCAGTCCCTTTTCACAAAGTGCAAAGTTAGCTGAAAATAACCTGCAGCGAGAAATTCTCTCATAATTACTGAACTGTCTGCCTGATTTGTGATGACAGCTTTGTTTCTTTGCACTGGCAGGGGCTCCGGCTGGAGACTGCAAGTGCTCTGAGGTTTGAATAACTCTAATTGTAAACCAACTTGCAATGCCAAAACCAGCATGTGAGAGGACTTTTTTCCTTTCCCACTTATGAAATTTCTCACCATGCAGATTTTTGGTGGTGTTTTTTTTTTAATTCAGAACATTGTCATGCTTCGTATCCTGGAATTATGCAGTGCATTAAATGTCTTATTCTTTTTCCAGCTAAAGCTCACCTCTGAGCAATTTCAGCCTTCAGGCCACACTTCTACACTGCCCAGATGAGCTAACCTAAAAAATCTGTTATTTCACCTTTATAGTTGACACTATAAATACTTGGAACCCAGCAAAAGGAATAGTAAAAGACATCTGTGTGGCTCACTCTTAGAAAATACACATCTGTCCCTTCGCTCAGATGCTGAAGAGCCCAAAAATACAGGAATGTGGGCAGCAAACAGAAATCCCACATCAGAACTGGTCGCCTGTGTTTGAGTTTCACAAGCTGCCAGTTCGTGTAGGTGGTGGTGAAGTGGCCTTGAGGTTAACTGAGACACTGACTCTTGGTGTGTCCTGAGACCCTTTTTGGTGATGTGTGTGGGGTTTATAAGGGACAACTGATTACTTCAGCAGCTTATTTTGGAAGTACGGTTGTGCAGGGCGGGCTTCCTCCTATTTTACTTTTGATATCCCTCTCTTGTGCTGCACAGCGCGTTCAGGCTTTTTCACTTTTACTTAAAAGAACAATCAGAACTCTGCTAAGGCGAAGATATGAAAGTGGACATAAATCGAGGCTCTTAATTAACAGGGAGTTTCAGGCCTAGGAGAGAAGTGCCTCTTGCTTAGAACTGTTGCTCTGAGGAATAACTCCTGTTCCCTTCTCACAGCTTGGATCACCATCGTGGGCCTGCTTTACCATAACATGCATTATTTCTTTCATAATATCAACCCTCTGGATACCAAGTAAGTACCTCAGACCTCTCACGCTGTAACAGGTTGTTTATTACCTTAGTGATACACCTTTACAACAGTCATGTCATTATCAGCTGTAAGTAAATTACAAGCCATAATCCTGATTCTGCAATATTGAGGACATGTGGTCATTAACTAGAGAGAGATTAAAGTTTACATTAGATGTTTTATTTTATGTTGCAATAAAATAGATTCCTGTAGCGACATGTTTGTCTTTCTTTGTCTTCTCCTTCCATTCATCTGATCTGGTACTAGAAAATCATAATTTTAATCTGTCTCATAAAAGAAAATTGCGTCCTTTCTCCTGACACATATAAAGATAAAGCTTGCACTTAAATGAAACACGTAAGAAAACATAAAATCCCTCTTCAGACAAAATCTGAATCCTAATCCTAGAAACCCATAAGGTAATTTTATAACAGGAGACCAGGCAATGCTTTAAAGACCCTTTGTTTTATGTACTACATCAGGGAAATCATTAGCAGATAAGATAAAGTAAATGCAGAGCTGTATACCTCCCTGCAATCCAGTTCCCCGGGGGATTTTGCAAGGCCATTCACGTAAATCATTACACTCTCCTTTTAGGCAAGCCTATGACTTTGTGTTTTCCTCTGATTTTCCCCGGGGTACACAGAGCACTTTACACTTGCAGTCTTTTCCCATCTGTGACTCTTTTTTGCCGCGTTGTTTCTGGCAGCGGGAAGGATGCAGCAGCTCAGCTCTCCTGAATGCCAGGGCTTGCCTTCCTTTTCCCGACGTAGTTACACGGGAGCTCATGGTCACGGGAACTTCAGGGCGAAGAATCCCGGCTTGATCGATCCAGGTCGGATCACAGCCCACGCTGGTCACCCTGAGATAATCACACAACTAAATAGCATTTCTAAATCGATAGCAAGCCGTGCTGGTAGTTGCCCCGCTCTCTCAAACAAAAGGACCCTTAGCAGGTGGCTGCCAGGGAACCATGTCATTGATGTGCAATATTTCATACTGACATGAAGAAATGGAGGCGATAATTTATGGTAGCTTTTGTTTTTCCTGACAGGAGGATCAGTGCAATTTATTAAGAGAATAAGCTAATAAGATTATAATAATCCCAGGTTTTCAAAGCGAGAAAGAGAACGAATATTATCCTGACTTAGGTCAAGGTTTAGCGGACGCAGGCTGATTAAAAGATGCTGCCTGGCAAAGCACTGTATTCTAGTGCATTGTCATGGGTCCTGGGGCTCTGACGTAGCAAAATAAAACAGTTGTGTCATATCTGTGGACATTCTCTGAAATTTGTGGAATAGGACAGCATTCCTGTTCCCCTGAGTTCTGTGTGGTTTTAGCACCCTGTTTGAGAAGGAAGGATCTGGCCCTGTCACAATGTTAAAGAGAAGCACAAAGACATGGGAGAAGAAATATTTTCTAGATTTCTACAGTTAATTCAAAGTATTTGAGCTGCTTGCAGTGTGTAATGGACCACAAAATCATGTCTATAAAATTGTAGGTGCAGGTCTGTCCAAAACAGCATCTAAAAGGGTAATAATAGAGGGAATTGTAGCTTAGTGATTTTTCCTTCGTGGAATCAAACCCCAGGTATTGAAAAAATGCTTTAAAAATAAGTATGCACTTCTGCTTGCTTTTCTTTTTTGTGCTCTGCTATTATAACTTTTTTTGCTTACTTTTCAGTAGAATAACAACTTTTTCACAGAGTAGTTTGTTTTAAAGACTTTTTTTAATGTTCCTTCTACCACTGGGCCACTTGAACACCTGTAATTTGAAGCCCGTCCATTTTCTTCTTAGGGGCAATTTTTTTTTTCTTTTGTGGTGGAAAACCAAACCCAAAACTCTTGGAGCTTTTGTCCTATACACACAGATGGCTTCTATTTTCAGACTACATAAATAGCAGTTTCTAAGGGGAGTAACTTTTGATTCTTTAAAAAAAGAAAAATAAAAAAAAAATTGAAACACAACAATATTTTGAGCTCATGTACGATTTGGGTAAATCTGCCATCTGACATCCAAGGGCCACGGTGAAGAAAGGCTTGTGCATGCACAGAAACACCATTTTCTGCTTGTGATGCCGATTTTTTCACGCTTCAAAATTCACCAAGCTCTCGGAAGTTAAAACAGCGGATAAAGCGTGTGGGGAAAACATCCTTCCTCTTCATCTGTGTAGGAGAAATCTCAAACTGTCAGATAATAGTTTGAACGTTACTAGTCCTTCTGTAAACTTAAACTTCTCATACCAGAGAAGCAAATTCTGCCCTGAGATGAACGAATTCCATTCACGTGCTGGTTCCTGGGAGCAGAAGTAATCTCTGATACTGACGAGTTTTTTAGGGTCAGACCTAAGGACTGGTGCTTGGGGCTGTGCTAAATGAGTTCTGTTCTGTTTGACCCCGCCAAGGAACTCAGTGTGGGTATTTGAATGTCTGACATGACTTCTTCTCTTGTTTCCTGAAGGAAAAATAAGAAAAATAAAGAAAATAAAGAAAAATAAGAAAGCACTGCAAACAGGTGGCAAATGTAAATAAAGTGGCTTTTAATGTGCTTTGCAAGCCAGCTCTTTGCAGTGGTGGGCCAAGTTTGCAAGCCCATGGTGGTGGTTAATTTGCTTTGGCTCATATTTCTCATTCTTTCACATACTCTAAAGGTAGAGGACAGAGAACATTTTACTCCTGTACAGTTTGTTACTAGTAGTTTAAAAAATTTTGCCCTGCAGCCAAATGGATCTCAGTTACACCTAGATGTGCTAAAATGCCACAGTCATAAGTTTTAGCTGAAAGCAGAAATAAAATGGTTCTTATGTAATGCAAAACTCCTTCAGACTAGAATAAATGTATTACCTGGACAAATCAGATATTGAGTCAAGTTCAGCTGTTTGTATTGTGACCTGACTCACTCTCTAACAGACCCAACTGGACATCACCAATTTTTCAAATTCAAGCTGTTAATTACTTCTAAACATATTCCTATGTATATATTTATATGCGTTACGTGTGTGTGTCTTACAACACTGATCTGTGTCTTTGGTCAGACAGCCTGAAACCCCTCACAGGTTTCCTCCTCACTTGGGTTGCTTTGCTGAGGGTATTTTTAGACCCCGTCATAGGATTCTCTCTAATTATCTAAAGTACTTTCAGCAAGGCTTGTAAACCTTTGCAAGAGAGGAGCAGAGTGAAGGGCTACTTCTGACACCAAGTCTCCAGGTGTTCAAAGCTGTCCCCTATACTTTGTTCCCTGTCCTACGGTTTCTAGTCCTGTAGGACCTGTAGGATCTTGCTCCCCTATAGAAATTAACTGGCTTGAATGGAAAAAGCAGGTCCTGTGTTCCTTTGTTGTGGGTGTTGTGGATGAACTAAAAAAAGTTCTTCTTTAACATATTTGCTTCTTCCCGAGGATTGCTGAAGCTGCTGCCTACAAAGGTTATATGATCTCAGCAACCAGTTATCTCATCTCTATCAAAGTGGAGCCTCTCCCCAAGCTGTCCCACAACCTGTCAGGATCTCCTCTCATTACCATCCAGCTCACCCACAAATTGGTAAGTGAAATGGAAACCACCAGTTCAGGTCGCAGTCAGGGCTGGTCAAAGCTTCGGTGCCTGTGATGACTTTGCATTTCTCTCATCGTTTTCGTGGACATTTTTCACAGCAATTGAGATGGTGTTTGTGGCTACAGTATAATGTTTTTTTCCAACCACTATGACTCCTGTTTCCATCACTGCAAAAGGCTGAGTAGCGCACATGTTGAAGAAGGAGGTGAAGTGACAAGTACAGCTTGTCTGTGTGTGCTGCTTCTAAGGGTGTGTTTGTGCAGCCTGCAGCAGAGTGGGATAAACTGCTGCTTTCTCATTAGAGTGGTCAAACCCAAGAATTCACTTGTGGTTTTTTGCTTTTGGTCTTGATCCACACTGAGATAACTGAGGGATTTTGAATGAATAAATCCAGAGAAGGAACTCTGGGCAGATCTGCTGGGTAGGAGTGGAGCAGGTTCAAATCCCTGTTCTAGTCTGAACCGTCCTTTCTAGAGAGCAGAGCTTTTCAAATCTGAGAAATAAGAGCCAAAAAAATATGAGAATCTGAGCAAATTTGGAGAAAAGTTTGAATAAAACTGACCAGTTTCAGTAAGGTGTTTCAGTTTCCCCAAATTAGCCTATTCCAGCAAGAAACTGGAATAACAGCTGGGTTTGTTTGCTCCAAGACAAAGAGGTGTCTCTTTGTCTTGTCTGTGGAATGGAGATGAGTGGAGTTCAAACTCCGAGGTGCTGGCAAGAGGAATGCAGCGTCTCTGACCCACTTACAGCATTGAATGGAAATGCAAAGGAATTTCAACTCTTAAATGTTTCCTAGAAAACATCTCTTAAATGTTCTTCTAAGTACTGTATCATGTTCTGCTTTCAATGGCTGTTTTCAAGCCAGTTTACCTTCTTCCTGTTGGGCTTCCGATGAGGATGGAGTAAGCTACGGGAAGGAAATGAAAAATCCCCAAGGGATAGGAGTGAAGTGTGGTTGTTTTGCTGACAGTTTTTCAAACTAAGGACTCCTGAAGGTCCCTGGTGGCCTCTTAGAGGCGGGCACTTGTGAAGACTGTATTTTGTGTAGACAAAATTTACAAACTGCACTTTGCTTTATTTATCCAGGCACCTCCTCATTGCTGTAGTTATGATGATTTACTAAGAGGCCGTTAAACAAACCTGGGGTTTTTTTCTTTTCACTGTGAAGATGGCATGGATCGTGGTATACAGATAGAAATGTTGCTTGTTCAGGTGTGACTTGGGTTTGGTTTTGGTGTCTCCTTTTTTTTTTGTGTGTGCGTGTGTGTATGTGTTTGAGTTTCATTTTGGTTTGGGGTTTTTTAATTTTTTTTTTGTTTTATTATTTATTTTTTAAAATCCTCACAGAAGTTGGAGAAACATCCTATTGTAACAGCATTGAAAAAGTAGCTCGGTGCTGTTTGAAGTCAGTCATGGAAATACATTTATATTTAAAGTTCTGAGAATTTCGAGGGAGGAAGTATTTCTAAATGTGCAGAGAGCATGATCTTGAATTCTGGCCAATAAACCGTGCTGGGATAATGCCTGTGTTAGATTTTGCTCTTAGGCACAAAGCCCTGAAAGGAGATGGGGAAGGCACAGCAGGTTCACCCCTCTGAAAGACAGGGAACTCTTCACCTGCTTATTCACTGCCTCCAGCAACAGTCTGCTGCTGGGCTTTACATCTTATTAACTGTACAAACCTGTAAGTTTGGCTGAAGCTCAAGAGATGCAAGAGAGACTTTCTCCTCCACAAGCAGGGTTAGAAAAGTCATAATCTCATTGTTTCTTTTTTCCCCCCTGAACAATTTGTGGACTTCAATTAGCAGCTGGTCGCACGTTGGACTATATAACCACTGCCCCAGTGTTTTTCAAAGCAAAATTAAATGTAAGGGTGAGAGGTATTTTATGTGCTTGTTTCAGACCCTAATTTCACTGTTACCTGCTGGTGAAGCACTTTGTTGATCTCCTAGCTTGATTTCTGAATTTCCTTTTAAAATTCCAAATGGGATGTGAAAAATCCAAGTGCTAAAAACCTTCAAGCACCAAAGCATTCTGAAATCACCAAATGTGCTCAATCAGAAAATCTGTTTGGACACCATAGAATATTTTATTTAAATCGTGGTTTGCCCTATTTAATTTATATTGATTTCCCGGTGAAGGAATGTAATTTATCATTGGGATAGCTGTTTGAAAGGAGAGCCTGGCATACAAGTTTGTAAAGAGAATTAATAAAGCCATGAGATCTGGGCAATGGGAATACCTCTGGTTACCTGCTCTGCTTTTTTTGCTGTTTGTGTGAATTTGCTAAAAAAAAAAAAGGGCATTAACCAGTGAGAAAGGGAACCAACCCAAATGACTCTGGGAATCTTATGTGTGGATTCTAAATTCTCTGAGCAATCTTTAGAAACAAAGTTAGGGTGTAGGTAGAAATACCTGGAATATTTGTCTGTGGGGAAGAGGCGTATTGAGGAGTTGAGTAGAATGTGTGTAGCTCTGCTGAAATGGGATATACATTGAATTTGACTGGAAAACTGCTTGCCTCTGACACCTGTGGCTTTGAGAATATAATTTCTCTTCTGTTTTTTTAATTAATGGGTAAGTTTAATATTAAGGAATGGATGAGTAGATTATTCCAGTTGCGTGGGAGTGTGGCAGCAGTGGGTTAAATCTGTTCTCTTTTACACTGCTGTGTCTCCAACGAATTCCACGGAATAATTTTGAACGATATAAATTTAGACAATTTACTTATGACTTTACTTAAGTGAATTGCTTAAGCAAATTTATAGAAGTCATTTCCAGGGAATTGACTTAAGCAGATTGGGAAATGACTGCATGTCTCTGGAAGCTTTCATATGATACCAGCACAGATCCTTTCTTTCCCACTACATATTATTTCACTCTGAAGTGGTTTCATTTGGCTGAGCGTGACCCCTCATGAAATAAAAGTAGAATTTAAAATGTAAAAGAAATTCTGGCTGCAAGATCACTGTATTGAGTATGTGCTTTAAAGAGTAGCAGTCAAGCTATTTATCTGAGTTTATGATTGAATAGTATGATTAAACTGAGAGCATAAAATCTGGCTCACAAACCTGTTTTATCCATTAAAATACTGCAGTAAGGGGAGAAATATTTGAATGTTTGTTTGTTCTCAGTTTGACAGAGAAAAGTGCAATAAGAAAAAATAAAACATGCCAAGTCCAAACAAACAGTTTTTCTCTATTAATATTTAAGTTTGAGTCTGACTTTTTAATTCTTTTTCTTCTATTGTGTATAGGAAAAATGCCAATCATTAAGCAACAGGGGAAAAAAGGGGCAGTAAAATAAACTATGTCTATTTTAGGAAATAGTTACAAAGAAAATGTCTGTGAACTGAATATCACCTCTTGAAACAAAACTTCACAGAGCATTTGTCATTCCACAGCTTAGCTCATGGTTAGTTAAACCTCCTCTCAAACAAGGATTCTCTGGGTTTCTCTGAAGTTGTCTGCATTTCTTACATAGCTCTTAGGAGCTTGTGAGATGATTAAGTTTCTCGTTTTGAAACACGAGGCAATTCAAACTGAGGCTCATATCTAATCAATTAGGTAAGAACACAGGGAACATTTATAAATGACGTGTTAATGCTTCCTTTTCTAGAGAGCACCACGGGGCAGAGGGCACTGGGGGACGGGCTGGAGGTGGAACCAGAGCACAGGAGCTGAGAAGTCACCTCATATTTAATACACAGGCTGTTAATTTACGTGCAAAGGAGCAGGGAGAGCAAACTGCAGACTCACCTCCATCAGAAAAGGACACCAGTAATTACAGCCATTAGGCCTCGATGTTCAGGCTCACAGCTGGATTCTCATGGGACCAGTATTGCTGGTTGACTTTCTTTCTTTCTTCCTACCAGCAGAGCAGGCAGAAAATTTTCTGGTCGAGCTTCCATTAGTGGCAAATGGTTTTCTGACTTAAAATGGAATTTCTCATGATTCAGGATGAAAAAGTCATTGCCTTTTTTTTTTTCCCCACAAGATTAAAATATCGCTCGTTTAAATTCTTCTTATGAAGAAAAGACTCCCTGTGATAGGATAGATATGTATGTTTTATTACTTAGAGTGTTTTAATCACCACTATTCTGACAACAGTTCATTTTGTCGCAAAGTCCCCAAAATCGCTTTTTCTGTTACTCTTTCTTTTATCTTACGAAACTATTAACAGCTTTAGAAGGATTGTTTTGCAAGAAGTCTTCATCATCAAGGATTTAGAATTAACTTCTTTGCACAAGAATATAAAGTGATGAAGTGTTTTATTCTTTCTGCCAGTCTGAGGAAAACTTATCCGCTCTTCCTACCCACAGTGTCGGCTTTTATAGCACAGTGACACAGCTGGGGGTGAAAAGCCATTCTCACTTTCCTTCTCTGTAGGTATAAGATAGCTTTTCCTGTGATATTTGGACATCACCAAGGGCCTTTCTGCCTGAGACTTTTTACATATTGAAGAATTACATTAATTAATTGCATCTTTTTAATGACTGTCCTTTCCTTTCCACTGCTCGGGGCGGGGGGCAAGATGAAGAGGAGAGAGAACCAGCAGTAGTTTGTGGCACTGTATAGACTCAGATCTGTTGTCACCGTGTTAAGCTGTTTTATGAACAGTAGGATTCTAAACCTCATTAAATATTTCTTGCTGTTGATTCCATATTTGTCATAAAGCATCCTTGCCAGTCAGCACACACCTGTGCAGAGAGTGGGGAGGGCTTGCTCCCTGTATACATATTGTTTTCTTTCCTGAGCTTACATGAAAAACTATCAAGGGCTGTAATTCAAGAAAATCATGTTCATTGCCAGTATTGGCTGTAATTGCAGGACATTCAGGGTGAACACTGAATATATGCATTTCTCTTTATCAGCAAAACTTTGTCTGAATTAAGTCCTCTAAGAGAGTTGATGCACTAAGTTACAATAGTCAGTTGTTATTCAGGAACATTTCAGTGACACACAGACATGTTTTTAACTGATTTGAAAAGTGATGATGCTCTGCTCTTCGGCAGCTTGGATGAACTACTGTCTCCAGCAAAAAAAAAAGGAGAACAGAAATCAACTAACACCTTCAGGGTGTGGGGGAGGATGTGAAGACTGATGGCAGTTTGTAGCTAAAGACAGCTTAGTCTTGACCTGTCCAGATGTTTTGCAATGAGGCAACGGTACATTTCGTAAAATGATTATCTGAAAAAAAAAAATTTCTGTTTCGAGCAAGATGTTTCTCATAGCAGGAGCAATTAACATTTCGCTTGTGTGATCCAAGAAATTACAGCACAGGGTAGAAATTCAGAAGAGATGAGTGTCAAGGATGAAATGCAACACAACATGCTCTGGGAAAAGTCAGGAGAGGCGACAGAGGAAGAAATGGTGTCAAACTGCACCAACACTTTGTAAAATCCATATGGTTATGTAGCATGGAGCTTGACTTTTGACCGTGCTGAAGTCACTTTTTGATACTCTGGGGACAAAGTAGCTATAAATTCTTGTGTTTCTTGACAAGGCAGCTGACTGTCCTTCAGCTTATAGAAACAGCAGCTGGGTATAAATCCAGGAATACTTGGTGCAGAGAGGCCAAAGACCTGCCTGAGGTGATGGGACAGAACGGGAGCAGTCACACCCTGCATGATGCAGCAGAGCTCCCTGCTCTGGTGATCCCTTGTTGTTGACTGGCGCTGTAGAGAAAATGGCTTTACATCTAGAAGAAAACTTTTTGTACAGCGGTTTCAAACCAAATAGTTTTCTCCAGGGGTTTATTTTCTCTTTCCTCTTTGCAGAAAGGGAACATGTGCAGCTGCAGTTTTGGAGAGTTACAAGCTCCTGGCTGATACACGCTGTTGTGAGAGGCCTCACATGAAGATTAGATGCAAATTGGGAATTCTTAATGCAGGTGGTTTCCCCCCAAATATAGCTGGGGAAATGTCACTTTAAAGATTTGTTTTGTTTCGGGGGAAAATGCATGTTTCACTAAGATACTACCATGTTAGGACTAATTTAGCATCGTTCCATCTCAGCCCTTTGCTCCATGTGGTTCACTTTAACAAACACAGTGCTTGGGGAATTGCCTGCCTGACCACGAAGTGTGAATCTTTCCTGCCATATTATTGCACTGAATCATTCAAACAGCTGCTTCTCTCCTCACTTTTTTGAGGAGCTGCTGCTGCTCTTTTTGCTTTCTGCCATGAATGCTTCCCATCAGAACCCCGCTGTGACCCACTTCCTCTGTGCTCCTTTCCAGAGCGCTCCATCAATGGAGCTTTAGCAGCTTTTCCTCTTTAATCCCGTCTCATCTTCTGTTACATGACTTTCTCAAACCTCCAGAACCAGGAGCCCTGGGAGAGCATCAGCATTCATTGTGGGTAGGGCAGCCTGAATGGTTGGGAAGGACCCTCCTGGGGTTCTCCTTGGGAGGTGGTAAAGTGCCAGGAAAAGATAGACCTTCTCTTCTCTAAACTCTGCTCCATTTATAGGAAAGCGCTCCTATGGATAGTCCTCTTGCAGCTCAGGGAGTTAGGCACAAGGTTAAGGAACGTTTTCCTTGAGCTTTTAATGAGGCAATGGGATTTTTCCCCTAAAACGTAACCCGAATGTCATCCTTCTTCTGTCTTTTTCCTGGGCATGCAATATCCTGAGCTTTGTTTAACATCACTGCTGGTAAGAAAATAAAATAAGGGAAGAACCAATTCCCATTTGTACACAAATATTAGTGTTACCATGAGAGAGACAAATCAGTGTGGAGCCAATTTATTTTTATGGCAAGTTAAGTGTTGACTAATTTAGATATTGACTGAGGAGAAACGATGGCTCTTGCCCACATCTGCAGGTATAATTTTTCACTGGAAGGGCTTTGACAGAAAGAACTTGACTAAAATACAATTAAAACTGTGACTTTTGCAGGATGTACTGCAACTAAGCAAAAAGAAAAAAAAAATAATAAAGCCTGTAATTTAAAAATCAATGCAAAGTTTGGCACTTTGTTACACAAGTTAAGTCCTTGCTATAAAGAATACAGGAAATCCATTGAGTTCACATGAGAAATGAATGTAGTTGCAGCTAATTTTCTTGCTCCTGGGCAACCTTAAAACACCAGTAGTCATTATGATGAAATACAGCATCCCTTAACAATACAGCAATAGTTTTGTTAATGTTATTAACAGAAACATCCCAGGACTTATCTTCTCACAGGAATCCATTCTTAAATGAGCTAGAAAGGTGCAGCAGCAAAAAAAAATATAGATTTTCGCTAAGCACATTGAAGATGGGCTGCTGTAAGAATCAGGACTGCTTTGTAATAAGCTGTAATTCATAGAAGGTTTAATTTCCATGTCAGAAAAGGCTTAACCCTTTGGAAGCAAAATACTTTCCCTGTGTTATCACTCATTTGCCATGAAACCAGTCCTCGTATTCCTTCGTAAATGAGTCCTTTGCCTTTGAGGTGGATATTGCAACAAGAGTGAGGGCTGCACGAGGTGATTGAACGTTTTTGGACACATGGAAGTAAAGTTTGCTTTCCATTTTGATTTTAGTTGCTGAATTTTATTCTTTGGGTGTGTGGGTAATTTTATATGCAAGCTTCCACTTAGTAGCTGTAAAATTACCTCCTGCCTAAAGAAAATAACCACTGGTGACTGGAACCAACTGTTACCAATCCATGGCCAAAAGCATCTGCTCTTTCTCTTTCAAATTTCTGCTTGTAAGTGACAGGGCATCAGCAGCTGGAGCTCAGTCAATACCAAGCAATAAACTTCAAAAATCTTGCTTGATTTAAATGCCCAAAACTGCATTCCCCAGTTATCCTGTTTTACAGAACTGTGGCATCTTGTGCTACCTCGCTCTGCCTTTGATTGAACATTTGTCACCGAAGGAGAAAAGAAAATTATGGGGTTTATATTTGACGTGATCAAACCTGCACTGTAGGGTTCTGTCCCAGCCATGAGCACAATTCTTAAATTCAATTTAGTTCTCTTGTTTAAGTTCCTCGTCAGTGACTAAATCTTCAAAGATTTGCGTGTAGGGAAGGCTTGTTACAGGAGTTCTGTCTAGTTGCACTACATTTAATGAACTGTCAGGCTTTCTGCTCTAAAACCTTATGTCTCTTTGCACGCTGTTAATGCAGAGAGATACATATTTAAGTGTTAAGAAAAGAACTTACCGCAGAGGTGAAGTGGACAACATTCAGGTGTTAATAACTTCAACGTATAAAACTATAAACAGAAAACTAAGAATAACACACCACCAGCCCCTAATCCCCACTGTGAGCATGGATCCTGTAAAATCTCTCCTGATGAGGCCAAGCTGGTTTGAACTGCCACAAGGCAGCTGCAGCATTTGAAATTTCTAGGTTCAAAATGCCCAGATCACCTTTTTTTTTTTGTTTTGTTTGGGGGTTTTTAAAGGTCAGAAACAGTTTTGCTCATTGAGAATTTCAAAGTCACTCGAGTCAGATGCTTGGAGAGAGTATGTTTTCCCAACTGTTTTGTTATAAGACCTATTAAATATTAAGAGTACCTTTCTGATTTCATTATGATCTGTGATAGAACTGCTGACTCCCATGGGGCCAAGCTTTCAATCCTCACTCTCATGGTGATCTAATGTTGCTTTGAGACTGGTACAGTCCATTCCTCATTATTTATAAAAATTTGAAGAGAAAATAGAATCAAAGCCAAAGACTGGAAAAGAAGATTGGTTTCAGATAATTTGTCTGCTGATTGTGCTGGCAGCAAAAAAATCTAATGCCAATGTATTGCTAGCTCTCCATGAGTTACATCTTGAATAATCCACATAAAAGAAAAAGCACTTTTCAGATCCTCTGGACACGTTGCTTTTACTCTAGGCAGGTTCAGCTTGGTTTGTCTTCCAGGTCAATGTGGTTAGCATCCAAATCAGTTACCGTGGTGGAGGGAAATTTAAGGAAGATGTTCTTGTCTGGTGTCCTTGATTTGTTGGTTTGGTCCTTCGCATTTCAGCCGTGCCACATTGCAGACTGTCTGGGTTCATGCTGCAAGTCTTTCTCTGGAAGCTTCTAAGATCTGGACTTTCCTAAGCTACTTAGTTTTTTTTTTTGTTCTGCTGTGTTCTCACATATGTCAACTAAATCAAAGTAGGGCATGTACCTAAGTGCCAAGAACTGCTCTCCAACCGGTTTTCTGCGTTGAACATCTCATGTGTATCTGAGAAAGGCAGGTGATTCTGCCTCTCAGAGATACCACTGGGTGCACAGGTCAGATAAACGGGCCTGCATTTGTGAGGAATGGAGCAAAGGCTCTCTGTGCAAAGAATTTCTGAAAATGCAAAGTTCTGTCAGCACTTTGCATAACAAGTAGAGAGTTCTCTACAAAATTGCTCACTAGTTATTGACCGAGTTATTACTACTTATTGCCTCACTGCTGAGGTGCCATCTGCAGCCCTGTTTAATTTGGGGTTTATTGCTTTCAGAAGTGTGGGGTGTGACTAACCTGCCGTACCTTCTCCTTGAGACGCTTTGGTCTAACATTTGCCGGTTTTTTTTGCACAAGTGGAGACTTCAAAAGATTGGTGCCGAGTGTTGGGGGAGCTGGGCTACTTTTACTAATTCTGCAGAGTTTGAGCTCTTTGCTCCTGCTCTTTTGCCTTTTAGATTGTGGGTTTGCATTTCTCATTCACCAATCCAAGACATTATCACATGCTTTTATTGAAGTTCCCCATGACTTCTGGCATGTCTGCCCATGCCTCTGTGAAACCTCTTAGGCTTGCAGGAATGATTTATGTGGCATGAATGGCTGATATTTAAAGGCACAGAAATGAACGATGCTTCACTCAGAAAATTATAAATGTGTTAAATCTATTTTTGTCTTTCTGATTTATGTTCTGCTGCCTTGGAAACGTATGCAAAAATATACTGGAAATGAGCAGGTAATGAAAGGCTGTGAGGATGGAACATGTTTGGAGAAGAATAAGCCCATTGCTTATACTCTGGGTTAGAAGACATGGGAAGGCCACAGGCACTTCTTTTAATCCCTTGAAACACTTTGTTTGGTTGGTTTTGGGGTGCGTGTGTCCAAAAGAGTACAAGAAATAGATGGATATGGATAGTAACAGGAAATTCATTCATTTGTATGTGCTTCTATATCATAGATTATTTAAGATTTTTGAACGTGGAACTCCTCCATGTTGGCTTGCAGTTAAGAGGGATTGGACCAGGAACTTTTGAAAGTTGCCTACTGGCAGGTTACAGACATCAGACGTGAATGATGAATGTAAGGGATTTCGGTATAGTTTTGTGGAACTCAGAAAGTTTAGTTTATTATCATGAGGATTGAAAAGTTGTCTTCAACTTCACTGCTCCGATGATACAGAAATAGTGGGCAGTTTCCAAATGGAATGAATTCATAGTTAGGATTTGAGGATTTAAAACTCTGCAAGTCCACTTAACATAAATTTATTTCCTCCCCCACCGCCCCGCCACCTCCTTTTAAATATTCCCAATTTCTGCAGGCAAATGCTGTGAATGTTGCCTCGGACCCCNCTGCATTAGCAGTAGAATCATCACAACCATAATAGTAAAGTGGGGCAGTTTGAGGGAGAAATAACAGTTATACAGTCTAATAGAGGCAAAGATTATTGCTCTGCTGCTGGCGTTAGCACAGAAATAATTGCACAGATTTTTGGAATTAATTGGACCCTTTTTATTACGCTCCTGAGCTGCTGCATTTAACCAGCAACGAGAAAACAAGACACCTGCTCAGCAGCGGTGAGGGTGCTCTCCTTTGCCTTTCCCCAGTGGAATTTCTCCCAGGCAAACCCAAAGGCAGCCGGGGGTGTTTGGCAGCTCTGAGTGAACTAATCACAGGGCAGTGCTCGGGCTAAGTATGGGCTGTGTTACAGGAACATCGCCCCTCTGAAACACTGCTTGCTCTTCGTTCACACAATATAAATAAAAACTTTGGCTCACAAGGAGCGTTAATTTTAGCTCAGAAAGGGCAGAGGAGTCGTACTTTAGAGAAGGATGGTGAATTTGTGGGTTTGCCTGTTCCCCTCCCCACCGTTCCCCCAAGCACGTGAACTCCACTCCCTCTGTAAATAATGACATTAACAGCTAGTAACAGAAACTTGGAGTTGTTGTTCTAGCAGGAAATGTGCAGCTGCTAAGGAGGGATTTTCCCTTTTTCTTTTTTTTTTTTTTTTTAAAGTCCTTCCCAATTTAAGAGGCAACACAAGCTGGCTCAGCAGCAAGATTCCTATCAGCACAGGGCCAGCCAAGAGGAACTGCATTTCAGTGACTCACCCTGAAGCCAGCTCTGCATACCTTCCTCCTCTGCAGCGGCTCACTATAAATTTCATTAATCTTGATCTGTCCAGGCTATCATTTAATGACTAACACATGCTCTGAGAAGGGGAAAGTGCACTCCAGATGAAGGCAGGGCTCCCGTGATAACACGTTCAGTCTGACAACCAGAGCATCACAGCTTAGGAGAGGCAGCGGAGAGTGTGGCATCAGGTTCTGCGGGGATTACTCGTGTGGTTTGAGCCAAGCACGGTGCCAAGCGCTTTGCTGAAGTTGGTGTTAGGTAGTGCAAAGCAAGGAGAGATAGAAGACGTGAAAATCATAAACATAAAAATCCTGTTAAACTAATGAAATTGAAAGATATTTAATTAATTTGCCGTAAAAATGTTGTGTAAGTTTCAAGTTCTAATTGAGAATATTAACTTGTTCTTAAAAAAAAACCCTCGCGTTTTCCTTTTTAATTTCTTTCTTCTCACAGGTTTTTAATTTTCTAAATGCTTTTTTTCTCTGGGAATTATTTTTCTCAGGTCACTGAACTGTAACATTTGGTTTTATTTGTTCTTCTGGGGTTAAGTGGAATTGTTTCATGCATATTTCTAATGCAAGGGGCTATAGAATATGCTTTATATAAAGATCAGTTTGGAAATCCTTATAAAGATAAGTGTAAAAAGTAATGTCTCAGGGGCACAGGTACTTGTAGTTAAAAATCTACTGGTTGATTTCAGAGAAATCAGGAATAGATACATACTTTTAATAATAGTTAAAACAAATTCTCAGGTTTAATTAGAGCAAGTCTGATGTGGTCCACTGGTAAATTTTTGGTTTTTTGCTTGTCATGTCTGCATCTACCCTAATTTAGTCATCTTAGAGTCTGCTATTTATATGTATGACTAATGTTAAACACTGTATTACTGTAATATAGGTAAGAGCTGTCCCAGATACTGTGGGTCTTTAACTGGGCCTGAATGCTTTGGTAGAAGGAAGATAAAACAATCCATCCTGAAATGAAACCACTGGCATTTATTTTACACATGGTGCACTGCAGGAAGGAGTTGCAGGGTTAGGCTGATGAAATGTGCTTTGACAGATCATGTAATGATTTAGGGTGGAATTAATCCCTGGATGCTGGTGAAAAAATGTTTAGTCACGAGCTTTTAGTCCAATGTAAGTCATTAGCTTCATTATTTTGCATTCATGCCAACCAAAGAGCTGGGAAATAAATTAATCCTGTATACCAAGGCTAAATGCCTTTGTTCAGTGTAATAATTGGTGATATCACCAAAGGTTTGGAGATTTTGCTGTGAAGCTACCTCAAGACTTTCATTCTGGATAAACAGGAGGAAGGGAAGGGGTTGTGTAAAGCATCAGGGTGCGTTGTCCCCAGGCATTGGGGAGATTCCTGTGATGTGCATTATAGCTTGGTACAAAAAGCTCCACGAGATCTAGCATTTATTATTTCAGACCATTTATTTCAGACTGGCATATCCAAGCTTTGAAACTTTAACTGTTAAAGTCAAATTGTTTGATGAGTGGCGGGGCACATTTAGAGAGGAGAGCAAAATGTTCCCTTTCTTGGTCCTGCGACTGCAATGTTGAGCCCTCCCAAACTGTCACCAAGGAGCTGTGACAGCTCCACGTGTTTCCCCTTGGCAAAGCAGTTGGGCTTTATGTAAATTCCTTCGAGGAGCAGAAATATTTACATTGAAAATCCGCCAAGAGTCAGACGAAGTGTTAGTGGGGTAAAGGAGGCGTGGGCGAAGGGAGGAAATCACCCAGGGAATAATTTCACGTAGCAGAAGGAAATATTGCACAAACACCACTCCTGTTGCAGTACTTTGCTCTTGGGAGCAGGTGGCAGTGGGAGGTGAAAAAGCAGAATTCAGCATCCTCTGTGGGACTCAGGGCTCTGGCGAAGTGACTGAGCGCCGGCAGCTCTGCCGCTTCACGTGGGGGAAGCTTGGGGCAACTTTGAACCTTTTGGGACAAAGCTTTTGCTAAGTGAGGCTCAGCCAGGCCCGTTCATGACTGCTCTGATGGCCCAGCTGGCAGGAGCAGTGAAGGTGTGTCCCTGGGCAGGCTGGATGCTCCTCACTGCTCCAATCCACGGGGAATGTGCGGGATTCCAGCTGGGAGTCCCTGCAGCCAGCTGTGCCCAGTCTGTGTCTGACAGTGGAATTCCTGCCCTCAAACCCCGCTAGTGATATGTTATCTGTCTAACAGGGAAGTTTTCCCACTTGTTTTCTTTTGTGGATTTCTCTTGAGTGTTCCGATGTACGAGAATGAAAGAGCAGCACGGCAACGGCCAGTTGGGAGGGATGAAATGGGATGTTGTGTGCAAATCATTCGGTATCAAAGTCCCACACAATCCCCCAAAGGCAGCACGAAGGCAACAAGCTCCTTTAAAAAATGTTATTAAGCCTGATTATTTATTTAAAGAAACAAGTATCCTTACACTTATCTAAGTACGTGATTTCACTTTAAATCATGTATTTCACTGTACACCATGCAAACATCAAACCCAAGTCTGTCCTGTGAACATAAAACCTGAGGAATGGTAGAAGAATTTCCAGTAAAAAATTTATAAAAAGAATTGCAGAGACTTAGTGCTTTGTTGTGGTAAAGTCTGTACCCAAGGGAACAAAAGCACAACTTCAGTATATAGTGTATTTCTTTATTGTATATTTTCATTTTTCATAGTCTGCAGGATGTTGATTAGCTTTTCACTTCCCTCAACTTCAATATTTTGTATATCCCAGAACTAGATTTACATATTTTAGCTCATTCTTTGGCTTTCTCTTGAGGAAAGTTAGAACTCAGTAAATATTATTAAAAAAAAAAAAAAGCCATAAATATTCTTCCACTTAAGAAAGAAAAAAAAGATTTTAAGTTTGCTTCCTGCAGCTATCAACTAGCCAGCAGAAAACACATGTACTGGCAAGAATATTTAGCAGAGCAGCAAATTTTAAGTGGTTACAGAAGACTGTTCCTGGAAGGCAGACTCCAAAAAGCAAGCTGTCACATTTTTTCCTTGGTATCTACTATTTTTTTGATGTTTTATACATATTTGCCTGACTGTCTTCGCTAATGACATGTCAAAACACTCAGGGGTTTACTGGATTAAATACAGTGATCGACTGCATAAAGGCAATTAGTCAATGCAAGGACTCTTTACTGGTGTTACTTCCCAAAGAGCTGCTGTTCACTCACATTCTCTTGCTGCACACACTTCACCCCAATCTTTGCTGGAGTGTGGGTCTTGTAGAACAGAATTTTATGGCTTGATATCTAAGCTTCTATTTATTTCTCATCTATTTTCTTTTGGATCATCGAGGAATTTCGCATTCATGCCGCAGCTTTTCGTGCCAACTTTTGCAGCGTTCATCAGCGCTAGCAACGAGTTAGTTGGCTTCTGAACCGCAGAATATCAAGCCAAAATGTTGGAGGTGAACTTGCTGCCCTTTGCTCTCGATGAAGAGCAGACAAAATTCTCCTTGGACTTTCCAAGGGTCAGGAGGTAGGAACAGTGCAGTGACTGGGACCTGGAGCTTCACTCGCTGCTGTTCCAGTGGGTTCCTGTAGCAATTCAGAAAACGCAGATCTAAAAGCATTTGGGTCTCCCTCTCTTTGAATGAAGCTTGCACCCTGTTTGCGTTTGGAGGCCTGGGGCAGGGTGTGTTTGAGTAACGCTGTGGTGTTTTAACATCCCCTACGACTGACACCCCCGCCTTTGCTCGACAGCCCGGGCGGTGTGTGCGGTCAAGAAGAGGTGTTAAATCTTCCAGGAGATGGTCCATCTCGCACCAGAGTATTTGTTTAAAATGTTTTGGCTGAATTTCTCTCATTTGTCTCGACTGATAAGGGAACTTGGAGCGAGAAACATCTAGATTTGCTCAGCTAAAACCCACCCTACTGTCTTACTTGGCTGCACAGTTGCACAGATCAGCACTCAGAGGGAAATTGCCCTGCTGTGAACAATAATGTGAGGGGAGCAAGAGGGATACATTAAGAGATTTTAGGTGCTATTTGTGCCTGGTGTAAAGACTGCACAGATGAGTTATGGAGCTTTATATTTGTAATGGCTGACGTTTGGATTACTCACTGAGAAAAAACTCACCCCGTTTTGCATTTTCTGGAACGTGGACTTTTTTAAGCCTAAGGAATGCACTTGGAAATATAGAGGAAAAAAAAATTAAAAGGGAAAGATACTGAGACTATGAAAGTCCTTTAGTTTTCCTCATATTCCTTCTTGCATGACTGAACCAGATTTTATGTTTTGATGACACCGCAAATGTGACATTTCAGCCCAGAGCTATAGAGCCCTGAAAATAAAAATGTGTCTTGCAACCACTGATGGATCACTGACAAGGCTGGAGCTTCCAAACTAATGGGAAATGATGACAAGCCCTGCATGCAGATAAATTGTTTCAGTCTGAGCTGCAGCCTCTCTCATTCATCTGACACTATAGGACACTGTCTCAGAGCACTGGGTTTCTGAGCAGCAGATAAAGATGTGTGATCCAGCTGTGGTTTGTGCTAAGTTACAGCATCCAGCATTTCTCTTCAGTTGCATAACTCCTGATGAAAGGATCAGGGCTTGGATTCTGCTTTTTTCCTGATGTAAAGGACCAGGTATGAACCAGGCTGAGCCTGGGCAAGCCTGACTTGGTGCAGATGGCATTTGAGCCAGCTTAACCATGCCTGCCCCCAGCCCTCAGGTCCCTGCAGAGGGGGGAGGATCAGCCCTGTGCCAAGTGCCCCCTCCCCGTGTGTATTGTCTGGCTTGGGGGGTGGCTCCACCACGTTTGGTTTAGGAGCAGGAGGGGCAGTACAGATGGCAATACTTTGCATTTTGTGCACAACATCTGCCGTGGCTCAAAGTCTGACAACTTCAAGAAAATATAGGCTAAAAATAAAGGTAAGATTCAGAGTGGTAGTAAAAAAAAAGAAAAAAGGTGCAGCAGAAACATATGGTCTGATGAGAATCTAAGTACCTTATGTTTTGAGAACTAAATATATGTTCAAGTATACTCCATTTAATCTGCTCCAAGCTTGAGAGCATGGCGAAATGGCAGCTTTGCTCTCTATTGATGAAAACCAGTGCTACAGCACAGATCTTACTGGTAGCAAGACAAATGTGAACAAAACAGCTGTGTTATGACCAGCATGTGGTGCAACAGCTTTCTGCTCTGCCCCTCTCTGCCTCCTGGTCTGACTCTGTCCCTCCTGAGGAGGAACCCGTGGGATGATGCTGAGGATGAAGGCTGGGAAGGGAGGCAGTTGCCCTCTTTGGGAGCAGGGAGATGGTTCTGGCTGCTGTCCTTGCTGGCCCCAAGCTGACATGCAGGTCAGTAATTTATACCACAGTGATAATACGTTGTAGTGCCAGTAACTTTTTATAACACTCATAAAATTCCTTATTCCTGTGGGGAAACATTCCTCCAGTGTGGGCAGTAAAATGATCACTTTCAGATGTCAGTTTGGACTTCTACATTGAGAGGTTGCCAACTGTATATTAAGGTGACCAGATTTTCTAGGCTCCAAGTCAAGGAGAAGTAGTTCAGAGAAATGGAAGGAGGAGGAATGTAGACCCCACCTGGGATATCATCATAAGCCTTCAGTCAAGCCAGGAATCCCTTCCCCTTTCTTACATCTACGTCCCAGTCCTCTGTCGTATCTTGAAAATCAGATCCTAAAAGACCACATCAGACAGCCATCACAACCTGCTGTGTTATTTCATTTAAAGTCACTTTGCTTCATAACCTGATCCTTGCCCTACATTCCTTCGGTGTAATCTGTGTAAGCGTTTTCCAGGGTTCATTCTGTCCCGCTCATGCCAGCTACAAAAACTCCTGACTTGAAGAAAATGTGAGCAATGAGGCAGTGCCTTCCAGCACGGCTGTGCCTGGTGGTGCCAGGCCAGGCTGCTGAAGGAATGCACTCCACGGAGAGCACCAGCCAGGGGAGATGATTTTTCTCCTAAAAATGTTATCACTGGAAACGTGCGTTGAATAAACTAAACTCAGCTTAAATATCACATCTGCTTAACTGCGCCAAGTTCTGGGTGGGTCAATGAGTAATAATCATCTTCAGGAAAATATACCAGCACTAACCCTTTAGGACCTGGTTTGGTTTCTGTTTGCTTTATGAATAGAAATTTTCTTTTGCAATCCTTTCTGTTTGCTGGTGTAACACGTTAAAAGCTGTTTGTGAAAACTCTAGGTTCCTCTCAGAAAGGTAATAGAGGCAGAGGAGTCTTCCCAATTTCAGGATTGCACAGTCAGTCACTCCTTAGAAATTTGTGCTCTTGTTTTTATGATATTTCTAAGGTGTTGTTAAGCTTTTTTCCTAACAGCCTGCTAAGTGGTTTCCTGTCTTTTCAACTTGAAAAATAAACACTTGCGTTATTATTGCAATAACAGATGTGCTTATTCCTACAAGTAAACATTGCAAAATAAGAAGTAATTTTGGACTTAAAGCCTACAAATATCTGTATTTAATTTCTCTTACATAACTGGTAGCTTGAAGAGTAATGATCTTGATTCCAAGATCCAAACCATAACTTTCATCCTTCTGATAGGTTTGATCAAAGATGTTGGGTGGGCTGTGACTGACTTCAGAGGATTTGATTTAAGCTGTTGTGGATACAGTTTTTGAAACTCATGGAAACTCATGGAAACTTTCGTGAAAGAGGATTGCTACCTATCTGCACAATATATTAAAGAGTATGGAATTAAGAAAGTACCTTTGGAGTGACATTTGAGTAGATCAATAGTCAAATAATACAGGTGATGTTCCTGTTTTGTTGCTATAGGTGTCAGTTCCTCACAGTCAATATAATTACAGATTACACAGATCTCCTTAGTAATGTTTCCTCTCTGTTAATGATATTTGAAATAACAGTGTGTCCTTGTGAGAAACCTTGCAAAATACTGTGCTTTGGTTTTAATTAAATATTGAGTAACCTTTATCTTCTAAAAATCATGAATAAGTAAAGCATATGAGGTGTTTAATTTGAAACAGAAATAGCATCATTTTAGCACCCTCTGTCTAAAGATACATGTTCATAATTCTTTACAGGGACAAGATCTAAGTTGGTAGATTGCTGAATTATTTTCAGACAAAGTATCTATAGAACAGCAACTATCAGCCACCAGTTAGCAGGCTTATTTAGTTCAAGTTAAGGGCAGAAATAAATAGAGCAGCATGGCTCTAGACTGTCTTTATTTTCATTCATAGATACAAGATTCCAAACCAGGCATTATGTCAGAATCTCTTAGCAGTGAAAAACCTGACAAAGCAGGCAAAAATTTGATTTATTAGTAAGTCTTCATATTTCAGTACTACTGGCATTACATTTCTTTTAGAGAGCAAAAGCAAATTAAAAAAAAAATAATGTATTTTTCTACAGGTGCTATAGAACTAATAGAACTAATCTCAGGAATCAGCACATCATAGGGCTGTTAAGTTCATTGAATGTGTTCATCATGAATGGCCATCGTGCAGTGGCAGTCAAATGTAAATTAAAACCAGATCTTCAGAAATAAGTGCCTTGCCTAAATACAGCGTGAGCAGAAACAAGATGCTATTTTAAAAGCAGTGATTGCCCCAAAAGGAATAGCGTAGGAACAGACTTAAACATGTCAAATTTCCTGACATTTGGAGTGCTGTATTTAATATCCGTGGATGGAGGAGTTGGAAACTGGGCTGAAAATTCGGCTGTGGGTGAGGGGTGTTTTCGGCCCAGCTTTAGAACAACCATTCAAAAACCATTTCAGCGCGAACCAGGTTCCGTGTTAACAGTGAAACTGCAAAAGAAACCCAATGGACCTTAATCCTCTAAATTCTGGCCTAAGGTAGAGGAAGATTTTTTTTCTTGGTTGTGTGTGGCCAAAACATTGGCTGAAGGTCTTCGTTCTGTAAGATGCAGAGCCTCTTCCCACCAAACCTGACAGCTGTTGCTCGTGCAGAAACAAGACGCTTTTCATTTTTTTGCGGAGATTATGAGCTTAAAAGGTAACAGCTCCAATGGCCATGTTCAAGATCATAAGAGATTCCAGATTAGAAGTAGTACTTAAAAATTTAAGTACTTGTGTTTGGGTTTTAACTTGTGTTTTCATTGAAAATGTTAGGTTGAGTGAGACTTAACTTCTTGTACACACTCAGCTTTACAGGAACCCTTATCTTTAAACTGTTTTCGGCTCTGGGGTGTTTCTGGGAATTCAAAGTGTCTTGAAGCCCTCCTTCAATTTTTGCAGGAAAAAAAAAGAGAAAGCTTCCTTTTGAGTAATTATTAACATTTCACAGAATACAGAATGTTTAAATTAGAATAGGCCTAAGAATCTTACTAAAAACATAGTTTTTGCTCTAAAAACAGGAGTATGTGCCCAGTTGAGAGAAAAGATCAGCTCAGACATTGTTTTCTGTGCATTAATGATTGTGCCTCACATGGACATATTATAATTTTAATGTGAATACATATTTTCCCAAATTTATTGTGACCTGAGGCAGGTTGGTGAAACCTTTTTTTTTGCCTCCTGTTGACATGAGATTACATGAACAGCGGCAGTGCAGGGATTGCATGAGAATTAAACCTTTCCAATTAGTTCTGCAAAGAGACAGAGGTTGCTTGGGGTGAATCTGTAAAAAAAAGCGCTTTTCACTGTGACATAATCCTGGCTTTTTTACGAGTTTCTCGGACCACCCACTGTGGTCGGAGAGTCAGATTCTTCGATGGGGTATTGGAAATGCAGTCAGATTGGACTAAAACTTCTGGGGGAAAAAAAGGCCCCTTGATAATTACTGACTTTTAAGTCATTACCCATTCCATTATTGCTCTCTGTTTTTCCCTCCTGTTTGAACTGTAACGAGAGAGATCATCTCAAGGTACAAAGAATTTTAAGACTTTCAGTGGTTCAGACGTTGCACGATGTTTCCAGGATGTTTAGTCTCAGGAGGCTCTTGGTAGAATGTGAGATGGCAACAAAATCTGTAAGTTTTATTTTATTGGTTTTTAAAAGGACAGGGGAGGCGAGTCCTTAAAAAGCTGGGAAAATAAGCCTGGATTATGGTGTGGAAGCATTAGTCACAGGAACTGCAGTTCTTATTTAGTCTCTTAGGGTATATGAATCTCTTGACTTTCAAAATGGGCACTAAAACATCTGTTGCTTCTTTGTTTATCATCTGCATTGTTCATCCTTCAGGCCAGAAAGAAAAAAACAATCAGGGCAATTTTTCTGGCCCAGTTTTGCCTTTTCCAGCCCTTCCAATGAGAGAGACACTTCTCCACTTTCCATGAGAAGGAAGCCCTAAGAAGTATAACTCTGGGATGTCACAAAAAGGCACGCTCTGCACCTCTTTGCAAAATTCTCACTGACCCTGCTCCAACCTCTTTTTTTATTGCTTGGGGTTTCTTTTAATCCAGGTGCCAAAGAACCGGCAGTTTTGTGTAGTAATACACTGATATATCCACACCACTCTGGTTCACCTGCAGACAGCAGAACATCCATCATTTTCCCTCTTATTTCTGGCCAAACCCAGAAATCTGTCTGTGGCAGACATTCCCCAAATACCAGCCCCTGTTTCCACTTAGGAAAGAAGATCCCTGTAGGCCTGTCTGCATCCTCTGAAACGTCCCATCGTGGAGGCTGTGGGACCAAGCTCCAGGTGCTGGAGAAACCAGTTTTGTGCTGAAGGTGTCAGGGGCCTGGTGCAAGGAAAAAATTGGAAATACGTACAAATAAAGGTGCCAGTTGTTCACTCGGCCATCCCTTCCCCCGTGGCAGAGCAGAATGCAATCTGCTTCCTGCATTAAAGTGCCTGCTCCCAAGGCACCTCACTCGTTTGTTTATAAGGCAGAGCACATCTGTGGAGCTCTGCTGGCCCCTGGATAACTTGATTTCATCAGGACTGGGGGAGGAAGGCCAACTGGGCGCTCTCGTTTTGCAGTCAGCCTGTGTTTGGCTTTCCTCTTGCAGCTCTCCCAAGCAGGGTATAGTTTAGCTCTTTAAGGTTTCTCACGAAATATTTCCGGTTTGACACAACCAAATTACACCTGCACCTGCTGTTTAGAGCACATACAGCAAATGCAGTTCAAACAAAAAGACAAGAAATCCCTCAGAAGAGCAATAGGCTGCCATGTACAAAGGGTATTTGCTTCTTTGCATCTCTCCACGCACTAAAATATTTGGTGGGGAGGGGGGATGGTTTCAGTCATTACAAATTATAAATAATTTCAGGGTGTTTCTTAGGAACGCTCTTTTAAACAAATGGGTTATTTGCTCCTATTAAAATAGTTTGCTATGTCTGAAATACATATGTGCTGCTGAGAGTGTTTCCATAAAAACCTTTGCATCACAGTTTTGACGGATATTGATGACACACTTTGTCTTTCATGACTTTTACCTCGCTGTGCTAATAACTTAGCTGTTTTTCATGTTGTCACATGTGGACGTGGTGACAAACCAGGACAAAAAAATCCACAATATCCAATTCACTACTGCCTGCAGGAGTAATGTACCTTTGCAAAGAAGAGATGTAAAACATAGTACCTTGACTTCTCCATCTGTATTTTGCAGATGTGAACAATGGCGTGTAAAGTAAGATGTTTAGAATTGTTCTATATTGGTCTGACTCTTCTTGGAATTTAGTCTGTGCTGACAAATATAAAAAATTCTCTTTTTTTGGTGCAAGGTAGAGAATTCAGATCATGCCTCTGCTCCGCGCAATGTGAGATTTCTCCTCTCATCCCTCCCTTTGGAATAAGTAAGCTGGGGAATATCTGACAGTGGTCACTGGGGAATGGTAAGGTTCAGGTGAGCAGTTCTGTCTCTGTTAATGTAGATTTAGCATGCAGGGCTATTAGGGGGGAGAACTGGGTTGCCTCTTGCCTCTCAGTCCACAATTCGTAGTACAAAGTATATGGCAACTCATCAGAATTAATGCCACACGTTTCATTCACAGGGACTTCTTGTTTTCTAAGAAATTGGATTGTGATTTAATGTTTCCTCGACGATTATCCAAAAATGTTAGCGGTCCTGGTCAAAGTCCAGCTCTGACTGAAGTGTGAACTTCGCTGAATCACAGACCACTTCCAATAAATTCCAGAACACAGGAAAAGATGTCCTCGCTTCCCAGAAATGTTTGGGCCGTCATTTGCTCTGTACCCCAAACAACAGCTCTGCTTGGGCCGGGGCAAAACCAGTGTGGGCCACTTGGGGACCTGGGGTTGCTTGACTGACACAGGGTTTTTTCAGGTATATCTGACATTGTTCTCTACCAGGAGGTTCTTCTGGTGTCAGTGTGGTGGCAAGACCTTGTCAGTGGCAATGAAGGTGTCATCCCAAAACCTGCTGTGCTGCTCTCCGTGCCCTGAAGCCTGGGGCAGGGGAGGAGTGCTTCACAAAACAATTGAAGAAATCTCCCAGAATTGTGTTCCTCTCTTTCTCTTGGGGCTGAACTAAGATGCCTTACTCAGATTGCTCAGCTTAAAAGGCTATATGGAAAGGAGCTGCCTTTAATTCTTTTAATATATATATACATATTTTTTTTTATACCATGTAAAAGAGGAGAAGTGGCCTTGCAGCTGTGTTGTTATATCAGGTTCCCAAGTGTACCCACTCTTTAATAGCAGTGCTGGTGTTCATGAGCCAGGAGGTGAGTTTTGGAGCCAGACAGGGCTGCGCTGTCCTGCAGCATCTTGTGCAGGAGGTGAGGTGAGGGCAGGGTCTCTGCCCGGTGTTAGAGCAGCAGGACCAGGCTGGTGAAGCAGCACAGGGCTCACAGGTGTCAGTGCTTAGGGCAAAAAGCCTGAGGTTCCTGAGACAGCCAGAGGGAGATGGAGAAGGAACTGTGATATGTGACCAGGAAACGTTTTCCTGAGCTGCTCTTTTATTCACTCAAACTTGTAACTTCGGATGGGCTGAATTAGGTGTCAGCTGTGCTGAAAGGACTGAATAGCTCTGGCAAAGTATTTATAAACCTGTGCAGTATTTTTAAAATGGAAACGTTTTATTTCAGTGTTTAAAGATGGAATATATGTCTTTTAAGGTGACATATTGAATCTGAATGTTTTCAGTGTTTTCTTTTTCAAAGATGAAACGAGATTCAAGGTTTTGTTACACACAGGTAGAGAGTCTTTGTATCAAAGGAGAAAACTGTGTTTTTTTGGCAATCCAGCTTGTCTCACTACACCTTCTAACCTTGGTTGCTATTTTGATCACTATAACCAGACTCCTCGGCTCTTTGCTACACTCAGCTCAGTGCTTGAGCCACCTTCTTCTGGTCTTCAGAGGCTTCTGGTTTTCTCCTTCTTGACCCATCAGCAACAACCAAACAGTGCTTGCTGCCTTTAGAGACCGAATGCTGACAAACCTTTCCAAGGGGCAAAGTGTTCAGGGTGTGTTTTGCGTTGTGATATCCCACTTTATAAAGACGAAGTTTAGCAGGCTTTTTTTTTTTTTTAAACTACTTTCGAGTATTCTTTGTGGGTCTCCGATGTTTTGGCTCTGTTTCTTTCTTCCGTTTTATGTGAATTACAATGGATTTAACTGAAAGCTGTGCTGAAACAGTTTAGCAAAGTGTTTTCATAACGTTTTTATTCAGTCCTTCTTGGCAATCCTGAGACAACATGTCCAGGGAGTTCAGTATACACGTTTGAAAAGTCAAAATTAGTGGATTTCTGTTCACTTTCTTGCTGCTCTCTATACAAAATCCAACTCCAATTTCTGTCCTGCATACCAGGCTCCTGTCTCTATCAACAATGGCAAATGTATAACATAACTTGATTCTCGAATTAGAAGGCAGAATATAGAAATGGTGTCTGCAGAGGTAAATAGTGAGAAGATGGATACTGGAAGTCTGTTCATAACTCTGCATAGGATACACACCAAACCTACAGTTTGAGTTGTTTGTCTTAGCAGAATGTGTGCTCAGAACAATGCTAATCCTCTTCTGTCTGACAGGCACATTTGACACCCGATTTCGTACTAACAAGGAGATTCCACACTCGGAATGCAAACTAAACGAACTGAGCATTTCTTGTCCTTGTTGGACACAGCAGGAGTTACACAGAGGGATATTCTGGGTGGGAGAAATCTTAGGGAATAATTAAAGGACCAAGATAATTTAGGAGAATACAGGGGGTATTGAAATCAGTCCCTGCTGTTAAGTAAGCACTAGGTTGATACGCTGTAAGATGAATCAACCTCTTCAATGCCATCTGTATAAGCTACAAAATAAAGAGAAATATATGTGGAGGTCAGCAGGTGAATATATTTTAACTCATCAGTGCCCATATTTCTGTCTGGGGCTTGCAGGTGTCAGCAGCTTCAAATGTATTTTCACCTTCCTGTACCCTCTTAAACAGGCTGAAACATGTATGGCTTTCTTCAGAGGCAAACAGGATGTTTAATGTCCTCCCCCAGCTGATAGGCAAGGCTGAGGTATTTTAGGGCACCAACATGAAAGTTTAAAAATGTGCTGTTTGCCAAACATGTAAAGAAAAGGGTGAAGATGAAGTGGTTATTTGAGGAGCAAAATAATGTGGAGCTGGCAGATGGGATAAGCCAGGCAGATGGAAAGATGGGAAGAAATTAGTCAGTCTGTAAGGTGGAGAGAACAGCAGGCTGTTGTCGAAGGTGACCCACTAGATCAGGTAAAGGTGTGTGAGCATCCCCTTAGAAGGCTGTTTTAGAAATGAAGGGCTGCTAAGAAGTCTTGTGTAAAAGTTATAGTGGACCTGTTTCTTCCTCGCGACAAATCCAGTTTCTTTTAAAGTATCTTCCTAAAGTTGGTTTTGTCTCATCCTCTGTATCTTATTGGAGACTGATGCACAAACTGCTTTGAAACATGGTTTCAAAGAACAGAGAATGTTACTGAGAATGTTCTGGGGCCCACCAACCTTTTCTGTCTGCAGCACCTGCCCCTGAGGTTTCCTGCTATTCCTCCAGCAGAATTGCTTTGCATTTCCTCTTATGAATACCTCAATTAATAGCCGACTTTGCTTCGACGGCATAGCACAGTGCAAGTTTTAAACAGCATTTCTGTTTTGTCATCAATGTTTCTTTCATCAGAAATTAGTCATGTCAACTGTTATTTTCCAGGCAATCGTCAAGAGTTTTTGACTTGGGTTCAGTTCCCTCTTTGAGAAGTTAATTCCTGTCTAGGAGGAGTAAGTGTCTGACCTGGGGATTGTTAATGGGCACCAGTTGTCACTGCTGTCCCCAAACCATTTCTGTCGTCAATAGTTGTTCATTTAATTGAGGTAGTATTGTCTGGGTGATCATCAGCCTTATTTATCCACACAAAAGAGATAACTGAGCTAACTTTTTAAATTATCATTCTTTTTCATGTCTTTCCCCTTTTTCCAAGGCTTCAGAACAAATTGTGCATGGGCAGTTGTATAATTATAATGTACCTGTGGCTGTCAAGGCAGTTTTCTGCCTTTCTGTGTTATAACCCCTGAGTTCTCCAAGGGTCATCAGCTCTTCCAGTGGCTCTTGTCTCCTAAAATCCCAAACATCTGGACTATTGGAGAACAATGTCAGACCTTAACACAACTAAAGCATTTAACATAAGCTGACAATATTCAAGTTTTGAGGGCCTTTTGCAATTTTTTGGTCGTTAGGCAGGGTTTTATTTGGGGGAAACTGTTGCATACCCTGCAAGAGCTTCTCGCCTTTGCACTTTACCACAAGAGAATTGAGTATTGTGTTTGCTGTTATTCAGATTCCTGACTCCACTGAGCAAATGTGACGAGAACTAGGCAGTGGCCCTTGTCAGGGTGTTTTGAAAACTCTTCACCATGTGATTCTGAAACGTTCCGACCTCAAAGAAGAACCCAAACAGTGCTCCAAGAATCAGTGAAGAGCCTGGGGAATCAGGAATAAATAAAAGGCTTTTCTGCTTTCAGCATTTCAGATTAGGCGAGTCTTTCTTTTCTCTCTATCTCAAATACACAAGCTCCGAGCGCGCCTTCGTTCCTGGTGCAGTGGCTCCCTCCTCAGAGACAGTGCCCTCCCTGATGCAAGAACTCAATTGGCCAGCATCGAGTTTTGCAGAAAAGCTTATGTAGGACAAGTCTTCTGGGCTTCACCCAGGCAGAACTGTGCAGTTTGTCAATGTGAGGAATTAGAGCAGGAATTAACTGTAACAGCATAAAGATTTTGCATCACCTTATTCTCTTTTTATTTCATATTGTACGATATACCCTGTGGTGTAGCCTGGATTTGGCTTTAGAGGTATTTGGAGTGCAGCAGAGACAGATGAATGCTGATGGCAAAGTGATGGAGTGGGCTACACTCGGGTGAGGGATCCTGTACAGGTTCTCACTGCCTGCTCTCTGGAAGGCAGCTGCAGGATTTGCTTCCACAGCCACCTCCCTTGGCCTCAGTTGGGCACTTCGTGCCTGCAGAGGACCATCAGGAAGGGCTCGGACCTCTGCTGTCAGCAGTATCAGAGGAAAAGAATTTTTTTCCTCAATTGTGATAGTTTGTGACTGATTGATGATCTTAGAGGTCTTTTCCAATCTTAACGAGTCCATGACTCTGTGATCTTTCCTATATTGTTACTTTTTTTTTAATTTAAGACCTTCCAAGACCCTCTAAGCTTTACCTTGCCCTGTGAGTGCCCCGTTACTGCTTATTTTAGGAACACATGTGACACTAAGACTGCATTTGGGAGACTGAGCTTGTGCAACCATCTCATCTCAGGCACAGCTGCTGATTTAGTCTTCAGCTTCAGCTCCTCATCCTTAGCGTGAGTATAACTAGATGAGGTCCCTGATTAGTGTTAGGGGGATTAAATAAAACACTAGTTCTGAAATGAAGAGAATCTTTTAAGTAGCTGGGTGTCAGGGTTTAACACATCAGGCAGCTAAACACCAGTGTGGGATGGGGGAGAGAACTGGGGGAAAAAAAAATTAAGTTTTGTGGGTTGAGGTAAAGACAGTTTAAGAGGAAAGGAAGAGAAAACAATAACAAGGGTAGAAGAAGTAAAATATTAAAAACAAGTGAAGCACAATGCAGTTGCTCAGCACCCACAGAGCCATGCCCAGCCAGGTCCCCGTCCAGCTTTCCCCCTGATGCCACACCGTGACAGGCATGATGCCATATGGTCTGGAATATCCCTTTGGTCAGTTGGGGACAGCTGTCCTGGCTGTGCCCCCTCCCAAATTCCTGTGCTCCCCAGCTGGGGGGGTGATGTAAGGAGCTGCCAAGTCCTTGGCTTAGTGCAAACACCGCTTAGCAACAACTAAAACATCAGTGTGTTATCAGCATTATTCTTATCCTAAAACCAAAGCACTGCACTGTACCAGCTACTAGGAAGAAAATTAACTCTATCCCAGCAAAATCAGGACACCAGGTGAGGTCTTTCCTAATAAGATGGCATCAGAATGCTGAATTCACATTGTTCAATATTAGCAAACAAGGACCATGAGGGACAATAAATCCCCCATAGCCTGGTCTTAATTTATCTTAAACAGCAAAACAAATGAAATCCAATTAAGATCATAAGTTATAGTGTGAACAGAGTCCAGAAAAACGTCGGTTCCAATAAATATGACAAATAAAAGTATTGGCATAAATTCCAAGGATTTATATCATTGGCACCACAATAAGGCCTTCTTTAGCTGATCTTGAGACGTGACTCAAAACGTGAAGAATGAGAAGATAAATATAAATAAAGGGAATTTTTTTTTTCCCTAAATGCTGAAAGGGTTATTTTTAACACAGTAGACATTTTCTTTTTAAGTTAATGCTAGTCAGTGCGATTGGAAGAACTTCTCGGTGAGTTTAGTACAACCAGCTGAAGTGTTTGAGATAATCTGTACTGAACTGTCACAGAGCTGGATAAAATAGATTATTATACTAATCAGATTATAATAACCCAGAGCATCATTCACAGTCTTCATAATCAGCTCTCAGTAATGAGTTCTGCATTACTTTTCCTTACACATAACATTTCTAGAGAGAGAGAGAATTTCTTGTTCTGAGCATAAACTCTGCACTCTCATTTTTTTATTGCAATCCGGGTTTTAACAGCAGAGTGATTGAGGTATCAAGAAGTGAGGGTCAACTCAAAAACTTCGTTGACTAAGTCTCTTCACAGAGCCATTTAGCACGAGTGAAACACATCAAAGGAATTACTTGGTGCTCGACTGGATTGCTTCAGCCTGCAGAGCCCGTGGTTGCTCTTTCCAAAGGAGGGAGTGTGGCTGAGGGCTCGCTCTTACAAGGTGCTGCTCTGGCATCCTGACATCAGGAACGTGCATCAGGTTCTGTGCTTTTCCTTGGATGGGGCTCCATGAACATCACCAAAACTACTTTTGGGGCCTGGGACTCAGAGCTGACGAGGGCTGAAAGACCCATTCCAGGAAAGCACAACAGCGTACCTGTAGAACAACACTCACTGCAACATGGTTTTGACTCTAAGTACCTGAGATATTATTCATCCTTTAGTTTAATAACATCACTGTTCAGATAACAAATACTGCCTGTGAAAGAATACATTATAGTCACACAAGTAATCACCACCAGAATAATTGGCCTCCAATCAAGCTGTAATCTGCCTTTTCGAGTAGATTGAGTGATCTAGATTATTTAAAACAAAAGAGCTCCTTTTATTTCCAGAAGATAATGGGTGTTCACTTCACATTCCACATTTTGAAAAATAATTAATCGTGGGATGTCATTCTGTTAATCTGAAATATCTCCTGACAAAAACAACAGGATTTGGCATGTAGCTTTAAGCTTTCAGTGGTGGGGGTTAGAAGTGGATATGTGCAAGTTAATCACAGTCTCTGTGACCTTATTTACAATGGGATTTGCCTTGTCTTCGACTGTTTCAGAGGCCCAGCCAGAAGTAAATTGCTCAAAGTGTCCCCATCAGGCTGCCTTCTTAATTTTCTGGTAGTGATAAATTCCCTTATCCAAATCCCCTTGTTCCTACTCCGATGACAGGTAACTG
Organism: Cephalopterus ornatus; assembly: GCA_013396775.1. NCBI lineage: Eukaryota > Metazoa > Chordata > Aves > Passeriformes > Cotingidae > Cephalopterus > Cephalopterus ornatus. The sequence goes on from VZRE01001175.1 coordinate 2,236,135, forward strand.
ATAGAAGCACCTGGGGAAAATCCACGAGCTCAAAGAGTCTGCAGTGTTTTGCAAGGTGAATTGCCCTGGGTTCAAGGTTCTCAGTGAGTGTAAATTGCTATAAAATATGCTGGATTCAGGAGGGTTTGGCTTTCTCACGCTGAGTTGAGAACATGGTTCTTATTTTCTGTTGCCTTGCACTTTGTGTAGGATGTACTACTTTGTGTAGTGAGCACTGATGCAATTCTGTCGCTGTTTGGTAGCATTTGAGGCTGACCTAAAGCAAACAGATTTGACCAGCAACTTAAACTAAGATGAAGTTTAAAGCCACCTCTTCCAGAAAACCCTGAAGGTTTTGTGGAATAAGGCAGCTTCTTCAGTCCTGAAGAACTGACTGTAAGAGCATAGGAAATTGGAATAAAATTAATAAAAATGAAAAACGATGTAAACCTTTGCCCAAACTCTGAACCAAACAGTACCTACACTTTTTATGAGATTAAAAAAAAAAGTTAACTTAAAAATACAGTGTAAGACTTCTTGATTTGTGTTTGTGCTGGACGTAAATGCTATGAAAATAGCTTTTTATGTGGCATTTCTGGTTTGTGGCTAACCAGGCTCTACGGTGAAATTCATGCAACTGTCATTCTCATGAACTTGAAAAAGATGCAGTTTGTGTGCCAAGTTTCAGATATGCTTTAAGTAAACCATGCAGTTTTGGAGCAGTGTCCCAATTTTCTGAGCTTTCTAAAGTTAAAATAAGAAAAAAAGACTGGAAATTATCTGGTTTTGGTAGAGTTCATCTTCCTGCCAATGCACCACTCTTCTTTTTTTTTTTTCCCTTTTCCTATGACGTGCCAGCTCCAATTTTAAATAGGGCAGAGCTGAGCCATCAGAAAATCTGTCTTCATCCTGAGCAGCTCTCAGGGTTGGTACAAAACCCAGCACCTGGGAGTTCTGGTGCTGTGGGGGCAAATCAGATGCTCCATATTTTTCCAGCTAAGCACAGAACTTCTCCCAGGCTCTTTGGATTGTCGTAACTCTCTGAAACAAAAGTACGGGTGATCTGTCAAGCTTCTTCAGAATTCTCTTCTTCTTATTCCCTTTACCCACAGTTTTCTCGAGTGTTGCTGAATTAAAGTATATAAATTGCTTTCTGCAAGGATGAATATCGAGATGAGTCTATTTGCATAAGAAGCTTATTTTCACATATTTACCTTGTGCTTTTACTGCCTTACATAAGGTCCCTCAGTCAGGGCTGCCGTGGTTCCCTCCATCATCACCTTTGTGAGCTGCACTTGCGTAAAGGGAGGGTTTGCAACCACAAAAGGCAAGTGAAAAGATAGTTTTACACTGGCAAAGCATTTGATATCGAAAACCTCATTTCTGAATCTGGCATAATCTAGTTCTGTAACCTGGAGGAGGCTCTTCGAATGTAGTTGTGTCACTCAGATGAAATAAAAAGAAATATGATGAGTTATCTCGAGAAGGGAAATAGTCCGGAGAAATTCATTGCCTCAGTTTTCCCATCTGTCAAATGGACACAATGATCTGTCGGCTTTTTTGTTTGTTCTCAACCGTTCTGTTCTATTTAGATGTTTGTCTGTTCAGAGCTGAACCCGTGTGTGTGCTCAGTGCTTGGCCTGCTGGCACCCGACACACAGCCTTGGCACAGAGGGTCTAGGATATATTGCTGCATCACCGGTCGAAATTAATTGGCAGATAATTTATGACTTTTTTCTGATGCCTCTTCCTTTGCCGACACAATAAATATGATAATTCTTATATTTAAAAATATTTTTAAAACCCCAAACAGTTTTCCCACACCCACCTTCCAAACAAGATCCGAGGAAACCACATTCTGGTCCCACTAAAGTCGATGGCCAAGTTCCCACTGACTTCACAAAGACCAGGAGTTGGCTCTGTATCTATAGATATTATATTTGCAGTAAAAGCCAGCGAAGCTAACTGCAAACAACTTGGGCAGCTCACATAGTTGCTGGTTCCCATATGCCACAAATATTTTACTATTTGGTCTGTGTCCATTTCTCATCATAAATTTGAATCAGACATTTTTTGTTTGGCTTGCTGGTAGGATCTTTGGAGAAGAAACCGTTCTGCAAAATAAATCACTAAGTTCTGTCTAGAACTGTTTTCGTAATGATTTCGTGTTTTTAGTGTTCACCATGTAATGTGAGGGGAAATAGCTGACATCAAAGAAGCAGCCTCTGCTTTCCTCAAGTGCCTGTGTGCTTAGTTTCTGTCATTCATATAGGATTCACATATGTTTTGCTTTATTATCATTATTTATTGTTACTTTGGTCTCTTGGAGTAACTTCAGGAGAAAATTTATTCTCTGTTGAAGTCACTATCTTAACAGAAAGATTTAATTGAAGTCATTGCACTCCTACTAGTTTGTGCTGGGGAAATTGATCTTCTCTTTCTCTTTCTCCACTATTATTTACCCGGACCCAGAGCCTGTGTATTTTTATAGTGGTGACTTGCTGCTTGTGTTAGTGAGCAGGTGAGCTGCCCAAATGAGTTTGTTTAGTTTAACTCAATTTTATTGGAAAGAAAGCCCTGAGAGGTGGCTGAACTGGGGTGGAACCTTTCTCCAATCCAGAATTTTACAATACTTGTTATTTTAGTCCTTTTTACTGCCACAGATGAGATTGTTTGACTTATAGCTTAAGCCATGTTTGGGGAGAAAAAGCACTGTATATAAGTGAAAGATATTATTATTACTATTACAGGGTGCACCATAACTTTTATGGTTTATAGGCTGTCAGCATTTTCTTTAGAAACCCTGTATTTTAGGTGTCTCAGTTTGGCCTTGAAGTTATTCTCTAAGTTAAAAGTTGAAATAGTAGAAACTATCTCAAAGCAAAGTCGTTTCCCTCCTCTCTCCTTTTCTCATAAAATGAAAACAAGCTCTTTAGAAACCTTTGCATCACTAAGACTCAGACAAATAAGTGACACTGTTGGCTTCAGGCTTTTTCCTGTGCTAAAACTAAAAAAAAAAATACAAAAAACAAGGTAATGTGATCCAGAAGAGAAATATCAAAATGTTTTCAAAATGTCACAGTGTTTTTGGTCAAAATTAGGGGACAATTTTCTGTCATTCAGTGATTTCTTGAGGGAAATGGTATGGCAAATTAAGACCTTTCAATATTTTAATTTTTAGAGTCTCATGACATTTTGTTTTTACAGCCCCACATTACACAAAAAATGGAAAAAACCCCTCCCCCTACATACAAACAAAATACAGAGAGGAGTGTTTTGTTTCATGTGAAATTTCAGGAAAAACAAGAAACAATTCTTCATGGAATCTATGAGTTTTCTGTCCTGTGCTGTCACTCAGAAATGGGTAATTTCACACCAGAAAGCAATTTCATGGGCAGAAATACATGTGATTTCTTTCTCCTTTGCTCCACGTGTAGAAGAAAAGTATCCAAATCTCCCACTGGCTCATTTTATAGTTCCGTGGGCTTCTGGCTGGGGCTGAGCACAGACTGTTTGTGCCCTCAGCATCTGTAGCCGTGGCTCCTTTTTTGGGTGTGATCCTTTTTACTTATCAGATAAACTGGAGTATAATTTAATCTAATTGGAGAGAGAGCTCATTCCGTGAGCAGGATGTATTTTTGGAGACTCTCTCCTGTGCTCATTCACGTGTTTGTGTGATTTCCAGCCACACTCAAAACCCTGCTGGCACTGACCAGAGAATTTCAGTTTGCAGCTGTGTGCTGTGCCCAAACACAATATGTTGCAGCCTGAAAACAGAGTAAAAGAAACATTATAGGTATATGAAGTTAAAATTAGATAACGATGGTTTGGTGTGAATAATATCCATGCTGTTTCAGCTTAACATGGAGGTATTCTCTCAAAGAAAGTTTTGTGACCTCAAGGGGTGCTGAGAAACAATAATTTTCCTTAGTTTTCATCAACTGCCTCTATGAGGGAAGTATTTTTAAAAGCTACAACCCACCAACAGGATAAAATAAACTTTTATTTTAAAGAAAAAAAAACCCGTAAATGTAAAAATCGAAATTAATAGAAAAGAAATTTCCCTTTGTTTGCACGCGTTCGTTTTCTGGGGATGTTTTAAACCTCGCCTCAGCCCTCAGCATGCCAGCAAACTGCTTTATATAGCTGTTGTCAGAGGAGCTGTGTTAGTGATGGGTGCTGGGAGCCGGAGCCTGCCCGGCCAGAGCCCCGTGATTGCTACGTTTGCTGGGCCCTGTGTGTGATGAAGGACCAGGTCGCTGTCCCTGGGCGTGACACGCATTAAAGGCTGCTTGTGTTAATTACTAGGAAGAAATAGGCAGAAGTGGGTATTTGAGCTGCCATTTTTTGTCAGCTGGAGCCAACGACTCCACGTCTGCCAAGGGCTGGAACCCGTAATACCCACGTACCACACGTGCAATTTGCGCAGCGGCCGTCTGCAGCAGTTCTGCTCCGTGGGCTGTGCTGCTGTGTGCGCTTTAATTTGTCTCTTTGATTTATCTTTAGATTTGTCAGGGTATTACCACGTTCCCAACTGAGGCAGAGGGGTTGTCAGGCACCCGGTGAAAAGAGCAGAGAGGAGCCCCATGTTCCAGTTCCTCAGCCTGTGGTTGATAAAATGGTGCAATCTTGCTGCAATCTCATGTATATATGATTAGTTAAGGATGAGAGTAGATTGCTGCTGTCTGGACTGCCCAAGGCTGGAATTAGTTTCACTGTTTTGTCGATTAAATTTGTAAATAAGGTGATTATTATTGTTATGATTTCAGTCCTCGAGGAGAGGGAAGAGAGAGGAGCTAAAAGCAGTACAAGTGGCACGTGGATTTAGGGAGAAACAGTATTTTAATAGCCTTGATTCTTCAAGCATGACATGTATCTGCAGTACAGATTGCATCTCACAGCCCTCAGAAGGGTGACAAACAGCTCCTCGGTGTTTACATTTCACGAGATGTCTTCACATAAATTCCATCTTTTTGTCTTCTCATGCAAGTTCTTAACGATAGTTCTGTTGCATCCTCTAAATATCTGTACTAAGAGCAAAGGAGAAGCTCCTTGCAGTGGTGCAGGCTGAGGGAGGTGCATTGTTTTGATGCCTGAGCAGCCCTGTCCTTTCTTTGGGAGACCGGAGTGGGAAGGATATTCATGTCTTAACTTAGAAGTCCCTCGGTTTCTCTTCTGTGATGTGCAACTCCTCAGCTCAGTGCAGATGGCTGAAATGTCCTCCAGCAGGGCTGTAAATTCCTCTTTACAAAGAAGTAAATTTTACTTTTGGGAAGAGGATACAGCTGGAACCTGTGGAACAGATTAAGGAGAGAGAAGGGCCATTGCAAATGGCAATGGCTTTTCTGTCCTGAACATTCCCTTGCACAAGTTGCTCCTCTGAATACAGAAGTTCAGATTTGTAAGCACTGGGGCAATCTGTCTGAGTCAATCAAAACAAAAATAAAAATAGGAAAAAACCCATATAAAAAGCAAAATATACCTTTGTAGGGGGCCACACCTTTATGCTGTAAAGGATTCTGGTGCTGAAAAGCTCTTGAGCTGGCAACACTTTCTAGTAATGAATTCTGAGGGAGTACAAAGTCTCTGAGGGCGTTAATGAGGAATTTTGCTGGCCCTATAATGAAGACAATGGTCCAAAACTCCTTTAAGTCCAAAGAAAGACTGTAGCTGGCCTCAATGGGTTTGGGATCAAGCCATGAATTTTGTCATGAAGCTCACTTCGTAGGCAGATTCAGTTGGACATACTGACACTTGGTTTATGTTACAACTCAGTCTCAGTCCCCGTTGCACTCACCCTGGATCTCCTTATAACTCCAGTGCAACATGAAGAGATGATGACAGGTCTGTATACAAAATTAAAACTCCTTGCATTAAGAAGTCAGACTGAACTGCCTTAGTGACCAAATTGTTAAAAGCTGCTTTTACAGGTAGCAGACATTGAAAGTTAGAAATCCCTGAAACATCCTGGCTCACCTCGCACACTGGATGTGGTCTTTTGATTTTGTTGGTCTTCCTACTCTGCCGAGGTGGAATGTGTAGGGAACTCAGAGAGTTTGCCAAGGCAAACAATGAGAAGAGAAGTAGGAACGAAACTCCAGAAAAAGGTCTGGTTGGATCAATATTTTGCCGGTGGGAAATAAGTAGAAATGAATCACTATTCTATAAAAAAGAAATAAGAGGCCTCGCTGTGCTACTGAACTCCTGCTGCTGCAGGTGCTTAGAAGATTCCCTGAGCTACTCTTTGCCCTCCACTGTGTGCACTGAGTGCGTCCTAAAATGTACGCAGCATGGACTGGGTAGCACAAGAGGTAGCTGACTGTAGTGCAACACAGTTTGAAGAGGCACCAGGAGTAACTCTGATAGTAAATAATATTTCGGGTGGGATTTTGCTACTTTTGAAAGTTGTTCTTTCTTCCACTGAAACTTGAAATTTTCCCTCTAGTATCTGGGATGGGTTACAGACTCACTGCACGTGTGGCTGAGTCCAAGAGGAAGAAAGGGGTGTGCTTTTTCATCCCTCTTCTCTCTTCCCATTTTTCTGTCCTCTTCCTCAGGCCCTTCTGCTTTTGAGGAGACCATAATGAAAGGCTGGCCACAAACTAGAAGATTGCCTTTAAATTATATTCCTTTTCTTTGTATTGATGCTCAAGGCTGTTTCACTCTGGTGCTTTAAACTTCTGATTTATTAGTGGGCACAGCCTGGGCTGTCCCCCACAGTGATCATAATCCCCAGGAGGTAAATTGCAGCCCTGTGGTCCTGGTTTATGAGAGTGCTTGTGATGCTCCCATTAACTGCAGCAAAGCCATTGGTGTGCAGGGCAGTCCAAGAATTCCAGTGATTGCTCTGATGCCCCTGATAACTTACTGCAGAGAATCCAAATACATCTCTGGGGAAGGTTGTTTTGCCTCTGTCTTCTATTCTCCGATTTCGGAAATACTCGATTTTCAGTCACCTACCACAAGAGTTTGTGAAAGAGCCTCTCAGCTCTGAAAGAAAAGATTTGGCTTTTCTTTTTAATGAATCACCTTTTACATCTTTCTAAATAAGCAGTAGATGATATGAGCATGGGGCAGAGAAGCACAGCATGTGCTGGTTTTGGTTATGAGGATACTAAATGTTCTTAAGTTGTAAGTAATGGTTGGAAGGAATCTCTTGACTTATTTGGACTGCGTAGCACTCTGTGACGGGTTAGCCATCATCTCTTTATTATTAAAAATACACTTATTTTTTAGGCTGTCAGAGACTTGATTAGAGTATTTATAAACCATAAAAAGGAGGTCTTAATTGGAAGTGTTGCCCCATCGGAAATATTCCTGTGAACACCAGGAAGAATGTTTCCAAAAATAACATGTTCAGCAAAAGAAAGAAATCTCCATACTCGGTGGCTTAAAACACCCTGAACTAGCAGTCAGATGACACTGAAATAGTTGTTGTAATGTTCTGAGACACTGTGTTCCTAAAAATGGACTGTCTTTCTTTTTAATAACTCTTAATCACAGCAGAACAGGAATATTGTGCCTTATACCCACTGAAGTCACTGGGAGTTTCCCTCCTGGGCTCGGTGGGAATGGAATGAGTGCCTCCGAGCCCTATAAAGCTACTGACACGCAGCAGTTTGCTGAAGGCTTTTGACTGTTGCTTTGTAACTTTTCTGACGTTCTGCAGAACTATCTTAGTAAATTAAATTGTACACTCATCCATTTCTGTGTACGTACAGTTACAGTTTTATTAGATTTAAAAGCGTTTGCCCTGTTTATGTCATATATTTTTCTTAAGGAAAAAAACCACAAGACAAGACAAGACACCAATTGATTTACAGGGTGCCTGTGTCACAGGAGCTTAAAATCTTCTGTGCCGAGATGCTTAAAAATCCGGGTTACCATGCAGTGACATTTCACTGAAGGGCAAGGAGGAGAGAGGAAAGGAGAGGGGCAGCTTTGCCATCGAAGGGAGAACATCCTTTCTCATTCTTTGCCCGTTTGGAATTGTTGCACTGAGTCATTGACAAGCGAGGTTGGAGGTTTTGCAAGGCTCCAATGACCGCAGCTGCATTCCTCACACCATTAGATCAGTTTCCAGAGGGACCCGCTGCTGATTTCAGGAATCTCATGGAAAAACTGAGCTCCAGACGAATAGCACAAACTGGGAGCTGAGTAACTGTGGAGGCATTTGAATTTATGGCAGGAGGTGCCTTTATGTGGCACTCCATGACAGGCCTGGATGAACTGGCGGGCAGCAATCCCTCATCCAGCGGTTTGCTCCCATTCCCGTGTTTTCTGCGGGCTCCTTTGGTCCAACATCCCTGTAAACTTTCAGCCAAGGACAAGCTGGTGTCATTCGCCAAGTGGCAAAAGACTGAAGGGTTGAATGTGCCCCTGTTTTAAAGCCTCCATCCTGGTTATCCTGGAAAAAAACCCCGCACGATGAAAATTCCAAGCTCCAGCTTCTCAGGAGCGCTGCATTTATTGTGCTGTTGAAAACCCAGCCTTGTGTGGTTTCTGCCATTCCAGGGGCTCCTGGCTGCCTGGCAGATTGGCACATGCAGCTCTCCAGCCCCTCTGCTCACCCAGGCTGCTCCACGAGGAGCTGGAGGAGAATAGACCCCTCAGCAAGGTCCTGGAGCAGCAACATCGTCCTCCCAGAGCCAGGGCTCTGGCTTAAATTCCAGCTGACTCTTTTTCTGTCTCTGCTGTATCAGCAACAACATCTGTATCTGTGCTGTGTCTGGAGACACACACAAGGCTCCACTGACTTCCATTTTCCCATCTGAAAAACCGACTCAATGGCTTAGTGTCATATTGCTCAATTTTGTAGCTGGAGTTAATGGACCAGGCTTAATTCCAGGCTGGTTCTCAATTTGTTGGACGTGGCTGATGCACAAATCAAATGGTTCTGGCACCCTGACATTTCCTATGAATGAAAAATGACACTAAATAGTTGTCTGAATTTCATCCCTATTCACACAACAGACTAAAAGACAACTCATATTTGGCAAATACACAGGAATGGGAGAAAAGATTCAAATCAGAGGGAAAAAAATGTGAATGTTCTCGAGAGAGGTTTGGTTTTTGTTTTTTTTTCCCCACAGTGAAAAGAAAAAAAGAGGAAAAAAGCAGCAATGGAAACCCATGAGCTTAAATCCTTGAGATCTCATCAGGAGAGCATAATATCTTAATGGGGTGTTAAGGTCTAAGCAGTAGAGTCTTGCAAGAGACTGCTTTACATCTGTGCTGCTCATGAGCATTGCAGGAGAGCGTTTCTGCCTTAGGATGAGGATTAACTTTAGACCTAGTCGGGTGCAGATCTGGGCTGTGTCTGAACAGAGCAGTCCTGCCCCTGTCCTTGTCTCCCTTGCCACTGGTTCTTTATCTCATTTATTGACTGTACTTAAGGCAGCAGCTCTAACTTATTAATGTAATGGAAAACTTGCATTTTTGTGGGATTAATTTTCTTGTTTTCAGATCATTATCACTCCTTGGCTGGAACTGGAGCAAGTGAAGCTGTGGCCATGTGTCTCCCCATTCAGAGTTTGGGGAAACGGATTAGGGGAAGAAGAACAGGTATTCAGCTGATCCATGGCTGTTGCCGGGAAATGCCACAGCTTTCTGGTCTGCACTGGTCTCTGCAGCCTTTAGCTGGGTTCCCGCTGTGCAAAACATAAGATACAGGAGTCATGTTTTAGTCTGAGACATTACAGAGTAAATAGGTGGGATAACGAATGTGAAATGAAATGCAGAGACAGGAAAGAACCTGTGAAAAGTTGGCAAAAGGGAATTAGGGAATAAAACCAAACGTCCTGAATCCCAGTGATTTTCTGATTACACATAACAAACATTCCCTTATCTCACCTAATGGCCCTGAATATCTTGGCCTTAAGCAGGCATAAGTTTTTTGTCATATTTTCCAGTCTGGTTACAGCAGTCTTATCGTAGAAGGACTGTGCGCTGTGTCTTTCTGAGAGCCTTTGTCATGAGCTGGGGCATCACAACTGGGATGTTTGTTGTACTCTGTCATTATTTATACTCCACTGCTTCCATTGACTGCCTGTCCCACCCGCTCCCGGGAGATTAGCGGAGTCAGGGAGAGGATAAATGACGATTAGCTGCTAGTCAAGGGATGTAAGAGCTGAAAGGGTCAATATAAAACAAAGGCTGCCACATATAATTCACGAAGAATGCGAGGCACTGCCTTTCAGAGGCAACATTCGCATAGCCAGGGTTTTAATGAGAATGGAAAATGCTAACATATAAATCCAGTCCTAGAAAAAAACATATTAGCAGCAAGCGTACTGAGTGGTAAATATTTTTACCGTTAAGCCTGGTACTCTGTTTCTGACGTGAACTAGTAAAACTCCTCCTAAATCTTTCATTAAATCATGTCTTCAAAACTCCCTTTAAAACATGGTCCTTTGTTTGGAAAGAAATGCTAGCAAAGATGCCTCTACAAACGGATGAGGATGAACCAACCGAATATCTTACAAAATCCCTGCAGGGGATTGCAGCCTTTATAAAGAAGAGAAATGTGCTATTCCCAATTATTCCATAAATAGTCCATCAGTCCTGTTATTATTCATGCAGAGTAAATGAAATTTAATGTTTCACTACTCCAGGCTGTCAAAGTCCTTGAGCTCTTTAAAATCAAGGGCGCAGATTTTGTTTGGTCTTTGTGCGGGGAAAATTAGGACATCTTTGTGATTGTGGGTTTTTTTGGTCCACTTAGAAAATGTAATACATATTGATTCTTCGCTTGGAAACCTATTTTGGGATAACTACTATGTGTGAAAAATTGCCTAAATAGTCTCTAAAGACTTTCCCATAATAAATATGAGTGAATATTGATTGATTCTTCTTATTATGATGACTTTCACTCTTGCAGGAATCAGAGGTGTTTGCTAACTCTGATTTCATGTCTCGTTTGGCAAAGAAGGATGTAAAACTGAAACCAAAAAGGGCCAGTGAGACTTGCCACTGCTGTTGGGTTTTTCAGCTTTGTGTTGCTTTTGAATTCAGTGCAACTTCTTGCTGTTGCTGTCACTTGTTCTTTGTAGGTCCTGAACCTCTGTTTTACGGGGTTTCAGTTCCACATGAGCTTTGTGAAATTTAGTTACCAAAAATCCAGCCACATCTTATTCAGGATATTCGGGTGTCTGTACTGTGGAAATTGGAGCTAATGCTGTCAGGTTCTGCCTGCCCATCCTGCTGCCCTCCGAGGTGTGTGCCCCCAACTCCTGCCCAGCTGGTGCTGTCCCAATATCCTGTTTCTGATTTAAATTCTCTCTGTCCCGGTAACACGGAGGTTGTGAATTACAAGTGCCGTTTAAGTGCTAAATCTGAGCGTCTTGAATGGCTCTTGTCTGATGCAAATGTTTCTCTTCTTTAAAAAAAAATTAAAAAAAAAAAAAAAAGCCATCAGGAGGAAGAGTCCAAGCACTGTTTTGGAAACTAAGGGTTGTGGAAATATTACCTCACAGGAAAAGTATTCCTAAAACTGATTCTACTCTGTGCATCCCTTTAAGGGATTATGCTTTCTGCCTGCCTTCTGGTCCCTGTCACAGCACTTGTCACTACCTAGACAATGTTTCCTCTTAAAGAGCTCTGTGTTGGGCCTGGATAGTTGTATGGCAAAAGGAAGTTTTTCTGCCTATGTTGAAATAACTACAAGTGAATGGGGAAAAAAAGGTTTATCTTCCTCTTTCATTATGGTTCTGTTGGATTAGAAAACGTGTCCATTTTTAAATAGCCCTTTCTACATCAGTCAGTTTTCCTTTGGTAATACTTTTGCATGAGTTTAGAGAAATGGAGTAGATTAAGAAAGGGTGTGGAGAAGGCACATCTGCTTCTTGTTTTAGAAAAGCAACACATTCTTAATATAATAATGCAAAGTAGCAGAAAAAGGAAACCAAAAAACCTTAAGAAAAGACACCATCATCTATTTCACTAAGCAGTTTTGGAAAGTTATCATTAGCTTGGATCAGCATAACCACAAAATCTATTGTATCAGGCTGCTTGTAAGGAGGGTGGAGAAAAGCTGAAACGATATTTCATTCATCTGTCCAAAAAGTCCTGTAAGCTTCTAGCAGTGTATGTGACCAGAATTTTGCAAGGCTGGAGGGTGGTTTGCACAGACAGTTTTATGACTGGTTGGCTTTACCTGCATTAAAAATAGCGTTTTCAGGGAGCCTTGGAGTGCAGGAGCAGCATAAAGCAACACAGTCTTGGAGCAGAGGAATGAACACCACAACCAGTTGCGTTAAAGGCCAGCCTTGGCAAGGAGGAGCTTGCAAAATTACCTCATGGGAAAACAGGCTAAATGCCCACCGTTGGGATGGTTTGGGACTTTTAGCTTTGCTTTATCCATGCTCCAGGATTCCTTTCAGCCTGGCCCATCCAACTCAGATGTGTTAAAACAGATCAGAGAACAAAAGGTAAAAATGAGATCTCGGTTAGGGGAGAATGGCCCTTGGGAGTCTGTGTTTGTGCCCTTTTGTGATGCCCACTTCAGGTGGGTCTGCCAATAAAAATAATGACGGATTTCCCTTTTTTTATTTATTTGCCAGTCCGAAAAACTCTTTCTGAGCTCTGACAGTCACGCTGGGTTTCTTCTTCTGTCCACGGAGAGGTTCTGGAGCTGAGTGTGTGCTGGTGGGAGGGGAGTTGGCAAAGACAGAACAGCTGCCTTCAGGGCTTTGAACAAAAAGAAGGTCTTTTAAGCAATAAGTAACTGCCTCAACTTGGGCACTTTGAGCGAAATAACTTGCATTTTTAATCACTTGATTTAAATTAGATGTTTTTGGAGCCAGGCTGTGTTCATTAATTTTGGAGAGGTAATGTCTACTTGGAGGTTGTGCCCTGGCTTGGTCGGAGGCGATGTGAAGTGTCCCAAGGAGTTTGATGATCCTGGTTCTGAGCAAAAAACTCTGCCAATGACACACAGGAAAGAAACTGGCTCTCACTTGTTCTCTCATCTGAACTGAAATATTTCCCAAGTGCATCAGTATCATTGCCTTAACTTTGCACTCCATCCATCCTTCCACATCTAAGTCACGTGTAGGTTTAGATGGCTGTGTACACAGAATTTTTTTTCTTACATGTGGATATAACTGTTTAACTGTAAGGACATATCAAAACCCTCTGACTGCTACATTGCTAATTACTTAAATGAGACTATTTCTAGAGAGACGATACTAATATTTTCACTTTGTCATTCTTTGGAGCAGGACTGTGCTTTAAGGGACATGAGAAATGTTTTCACTTGAGCATTAAGGCAGCTTTTCATACAGACCATCAGTTCAATCCTGTGTCTGTTGGCGCTCACATAAGAGAGGCTTCTGTGCTGAGCCCTTCTTCTCACTGACTGGCATTTAAATTTTTTAAACATCAAATATTTACTGAAGTAACTTGGTTGCTGCCCAAATTGAATTTCAAAGGTCCTTTTCCTTCCGTTTTCGTTTGTTCATGCCTTCCACTGAAGTCAGCTCCATGCATCTCTAATGAAAATGAACCTGCTTCTCTCTGTGGCATCTTTTTCAACCTTTTCCATGCTCCCCTTTATTACCATGATTTACAACAATATTGTGAGTGTTATTAATGCAGATTGCAGTCAGTGGGAGTTTGGCATGGGTTTGCACTGCAGCGCTGCATCTGAGGCAGTTCTGGCTTTCAACCTCAAAGGGTTTGGCACGAAAATCCCTGTCACTGCCCAGTGTTTACCAACACGCACAAAACACCCCCCATGCCCTAATGCACAGGCCAAAGAGAAGGAAAAAAGAGGGAAGAGATGTATTGTTACGTATTTGAGGTCTTTGAAACTGAGGGGTGTATGGAAGCACAGTCCACAGAGGATTACGTGGTTAAGGTCCTTTGGGCTGAGAAACTCCTGAGTCCAGGCCTCAGCACTGACCCTCTGATGCTGTGTTAAATGCCTGAGGGATCTTCATGAGCGTAACTTCTCTGTTGGAGGGGAGTTTTGTAGCTATAAAATTAAAGATGAGCCACTTGGGAGTTGTGCATGTGTGTTTAGGGAGTTTATAATTTCAACTCAAGGGCTGCAGAGTTTCCTTGGCCAAAATTTCCTTAAACAGTTTGGAAAAAAAATGGCTTTTATGCTGTTTAGCTCTCAAAGCGAGAGAGAAGAGCTATTACTCTCATAACACTCTCATGACACTGCACCTAGAGTACATTCAGCTTTTCTAGGTGCATGTGGTCAGATGTTGACTTGGCAGCTGTTGCATGAAGCCCCCTGTGCGCTGTTGTTAAAAAGGTGGCATCCTGCTAGGAGAATGGCATTTTTATTTTGATGGATGTGGACTTGCTAGTCAAAACATAGCAAGACTTTCTGATGCGCAACAGGTTCAGAAGTAATAGTTTTGGGTTTGGTTTTTTGTTTTTTTTTTTTTTTTGCTATGTGCAATAATTAAAAAAGAAAGTATCAGGACCAATTTCCTCATCCATTCCCTCGTCCTTTTGTCTCTCTTTATAATAACGATATCTACTAGAGCAGCCAAGATATTTTTCAGTCTGTTGCTCATGGGTCTTTTCATGGCTTTTTTTGTTCTCACACTGCTTGCCCAATACAGCAGCTGTTAAATGGAGAACTCTGAGAACTGGGGAAGGCTATGGGTGTAGCATTTGATTAACACTATTTTTGCAGGAAATTGATATGTCAACTATTTTTAGCCTCAGGCGAAGGAACAGTCAAACCCAATCCATATGGTAACCTTCTCTAGTTTCAGACGCCTTTATAACCTCTGATATTTCACTGGTTTTTAACTTTATATTGTTGTATGTCACAATCTTCCACCCTTTGTGATACCATGCAATTTTTTTTTAACTGTATGATTGTCCCATTAAGAAATACATTCAGCAAACTTTCCTGTTGGCCCTGGGAGACTGCAGTGTTTTGTTCATTGCTTCAGTAAGTGTGTGTTGGCACAACTCTTTTTGCAACAGTGGAACAACTGAGGGTCTGGCTTTTACCCATAATTCCCTATTCGTAAGCTAAATTCCTTTTTGTACAATTTGTAAATTTTTTTCATTACATATGCTGGTTACATCTGAGGGTGAATCAGTCAAATGGGCTCTAAATTAAAATAGTTGGCTGATTTAAGCCCAAAGTCAGTTGCAATGCAGTTTTCTCACAGCTTGGAAGAAAACAGCCAATATAGCCACTGTAGAAAACAGGTGATTATTCTTTCTGTCTGTCTTTTTCCAGGTAACTGAGTAGATGAATGTGGCCCAAAGTTTTAATCTTCTAGGTAATTAGCAGAAGTAAATGGAAAGGAAAGTCAATAAAGCATGTGTCCCTGAATAGGTCACGCCAACAGTCAGGATGTCACAGTGAGGACAGGAAATCCTTAAATTAGAAGCATCATTTTAGGTTCTAATTTAATCCATAAATTAGAGTCAAAAGTGATGTAGAATCATACACACAAAAGAATATTTCAGCGAGGCTGTGAACTTCACAGAAGACACAAACATACAGACAAGAGGCTTGTTTGTCTTTTCTTGTGCCTTTTCTTTGCCACCTTCAAAATAATCCGTGGTATTTTTGTAGGTTGAGAAAACAAAGCTTCAGAATCTCTGCATTAGACAAAATTCTGTATTTTGTAAACAGAGACAAGTGAACTCCAAACTGAACTTAGTAGGGCAAATTATGAAGTGCTTTGGACAACGGGAAGTCCAACACCCAACGCGTTGGGCTTGGAGCTGCTGAGTTTAGATCAATGACAGATCTGACCCAAAGGTTTGTCCTTCTCCACATTGGAGAATGAAGGTGCACATCCCCCTGTCTTGGTGGCCACCATTCTGTAGCTCAATATTTGCCTCTCAGATTCAGGGGAGGAGAGGAGAAACAAGCTAATCTCGTAAAGGTTCACCCCACCCTCTTCTTGGCTCCTCTTCCTTGGCAAGCCTTCCCAGCAGCAGCTGGCTGCCTGTTTTTCTTCTGCAATTGTGTTCATGACATTTCCTGCAACTAGGTTTTCCCGAAGGTTTCCAGCAGTCCTTTCAGCTCACATCTCCCTTTTTTTGGCCTCCTCACCCACTCACCATGGCTTTTGCCTGGTTCCCACAAGTGCCTCATCCCCATCACACATCCCTGCACATCCTCAGTGAGCTCTCCAGGCATACATTGGATTTCTGGGGTTTGCTCGTGAGTCTGAGTGATTCACTGAGAGTAAGTGGTCACCGTAAGGGATGCTGAACAGCCGTGATGTAAATAGAGACAGTCACGGAATCATTAAGGTTGGAAAAGACCTCCAAGACCACTGAGTCCAACCAGTCCCTCCTCAAGGTACCTGCTCCATCAGACAGGCACAGACTTTGCCCTGTTTCTTGGTGTCAAGAGGTTGCTTTTCTCTTTGAATGTAATTCTTTCTTTGAGAAGCTGCATGTGGCCCTCTCCATGCAGAAGGACTGGTATGAAGAATGTAGATGAGGGAGAGCTCATGCACAGATCCTGGATTATTTAGTGTGCTGCTACTTTCCCTCTCCACACTCCTGAATGCTTCATAAACTGTCCTTTCACAGGCTTTTATAAACACTCAAGTGACTTAATCTTTAATTGTAAAAGCCTACTTGTATTTTAATCTTTCTGTTACCAGTGTCATTAAATCAATATCCTCAGTTCTACAGGATCCAGGTCACATATAAGCTGTCACACACAGTTTAACTTAAGAAGTGCAGTATTTAGGTACAGTCGGTTCTTTTTTCATAGATTAGAGAGTACTTTGAAGTAGAGCTGCTGAAGATCAGAGGGAGTTTATTCCTGTAAGCCAGTTTCTTATATGTTGAGGGCTTTCTATTCTAATGACAGGTTTGTTGCAGAACTTCAGTGAAGTTTGAGAAGATGAGCATTTTATGCAGTTATCATAAATTGCACTGGAAAGCTTTGTGAAGACTATGTCATGGATGATAAAATATGGGACATATTCTTTAAGAGAAATAAAAAGACAGATTATTATGGACCCTTCTTGTCCATTTTTTAATCTATTCATCTATTTATTTATTATTATTTATCTATTTTTTCCATCTGGCTACACACACAAGTCTGGACAGGTCAGAGACTGTATGGCCTCACTTGGTGCAGTTCATTGGATAATGAGTGACATCTGTGTTTAGAGTTGAGATGGAGAAAAACAATAATTTGTCCCTTGCCAGAGATACATAATTGAGAGTAAAACATACATCTGGGGTTTATTTGTGTAAAAAGATACACAACGGCAATACTACGTCTTCTTCCAACCTGACCCTGTGGTGCCCTTTCCATTTACTCTATTAAGAATCCAGATTTATCTAGACATATCTTACAAATCAGAAATGACAGTTATTGTTCCATCTTAGCTGTTATTACAGCAGATCTTTCCCTCTTTTCTCTTTTCTTTTTCTTTTTTGTTTTTTTTTTAGCCACTGTTTGTTTGTCCTAGAAGTGAAATAATTGGTAATACAAACTGACTGTAGGTTCTTCCAGTTGCTTACTTCAGAAAAACTATTGCCATGATGGACATAACATTATACAGCACAGTGGGCAAACAGTGTGTTACATGTTCTTGCTGCTGGTGAAACAGAATGAACTCTGCCAACAAAACTCCAAATTAACTGAAGCTGCAGAAGGCAGTTTTCCAGCCATGGGTTATGGATCATTAGTCTTCTGCAGTTTCTGAACTAGCGCTCTTCAAGATTGCTCTGAGCAGTGAGAGGTGGGATTAGAGAAGGAAGCAGTTTCTGAAAGACACTGTATTTCATCGGTGATTTGTGACTTGGAAGGTGTGCAGGACCTGCCACTGCTAGACGTGAGGCTGTGGCAGGGCACTTTCTGAAAGGATCCAGAAGGTTAGGATTGACGGATGTAGCAGGGAACATACCACTTTGACCCTGGTACCTGGTACAGGGCCTTCACTAGGCAGCCTTTCATAGAATTATAAGATCATCGAGGTTGGAAGAGGCCTTTAAGGTCACCCAGTCCAACCATGAACCCAGAACCACCACTGTAACCACTTAAACCAAATCACCCCGTGCCAGATCCAACTGCCTCTCAAACAGCTCCAGGCCTGGTGATTGCCCCACCTCCCCGGGCAATCTGTTCCAGTGCCTGACCACCCTCTCACAGATGAGGAAGGACTCCTCTGTTGTTACCATTAATTAACATCACACACTTGGCTTTGCTGCGTCTCCCTCACCACAGCTGGAAAGAAAGTGGCACGAGCAGATTGGGGGTTAAATCAGTGACATGTTTCCTGATGATGAGGGGTGTGAGTCTGCCCCATTATCCCTTCCCTGTGTGAGAGTATGAGGTTTTACTGTTTGCTTTGCTCCCCTGGTGGAAAAGGGCTACAGGATGTCAGCAGAATCCAAGGGGAAGGCAGAGACCCTCAGCAGGTGAGTGACAGTCCTTCCCCTCCGCAAAGCACCTGCCCTGTAGCCTCAGCTGTTTCTGTGGTGAAGGCTTGGGGAGGACAGGGTGAGGCAAGGAACTAGAAGTTTTGTCCAGGGATGTGCTCAGGCAGATAAGAAAATTCCATTTATGTCATCCAGAGATGTGAGTCAAGAAGAAGTAAATGTCCTTATCTAGAGCATAGCTGCTTGAGGCGTGTGGAAACCCGGTGTGAGCGTGTGGGTGCCCTGGGCTGTGCAGAAACACTTTATCATCACCAGTGAGGAGGGAGCTGTGCTGCCTTGTGCCTGACACTCCTTCTTGGACTTGTGGGGAGAGGAGAAGGAAAATTGCACGAGGAACTTCTTGTACTTGGTTGAGTTTCAGGGTGATGATGAGGTGGTGGGTTTTTTTCCCTTCTTTCCCTAAAACAGGAAAGCCATACTTGGTTATCTTTCAGCTTGACAGCAGAATTGTGTTGCAATAATCCCAGAGCTGTTGATTCACCAGTGATTTGTTTATGTGGAAGACTCTTGTAATTAGAAAGTTGCCACGAGGTGGGGTCCACACAGTGTGGACTTTGGGGATTGATGTATAAGAAAGGGTTGAACAAATCCTGGAAATCCTCTAGTTTGCATATTTTGTCTGTAACAAACTACTACTTCAATATAACTTGAATTATTTTGTCATCAAGCTGGTGTAACAGAGTGGAGAATGGGGTCTCAAAGCTTCTTGAATATAAGAGATTAAGTTAGTTGCTAAATCTGTTTACAGAAGATAGAAATTATGTCATTATAATGCTGAGGTGTGTTAAAATAAAATCTTGAATTATGGCATTCCTCTTTCAGTTTGATTGTATGTTTTAAAATAATTGCTATTGTGGAAAGAAAATGTCTGTGAGTTGGTCATTGTAGTGCACATATTTCAATGTTATTAATCCTAAAATGTGACATTTTTATTACCCAGTGAGAACAAACTGTGAACAAAACCCAAAGAAGCCAAATATATGCCAAAGAATAATGCCTCAATCCTCCAAAAATTAACACATGTATTTGTGTTTATACACAATAAATAATCCTGGTTTGCTATTTACTTAAATGGCACAGAGATTTCTCACTCAAAGTGGAGTGAGTTTAATCCCAGTGTGTAAAATTAAGATTAAATACCAGCCTTTGTGTGTTTGGAGCTTGTGTTAAAGCTACGAGGATTGAACAATTTTGCTGTCAGCTGTGGTGTGTTAATCTAGAATAAGTCTCTTGAAATTATTACCTCACTGAGAATTTAAAGGAATTGCATAGCAGAATTTAGTCCTTTTTAAACATTCCTTCAGGGTTTGTATTTTTTATTTGCAGACGCCCAGACAGTACAGCCAAGCACTAAATAAGAGTAACAGAGTTCATCTTTACTGTGCATTTCTGGACTATAGGTATGTCACAAAATTTCAAATTCTTTAACTTGCTTTAGTTAAATTACACTTGTTTTGTGATGCTGTGTATTCCCTCTATGCTTCCTGTTTCCCTTCATTCATGGAAATAGTTAAAGAAAAGGAACCACTGGTTTGGACAAAACACAGTCCGAGAGTGGCTTCTTACCATAAACAGGAGACTTGTTATTCACAGACCCTGGATTAGGCGGGTAATTGGGAAACTGAAACGATTTTGTAATCAAAACTGCAGAGTGATACAAATCATGCTTATCTCGGTTTATGAGTACGTCCACTTGGGCAGATGCTTGGATGTTTTACGATGGCAAACATTCAGCGGAGCCATTGTTTTCACTGGACCTGTGCCTGTGTCACAACATCATGTGAGATCAGTATTTCAGAGCCGTGAATTTTGGCCGGTGCATGGAATGGATAAATTTTATATCCCTGAATGCAAATTAGAATTAAATGGAAATAAGTATCACCTCAAATTTCAGTCAGAAAATAAGAGCTGTGGAAAATAACTAGTTTTTTCTTTTTTTTTTTTTTTTTTAGCTCTGAATACATTTCATCTGCTTTTGATTTTGAAACATGCTGCTCTCACTGAATTAATTGAGAATTAATACAAATACTGAATTTTGAATTTGATGGGGATTAAGAGTTTTTGAGCCATATCTGTATAAGCCTAATTTATGTAGCAACAGCCCACAATGCTGTGATCCCTCCTATCATCTTGCACTTGGGAAGGTCACTGTAATTGTTTGATTGAAGTTTTGTTTCAAGTGTGTTGAACTGTCCCAGCTGTTGGCAGTTACCCGTTGTTATGGTTACTCGCAAATTACAATAAATTAGAAACAGATTTTATACTGAAGCAAATTAATACGGTTGCGGCATTGTTTCTGGGCTGCTCTCCACGGGGGCTTGGGCCCTTGAGGCTTTGCCTCAGGGTAGAAACTTAAATATGAAATCTGTCCTTCCAAATGAGTTTCATTTGTGTCAAGATGGCCTTATTCCCCAGTGCATGGTAGTTAAAGAATAAGAAATTAGTTTCTGACCTACAACAGACTCTCTTTGAGAACTCAAGGAGGTCTCGAAGGACAGAAGTGTGAGGTAATACCAATCTTTAAAATGAGCACTGAGACAATGCAGATCACTCAGTCTGGCTGCAGGACCCAGAATAATATCAAAAGTAATAAATAGTGGAGATCAGGCAGTTTGGGTGGGTGACCGATGGTGCCTGAGCCCACGGAGCACCCACAGACCTGTGGCTTATACGTCCTCACCCCACTTCAGGGCGGTGATAGCACAGGGAATTCTGGATTTCCCTGGCTCCCGGAAAAGGCAGATTCATGAGCATCTCCCAGCCCTGGGGCCAGGTCACACGGCCTGCCCAGCCATACCCTCAGTGGAGCAGGAGCTGCTGGTGCTGCCCCCGAGGGTGATGTGACCAAAAACAATTGATGGCTCACTGGAAATCATGCTCAATCAGCCTGAATTACTGCTTTTGGCAGGACGGGTGGGAGAGGGGCAGGCAGCAGATAAGACACGCTAACTTTTTTGGGTTTTGCAAGATTACTGACTTAGTGAGACTACAGTTCTCAGAACACAGAAGTTTGGGTCAAGGTGGAATGCCATAAATGAGACGCATAATGTAAAGAAAAAATGTAGCTATCATACAATGACTATAAAACTGGGAAGAAATCTCTATAAACATTCATGTAGGGGACTCATCTGCACCTTGTCAATATTTTCCTTAACTATTTCCATGATGGAACTGAGAAGATCCATCAGTGTTTGTGGATGCTCCAGCCTGAAATGGCTTTCCAGACTTTTTATCTCCTATATAGTACAATACATGCCAAATTAACCTGCATAAGATGCATTTTGATGAGAGACTGTGTTCTGTTTTTTGTGTGCTTTGCAGCAATGGAACTGGTGTTTGGTCCAATGAAGGTTGTGTGCGCGAGAGTGGGGACCTCAACTACTCCGTGTGTCTCTGTAACCACCTCACTAACTTCGCCATTCTGATGCAAGTGGTGCCTCTGAAGGTGAGATTAAGCAAAGGAATAAATCTGTCTGTTAAAAATGAAGCATAAATACCTCAGTTTCCTCCTCATGCCTCATCAGTAAGTGACTAGAACTGGGCTCATTTATGCCCAATTCAGATTTATTCGACATCTCGCTATCTGGTGTGATGTTTTAATACTTTTGGACTATATTTATGTTTTAAAACTTTTGGGAACTGAAATGAAACACACTTGTGGTAGGTCAGAATTCTCTTTACCTTATTCTCACCGTTTGGGCGTGATTTCTAAAAGTTCTAGGCAGGAAGAGCACTAGAGCACATTGTACAGATGACCTTGGCTTTTATGATTCATTTTCAAGATGGAGACAGCTGAGATGTGGCTGTTTAGGGTTTTGGTAACTAGACTCGTGGAATATGAACATCTGAGCTCGCACTCCATGTGAAGTGAGCTCTGCTGCCAGCTGGCCCCTGCTCTCATCTCTGCCAGCTTTCCAAGTGTCTCCCTGCTGCTGCTTCTTCCCCTTGTTGCCAAGCAGGGGCTTGTGGAGAAGGAGCATGAGAAGCAAGATAGTGCTTTAGAGTTGAGAGTGAACCCCTTGTGTATAGTTTTCTCTATGTTCCTTTGTCCAAAGAGTTGGCAAGGAAGCATCTCTTCATCTGGAATATGACTCTTTCCCTGTTTACCCAGGACCTCTGCTTGCTATTCACACTAGTCACTGGTTTCAGGTGAAACTTTGATGGCAAACGTGTTGCTTTTCGCACTAGACATGGCCTTCTCTTTGTGCTACAGAGATGGAGCAGAGTGTTTGCTCCTGACAGGTGAAGTGCTGCTCCTGCTGAAGGACTCCCCCTCCAAAACTCAGCAGCAGCAAGGTCAGCCCCATCCTGGATCTTAGCAATCAGACAGCCAGCACTGCCATGAGCATGAGAAATGTTTTTACCCCTTTATTTAGGTGTGCTTCCGTCAGGGAGGATCCAGCGGAGATAGTGATGAAGCTCTGCTCTGAGCAACCCTCAGTTAATAAATAATGAATGTGTAATATAAATAATTTACAAACCGCACATTTAAAGAAACGTATACAAATTGTCTGTCAAATTTATACTCTCTGGCACATTCTCAGTTTTCTACAGACACTACCCCAATAATATAAATTAACAGGCTGAAGAGCTTCAGTAGGACTCCTGCTGCCACAGCTATCCCTGTGTGCTGCTAACAAGCGCGGTGTCCTCCGTGCTGCAGCTGGAGGGGTTTTGCCAGTGCTGTTGGCACGGGTCCACTGGCTATTATATGGCCATGTCTCAGGCTCGGTTTAATTGATGCGTTTGCTCTCCTTTGAGGCAGGAGCTTTGCCAAAGAAGCACCTGCTGCAGGGTGGGCAGCGTGGGCTGGGGAGGGCGGCACAGGTTCCTGCAGGTGCAGGGGTCAGCAGTGGAGGGGAACTCTGACCAGGGTTACACCACTGAGCAGCACCAAAGTCTTTGCAAGGACTGGCTCATCCCAGATTAGAAGCTGCTGACTCAGTAACACTCAGTACTAACTGCTCCCCTGGGAGCTCTGCTTAGACAGTGTGCTGTTGTCAAAGTCAGGGTCACACTTTAGATCAAGGTGTTTCGCTACCCACAGAGCTTAATTAATACCCACAGCCCTTGTGTTAGTCTGACCGTTCGAAGATGGGGGTTGGCTTCTTCAGGTCATCAGGGTTTTATCTGACTGTTATTATCTTTATTACTTGCAAAGCACCTAAAGACTCCAGCTGGTTTCTGAGCATAATTTTTCTAGGAGCTCTTCGTACTGGTAATAAAACGCAGCTTTGCCTGAGGACCTCCAACCTTGTGAGACAAAAGCATCTTGGGAGAAATGGGCTATTATTAACCTTTTTAAAGGGCAGCATACAGGGAATTAGCCAGGATTGAACAGGACAGCCACCAATAAAAGGCCACTGCAAGAGCAGTTGACTTTCTACTGGGGAATAGTTCTGAAGGTCCAGTTTTCAAATAACCAGATTTAAAATCGTGGTGATTAGTGGGACGCTGCAGTAAGTTTTAGTATTATGCAATATTAGTAATTAGAGAACAAAGAGATTTCGTATCAAAGCCTTTGAAATCGAGTTTTCCTTAAGGAATCTGAAATACATAAGTAGGAAAGGCTGGATGTGAGTGAACCTTTAAGTTTCTTACAGTCTGTTAATGGTTCCTTTTTCAATATTTGCCCTCTCCTTAAATTTTTGGTCTAATGCATTTACATCCACCCGAATTTGTGTGGAACATTTTTGCATTGTTTTTTTCCCCCTTTATGATAAAAGGAAAATCTCATCCCAAATCTTTGTCCAGGACAAACCCTTTAAACTGGCCATTTAGCATTACCTTGTGGTATTAATATTTTAACTAGTGAAAAAAATTATCTTCATTGTGTAATTGGCATGAAGCTGAGAGTTACACAAAGAAAGGCTTCCTGGCTTTTGAGCTGTTCAAGAACACTGTGCTCAATTACAAATTCCTGAAACATTCCCCAAGTATTTGCCTCAAATGACTAAGCATTAGAGCCTACTGAATCAACTACACAACTGGAAACTCCTCTCGGGTGTCCTTGGAACCCTCTTAAGTAAATGTTGAAATGCTGTGGATTTTAAGCACCTATTCATGTTATTCACCATGTTCTGAAATTCATGAGCCAAGGTTCAAAGGGCCCATTTGAATCACCCGTGTGAATATTAGATTGTCAGTGCTCTAAGGAATTGTTGCAATGATGTTATACTTGATCTTGAACTTTTGTGCATTTTATTTTTCTTATCATCAATGAAGTGCACAGATAATATGAGACAAGTAAGAGAGAGAGCAGGAGCATGCGATTGCCCACATTTGAACAGTTCTGTTTATACAGCTATTATATATCGGTGGCCATTTAAATGGAAACGAATGAAATTTTTCCATATGAACACTATTTTTGACAGAATATTTATTTTTTTTTCTTACAGAAAAAGGTCTGTTTTTCATAAAAAATGTAAATAAGTTGTTGGAAATGAATTGCCTGAAACCTGCAGCTTTTTTCATCAAATGCTATATTTTGGCACAAAAAAAAAAAAGTGAATTCATTTTTCGTGGGAATTGTTTGAGTGTTTTCCACTTCCATTCTCCTATGGAAAGTATAATTTCCCTTTCTCTCCATCATGCGGATAAATGCAGCTCTCAGGGGAGCAGCAAGAGTCAGACAACCTCTCCAAGGGCACCAGCATGGCCTTTAATGCAGCAGTCAGTGGAACAGTAAAACAAGGTATGCATAGTTCTACCACTCCTCACAGAAAGGCAGGCAGCTGCACAGAAAACAATCAACAAAATTAAAAAGGGGGAATACTGACAGTCGTAAAGGGTTGTAATCCAGACCAGTACGCACACAGCAGCTTCAGAGCTGGGAGAACATCCCTAGGGAGAACACGCTTGATGTGGAAATCCATGAACCCTTGAGACCAGCTCAGTGTGACAAGTGTTCTCTCTCAGCTCCTTTTCACATTGATTTTCTTTCTGCTCAGCCAAAAAAAAAAAAAAAAAAAGGAGGAAAAAAAAGAAAAGGCATAAGCATTCCGTTAATGAGGCACTGCAGTTATTTAGAGTTTGCTGATCCCGTCCCAAGAGCACGGCATCCTCGCGGAGTGCAGGCAAAGCCAAGGAGTCTCTAAGCAGCAATCACCAGCAGTAAGTGACCTCCCTCAGAAGTGCCTACTCTGCCACATCGATGGGTGTGCTGAGCATTTCTAATGACCAGAGAGCTGAGCTTGCGCGGGAACCGTTTGTCAAGGATGGGGACTTTTTCTTCTGAGTTACCCTAAATTCCAACAAGAATCTCCTTGCATAACTCCTTCTCTTTGTTCCTTCACGTAGTCAGACCTCACCTCTTTCCACTCACAGAACTACAGCATGATCCTGACCTGCTAACCCTCCCCCTGTGCCTCCCTTCCTGCTCCTTTTCCCACCTTCCCCAATATCCAGCAGAACACTGCATATTTACACATTTTGTGCATCTCTTGTGCACATAAATCCCTTGATATTTTCTCAGTATTCTTTATCATTGCAATTTGATTGTAAGGTGCAGAACTATGATAATAATATATGCATCTGGCTCAGGGAGAAATTTGATTGTCTCACATGGATTTCATTTTGTTTCAGTGAGACATTCACAGGAAGTAAACCGTAGGGTATCTTGCATCTTGATGGTGCTTTCTCTTGAGTACTTGAAATACTGTCAGCTGAGGGTTGCTGAATTGTTAGATGTTTATGGCACAGACTGTCAGGTGGGTCTAATTTCCAGGGAGCACAGAAATGCAAGAAAGTTCTTAGGAACAAGCTGTGAGTTCTTGATTTTTCTTCTTGATCTTTACTCAAAACAGGAGAGATTAATTCAGTCACTGTTCTACTGTATGCCAGCTGGAAGTCATCTCCAGAGGCTGAAATCTGCTGAGATGAAAAAGTGTTTTTATTCCGATATTCAGAGAAAGAAATTGAAAGAGAGCAGTCACAAAGAAAAAAATTTAAATTCTGGAATTTTAACTTAAATGTGACAAAGTGAACTTTCACTCTCATATCTGTGGGCTGTACACCAGGATGAGAAGAAGAAGGACTTTGAATGCTGTGAATTAGTTAAAATTGAGCTCGTATTGCAAATGTAGCTGAACACCACTCCAGATTTTATATTAGTTTCAGCAAGAGCTTGAAAGCACTGGAGTCATGGTGACTGTGAAAGAAGGGTGTGAACAATGCTGCTGATGAGCTTGGGGTACATGTGAGCAGTTTAGCTGCTTTCAGGGATGCAGGGGATTAGCAGTTGTAACAAGTTTATTTCAGGAGTGAAATATCCATCTTGGAAAAACTTACAACCATGTGGAGCTCAGATGTCAGCCTGGCACTGACCTGTTAGCCTGCTGATGAATTGGCCCACACGGAATGCTGAAATTATTTGGGTTTTATCACTCTGCTGTTATGTCTGTATCACGCCTGGCCCAAATTCTTGCTTGCTGAGATTCATTTATCTTGTTGGTTTTCACTCGAGAAATGATAGTATTTATTTTGAATTTTGGAGATTAACGATCATGAACTGGTTTAACCAAATAAATAAGTTAATTGAAGGCAAAATGTGACCCAAGATGAGCAGAGTGTTCCTGAAGCCGCATGTTCAGCCCTTGACTGCTTTCGTGGAGTTGCATGGATGTAATTAAGGTCAGCACACGGTCAGTATTTGGAAAATTGGTTGAGAACTCTTTTCACAACTCTGATAAAGTCAGTAAGACCGAGAATTCTTCAACTGCATCTTCCCAACCGTAAGTGTCAGTGGGATGTTGAGGTTAGGTGTGCTGATACTGGCTGATCTGGGCACCCTCCTCTGGGAAACTCATTGCCCTGATCAAGCTTCCCTTTCTGACGGGGAACCTGACGGAGGGTGAAGGCCCTCACAGCAAACCATTGCTCAAGCTGCCCTCTTGGGGATTCATGTCTGTCCTTCTCTTTCCTTGATCCACAGACCAGTGTTCCAGCCTTTCCTGCTTCTTTCCAGAACAGATCTGTGCTGCCAGCACCCTGCAGTGCTGTACTTAGGGAGACACTGGTGCACTAATACAGCTGTGGCAGGAAAAACAGATAATCCGTTTAGTCGGACGTGTGTTTATGCTGGTTTGTGCTTGTTTCTTCTGGAGCAAGCCCAGGTAGAAGGGACCCAGGGTGATGTGCTCCATGTGGTGGTTTTCTTGTAGCACTGTGGTACAAGAGTCTTCTGCTGTGCCTGAACCTGGACAGGAGCAGCAGAGGATGGGAGATGAGAGGTTCCCTCGAGTGGCACAGAGCCTGGGGAGATCTCAACCTGCAGCACCTCCTCCTGCACCCAGCACCCTCTGCAAGCTCTGGCTGGAGGGGAAAGGGCTGGTGGAGAATTCCCATTCCTGGGGCAGGAGGGACAGGTGACACTGGGAGGACGAGCAACACTCGTCTGGCACAGACAGACTGGGGGATGGCTCAAGGTGCTTCCTAGACAGCAGGAATCGAGCCCAACTCGGAGTAAACCGCTTTTCAAAAGCACTTCAAAGAAAATTCGGATGCCATTATTTCATTTTGGGCAGCTTTACTTCCCCTTGTCGCTCAGTGGGGCCCTGTGCTCCCGCCAAGAAACATGCCAGCCATCTGGCATGTTTTTATTTTTATAGAGATCCAACAACTACAAGGCATGCCAGGCTATTTGTACCATCTGCCACATAAATGTCATTGCAGCTAAAGGATGGTGGACACCTGGGGACCCAGAGTCCAAAAATCCTTTTAAAGGGGAATCGTTGTCTCCCACAGAAAATAGAGCCTGAAGCTTGGGTCCACTTCCCCCAAGGGACCAATGCGGGACACAACTGAAATATTTATGACTCCCAGACCATTCTCTTAAATTATTCTTTTCCCCTGTTTTTTTTTTTCCTCTTTCTGTCTTTTCCAACTGTGAGGGTATAAAAATTAGTACTATAAAGTTCACATGTGGATGGACATTTCCAGCGAAGTAATAGTGCCATACAATCTGTGGTAGAAATTGTTTGGGGTTTTGAACACATTTTCTGCATTTCTAAAGCTAGAAATGACTTTGGGTTTTATCCCATTTGTAGCTCCTGCTCATAATTCAGAAGAGAGGATCAATCAATGTAGTACAAGCCACTCACCAACAGGCTTGAAAGCAGAGGAGTGTTTATAAAGGGAAAAATATTTAAAAACATCTGATTTTGCAGCTGGAGCTATAGAGACAACCCATCTTTAGGGAGCCCAGGATTTTGAAAAGGCTTGGGGATTTAGCTGTGAGCTTCTATTTACAAAAAGAAAGGCATCCCAAATTTCTTCTTTGGGGCAATGTGTGTGCTTTTATTTTATTTTTCTCTGTTATAGCTGAGTTTGACAGCAAGTGTACAGCTGCCTGAGAAAAAAAGTGCATCAATTCCTGTTTATAAAGGCTGCTTTGAAAATGTCCTAATATTGTGAAAGCTTTAAAAATGTGAGCGATAAGTGTGTAATTTATAAGTTTGGAGCATTGTTTCCTAAATCTAATATTGCAGTTATTAATCAAACATTGCCCTCTGGGTGCAATAAAATAACAGTCTGAAGTGATAACCCTTTTTCTTAAAATTTTCAGCCAGCTATATATTCTAATAGGACAATGAAATGGAAATAATGTGGCACTCCCTGATTTCTGCTGTTTTGTAATTTTAATGTAATTACTTTTCTCAGCATGCTTTTCATTGCTGGAATCATACAAAGAATAATGCCTTAGCCCAGTGATTTTTCTTTTGTGTTGCATATTTAAAAATTGGGTAGGCATTTTGATTTTTTTTTTTTTTTTTTTGGTCCTTGTTTATTACCACTGACTGTTTGCTTAGCTGAAGAGATCTCTACAGACAGTTCAGACAGCCCTTACCCATCGGATGAACAAAGATAAATCAGCCTGAGTGTTTATTCTGGTATTGCTTTGTAAACTTTCTTTGCTCTTTCTCGCTCTCTCCACTTCCCTCTCCATTTTATTGCAGTGGAAGTTGTCCCCATGGAGGAGCACTTCTCTCTGATGTATTCACAGTGTGATTGTGCATCGTATTTCTTTTGTCCTTACTATATCCATGCTCATCTTTCCTGAAAATTGAGCAGTAGCCTTGATTTTTGACTCAGAACCATTGTTCCTTCTTTTGCTGTTCCACTCCTATGCCAGTACAGCTCCGTTGATTGTGATGGGAGGAAATAGGAGACTCCCTCCTTGTCCTTAATCCCATAGAATTACATGTAAAAAGTTGGACTAGTACTGCAGGATACTAAACCCCTCAAATTCCGTAGAGAATTGTTTGGCAGTTACTGAATTTCACTCAGCAGAGGAGAATAAAAAATGACTTTTTATTTTGGAAAAGCGCAAATATTTAACAGTGCTATAATGGTCAAAAGAACTCCTTTGTTTGAGAAGCATGATAGAATACTCTATTTTAATCAGAATACTTAGCAAAGTAACATAGACTTCCTTTCCATGGTGGAAATGAAAGCACTGAACCACTTGGCAGCCAGTTCTTCTTGCTGACTAAAGGATTTCCTCATGCAGTACAAAAAAGTTGTGATGCTGCCCCTTTATCCACCACTGTTCTCTGTTGAATATTTTTAAATTTAGTCATTCTGCACTCTTGAGTTCAGTCTGTCTCCTGTATCGGCCTTTTCATGCCCTTTCTTCCCAAAGTGTGGTGTAGGGGAGGTTCAGGGCTGGGTACCTGGAGCTGCTGGGCTGCAGTGCAAAACTCAGCTACCCACAGTCCTGAATCCAAACAGGTCCTTTGGAGTTAAAGGGAAACGGAGCGAGACATACCTCTTTTTGTTGAATTTTATTGGGAGCTGGGTATTTAATTATCCTCAACTGCTCTGAACAACCTCAGGCTCAGTCTGCCAGGAGCCCATGGTTTCTCTGCCTGCTGGAGCCCTGCTGGGTTTGATCCTTCTCGTAGCTCTCTCTGATGGACTTTGTTTTGGCTGTTAATTGGAGAACAGGAGGAGCCTGCTCTTGCTGGAACAGGAGGTAGAGAACAGATGTACAAGTCTCAGGTGTAGGAGGAAGGCAGCTCCTTCAGTGTCACGGGGGATAATCTGCTGTAACTACAGCGTTTTTAACATTTCCTGAGAAACACTGCAAGCATTAGGCCCGTAAGAAAGGCAGAAAACCCCACACTGCTTTGTGTTGCACTAACAGATACGAAGAAGTTGAAAATATCTGCTTTTCTGATCCCCGAACTTTATTATAATCTGATACGGCTTCACCACTTGAGTCCTCCCTCCCTGCCACGCTTCCTTCAAGCTTCATTTGAACTAAGAACTTGCTGTGTGAGATTTGTAATGAGCGGATTACCTACTGTTTGATGACATCTTGCTCAGAACTACTTCGAAAAATGTTGCGGGCTTTTAAAAATACTAATTAATATCTTGGCAGAGATGTTTGGGAAAAAATCTGTATTTTTCACGCGACAGCGAAAAGTTTTAAATAAGCAGCAGCAGGCTGGGCTGGCTGGAGGAAAACGTGCCTGTAATCCTGAAAAGCCCCCTCTGTAGCACTTTACTGCAGATCCCTAGGAGTTGTGGAGTTAATAGGGAAAGGGAATTCAAAAGCAGTTCTGCTGGAAATGGCTGATAAAGATGATTGCACTGCAAAGTGTGACTCTCAGAGCCCTTTTTTTCTTCGAACTTGCAGTATCTGATACATTGTGACTTGAGAAAGGAAGTTTCTGCATCAGGGTAGACTTTGCCTTCTGTGTGAGTAGTGATTGTGCAGTGACATTAAGCATGGCCCCACCAAAATCATTTTTGTGGTCTCAGGGAGCAGATTGAGCCTCCTGAACTCTCACAAATGTTAATTTGAAGGAGCCATAATGTTATGTACCTAACAAAGTGCTTGGCAAGCTGAAGGAAAACAGAGATTTGTATTTTTATTATTATTTAACATATAAATAAAGGCCTCTCTGGACTGAAACTGAATTTCAACAGCCTTTCTGGAGGCAATTAAAACCATTAGCTTCATCAGCCAAGGCCAGCGTTTTAATGTCTCTGAGACACTCAGGCTGCCAAAGTTAATTATTCATCCGTTTCTTAATTGGATTCAGATTGCATTTTAAAGGTGCAGCTTCAATAGCACTGGCTGAGCCTTAATTTTTCACTCCTTTCCTCCCCCCAGGAAATGTCTCAGAAGAGGTTGTTTAGCCTTTGCACAAGAAGGGTGTGAGAGTGGCTTTCAGCCCAGGCCAGAGGCTGGTTGGCTCATGGCAGATTTGTCAGTCGGATAAACAGGGTGAAAACCACCCCTCCTCGTAATTTCATGGTGGGAATGATCCTGTGAAATGGAAAACTGGCCAAAAGGGACAATAAAATATAACTCACTCCAATGTTTGGACTTAGGGCAAAACGCAAATGTCGTGTCTTATATTTCTACCAGTGAACAAATAACTTTAGCTTTATTAAATGTATATATATAAATGTATATATAAGCATATGCAAAGATATCATATTCTGGGTTCTACCAGTAAGTAATGCTAAAATACAAATGGGAGGTATGATATAATCCTTACCCTGAAAGACTCTTGGTTTTTTGTTCTTGTTTTTTTTTTTTAAGGCTGTAAAACATTTTTTCGTTCAAGAACTTGTCTTTTTCTAGAAGAAGATGAATTGCTTTTCAGAAAGGAGATTTCTAAAGTAGTTTAGACAGTGAAATTACTGCTTTTAGTGTCTAAATGGCCAAGTTGCAATTTGGTACAGGGAAAAACCCTTTTAGGATCAGCTATGACAAACCTTGGTTTAAGTATTTAAACTCAGCCTTTGGTCTGACGTGCTGCTTTTAAAGGCGGACATAGAGGGATGTTTTGCAGAATGTGAAGAAGAAAATTTTAGGTTAGTGCTTCCCCAAAACGTCCCTGCCTTTGGAGAAAGCCAAAACTACACCCTTTGCGAAGCAGAAAAGTTGTGGTCAGCTTGCCTTTGAGGCGAACGACGAGCAAAAGGGACAGGGGTGCAAATGTCACACACGGGAAGGGCACACTGAGCAGGGGGCCCTGTGTGGCCCGGGCAGATGCTCTGAGCTGAGCACTTGCTGTGGTGTGTTCCTGTAACCCATCCAAATTTGTGGTGGGTTGGTGTGCTGGGCTGTATGTACAGTCACTCAGTGACTTTACACAAACAACCAGGCTTTCTGTTCTAGATATAAGAACCTATTGAATAATCTTTCAGCCTGAACTGACCTTTTCCAGCTACTCCAGAGATGAAAAGTACCACCCCATTACAATAATATATTTTCATCTTCCCGTGCAGCTCTGTTTAAAACAGAGGCGTTGGATGTCGCCATGAACAGCATCGTAAATGAAAAATATATATATTTGGAGTCTGAGCTGGTGTCTTTCCAGGATCATTTCTCAGGCCATCCTTGAGTTTCCAAAATAAAAGTGTTGAGCAATTTACTGACTCCTTTTACGAGGGAGAACAAGGCTGAGACAATAGACTGTAATACCACAGATGGGTGGATCTACTGAATCCACCAGCTCTTTGCCCACGCCGTTAGCAACACTTGCGAGGTAAAGGGTGTTACAGCCCAAACTAAAAGGGTGGGAGTGTTATATGAGGCAGGAGTTTTTGATCTGACTTTGTCAAAGCTGGAACTAAGAAACATCTGTGTTTTAGTGTTTGTGATTACCAACACTCAGGGCTGTATGAGCTCGTTTCCTGGCTTTTCAGCTTGCTGCAGAGTAAGAGAATGACCGTACAAACCCAAAGAAGCAAAACCTGTTAGAAGAAAAGAATAATTTAATGTAGATTGGGACAAGTGTGAGAGTCAGGCTCATGGGACTACTTGACAGATTGCTCAATGTTTTATTTGGTACTTTTTCGTGCTATTTTCTTTAACAATAACATTACAGCCTGATTACCATTTTTGTGCTGACTGCAAGATCATCCCAAATTACTGTTTTATGTTCCACATCATGCAGGAAGTCTGAAAACTTTCAAAAAAGACAAGCTGAGGTAAGATGAAATCAGCCCGTATCAGAGCATTGGAATTTATAGGAAATTGTTTCTTAATTGATGATTCACAACGCTTTGACAGCCCAGGTACTTGTGGGAGCACTCCACATGTGTGCTATGACAGCTGGGCTGTGGGAAGTTAGCACAGATCTGATCTCTTAAACACAGGTTCTCTTCTCTCCTGCGCCATATCCCTGAAACAAGGCTGCACACCCTGGAAATAATCCCAGCCCTTCTTTTCCTGCTGTATCCTTCCCTCTGCAATTCACATCATCCACAGGAAGGAGCTGGTTTCACCGGCTGCTCTGAACAGGGACCCTCTCCTGGACCCCTCCAACCCGACAGCTCAGTTTGAGAACAGCAATCACAGGCTCCACTGCTTCCTTAATAATGATAGAAAAAAAGGTTGCAAGCTAACTTCAGGCTTTCTGTCCCTCACACTGGGCAAGATGAGAAGGTGAACTGCAGCACTCTTGCTTTTGAAGTAGCTCCCACCAGACTGATCTGGGTATTGATTTAAGAACATCATCCTTAAAGCACCATCGGATTCTGGTTGTGTTTACCAGAGCAAGAGTAATTTCCAGTTGCAGATGCAAGACTCTGTGTAGGTTATTTTAGGTTTCAGAGAATCTTCTACATGTTATTGTTAAGTGATTTTTTTCCCCCTTTTTTTTGTGTTTCTAAGTAATACAGGCTCCATTTGGGAGAAATTGATTCTCATCATGTCCTGCCCTGCAGGGGTTTCTGGAGGAGGACTGAGCTAAAACCCAGAGGAAGACTGTCTTAGAGGCATGTTAGTTTTGATAGAAATTAGTGAGAAAAAGGTGTTTGTGTGATCATCATCTTCTCTTGGATTACTATGGAAAAAAACACAAAGACTTGGATTTTTGGAGGGATTAAGCTCCTCTTCTATGAGGAAAGGCTAAGAGAAGTGGGATTGTTCAGCCTAGAGAAGGCTCCAGGGTGACCTAATGGAGGCCTTCCAGTACCTGAAGGGGCTACAAGAAAGATGGAGAAAGACTATTTACAAGGGCCTGGAGTGACAGGACAAGGGGGAATGGCTTCACACTGAGAGTAGATTTGGATTAGATATTAGTAAGAAATCCTTCCCTGTGAGGGTAGTGAGGCCCTGGCCCAGGTTGCCCAGAGAAGCTGTGGCTGCCCCACCCCTGGAAGTGTCCAAGGCCAGGTTGGACGGGGCTTGGAGCAACCTGGGCTAGTGGAAGGTGTCCCTGCCCATGGTAGGTGGTGGAATGAGATGATCTTTAAGGTCTCTTCCAATCCAAGTTCTTGGATTCCATGATTTTTGCCAGTTTCCACTATTTTGCTCCTCTGTATCTTCTGTGTTTGTATGTGATAGTAAGACGTGCCCTTCCCTTTGCAGATCCTCTGCCAGTGCAAACACTGTGACAGATCCCTGCAAACCTGGACGAGAACTGGGCAGCTCTGACCTCTCCTGGGAACATTTTCTGGCTGCAGGAGTTTGGGAGTGAAAGGAGTGAGGGAAAGCTTTGAACTGCTGAGAAGTACTGATTTCAGAGTGATCTGAAGCTGTGAAAGCTTCCTCTGCTCCCCTCCTCCATCTGTAGAATTGCAAACCACCTGTAGCCAGAGAAAAGGATGTGTATCAGAGATACCAGGAAATTAGGTCCATCCATTTTGGACATGAATGTCCCTGATGAGGAAATCACTTCTAAACTGCTCAATTTACCACAAAGATTATTCCTGTTTCAGGAATATTCCGTGAAGAATGGCTATACACGACTTCTCTGAGGAAAGAGGGACAATAGGATCTCTTCTGTAGGAATTATATGGAGCTTTTAAGCTGGTCCAGGACTCAGAACTCTTTTGTTTCCTTAATAGATACTGTCCAAGCCAGGGAAAAGAAATGTACCTTTGGCTGGAAGAGAAAAAACCACTCAAGAGCTGCATCATATTTCCTAGGAACTGTAACACCATAGCAACAGTTGTCTTTCAGTGCTGCTGCTGCATCCCTTAATAGTTCTCAGATTGCTGAGTGAGCCACAAGTTATTCTGCTGTAAAACTTACTGCACATGAACCGGTTCTGTTGGCAGATAGTTGCAGGAAAAATGTACATATACAACACATCTTTTTGTCTGTGTTTCTGTTTCCTCATAACCCCATGGCACGTTATTTCCCTCCTTTAAAAGGAATTTTAATGGGAAGTTTATTGGTGGGGCTGCTCGGGTTTGATAATCTCTAATGAAATACTTGGTTTGGGAGGGAAATTTTATTGTGCGTGTGGAAAACAATAGAAAATCCCAAACATGTGAGAAAGGATTAGTTTTAATTAGATAAAAGTTACTATAAAAACGTTGGAAAAGACATTGTTCCTTTCAGCATTTTTTTTAATAAGTAAATATTTTGAATGAGTTTTCAGCTGGGAATTTACTTTGTGGTGAGCAGAGATTGAAATTAAAACATAGTATTTCAAGCCTCAAAATTAAAACTTTTTGATAGACTACATATCTCCCCTGCCCGTTTATGTTCAGCTTATGAAAATGTCAACTCTATCCAAATTCAAGTCAGGAAAAATGTTTGAAAATTCTTCTGAGATGAGAAAACCTTTTCCTGCCTAGCTCTGTTCTACTTATTATATATTAATACTTCCTGGCTCCCTTTGTTGGGTGGGGCTTTTTTTGTCATTCTTTTATGAGAACTTGCATGGAAAATTAAAACATGCTCTCTGATTAATTTAAGATGAATGGCCAAACCATGCTGTCCCTCCAGCATTGACTCTATCCAGGTTTAGCACAGATCCTAGTGGAGAGCACTGTGGAGTTACAGTTTAAATGTTCATGAAAATTGAATTACTTCTACCAAAGGTGCCTGTAGATAAAAACAGAGAGGTTTGCACTCCTACTGCTCATGCTGGGTCTTTTCTGGGGTTTTCCATTCTGTAGATGTCAGTCCAGCTCTTCAACAGCCACTGAAAACATGACACAATTAAACAAAACGAGTGGGCTATAAATGGCCTGTGATTTATGGCTTATCTGGGCTTGTCAGTTCTCACTGCTGTGAAGCACTTCTGGTATTTGCACAGTGATGTAAATTATTGCGGTGTGAGAGCATTAGCAAAGGGCCCTGCGACCTGTGACAGATCCCATCACTGACACTGCCTGTGAGCCCACTAAACTGCTCTGATCTCAGGCAGGACGACACTGCAGCAGCAGAGAAACTACAGCTTGTGCTGAGGAAAGCCTGCTTCAGGAAATAAAAGAGGCAGCTAAATGCCACGGGCATGTGGATGCCCTGGCTGTGTGACTGGGTTTGGAGTTGGCTCCTCGTTTCCCCCTCTAGTAAACGGCAGGGAATGACTGTGAACATCAGCTTCCACGGGAACGGCTGGAGGAGGAAACGCTGCCCCGTGGTTCTGCGGTGTGATAAATCAATTAATAGCTGTTATTTCGTTTTTTTTTCTTTTTCCTTTGTGTGCAGCTAGCAAGAGAACACCAGGTGGCCCTCTCCTCCATCACTTACATTGGCTGTGCTCTGTCCATCTTCTGCCTGACGATCACGCTGGTCACATTTGCTATATTGTCGTGAGTAATTTTAACTTAATACCTGCTGAGCAGCTATCGCGCAGAAAGGGAAGCAGTGCATTTCAGGCCACTGAGTAGGATCCCTTCAGGTGCTCAGGATAAAACAAAGGCTATTAATTCTACAACCTCCCTTAATTGGATTCTGCACATGTATTTGTAACAGTTGGTTGGTTATTTCTAAATGACTTTCATTTCCTGAAATGGGGTGGTCTTTATATAGCAAGCTATTTCCATCCTGTGAGGGATTTTTAGATTTATTTATTTTTTTTAACTCTCCGTGTTTTGCTATAGTTCAGGAGTCTTGCAAGCAGGCAGTAGGATGGCTTGGTTGGGAGCTCAAAGCAAGTACAATATGAGCAAGGACTGCAGGATCACCCCCTCTGCCCCCCTTACACATATCTATGGGTTGCTTGGAGTGTACAGTCAGTACTTCTGTCTGCTTTTCAGCTGCCTTGGTCTGGAAGGCAGCGTGTTTATAAAGGAATGCCCAGAAAGGAAGTCTCAGTCAACATTAGCTGCCTGCCTTTTGTTTCACGCAACATGTACACAATTACATCATACAACCCACATTTGTTTTCAAGTTGCTGTTCTCCGTTAGGCTGGCTATCGAATGTGTTGCTTTAGTAGGAGAAGAACACTGTAAGCAGTGTGAAATTCATTCCACAGCTCGTGTTTAAAACCTCTGCAGCCTCCTACCTGTAACGGGACAGCCCCTTTGAGGGCTCTTTGCACTGGAAGGTTTCTGCCACAGGGCACTCAGGGTCTTTAAACCTCTTTATTTTCCAGTAGTGATAACTGAGTTTGAGGCCCAGCTGGCCTTGATACAAACATTTCCAAGAAAGAAGATTTCCTAGAGGTTTATTTCTAAATACAAACCAGAAAACCTGACAAAGGGTTTTTGTCTCCTTTCACACACTAAACCACGTTCTTCCTACTCAGGAGTTCAATTTTTGATTTCTGTGCCTGAGAATGTATTTTGGACATCCTGTTAAGAGGCCAGTTTCTAAGGAAAAGGACTTGATGTAAAAACAGTAAACTGATCGTAGTGTTTGTTTGTTCCAAACCCCACATTATTTCCAAGTCTCAAGATCTGTGTTGGTTATACTTGGATTAAGTGTGTAACGTGTGGCAAAATCCACTCTAAGTAAGTCCAACGTCTGCCTATCCGGCATTGCGCTGTTGGCATGTTTAGGCTGAGGGGAATGATCTGCTCCATTTTTGTCTGAGTGCAAAACTGGATGTTATACTGTTTAGAGAGGAAAAAAAGGAGCAAAAGAAGGCGGTGTTGCTGCAGCAGGGCTGAAAACTCCTCAAGAAACTGGGGGCAAAGAGAAGACTTTTGGAAGAGAGCTTGGGGCCAGCTGACTGTCACAAGGCTAAAGCACCCCCCCCACACACACTCAGGATCCTTCAAACTGCCAGTCAAAAATAATTTGATTAGGTTTTCACTGGAGAGCAGGGTCTCATTAAACGGCTGAAGCGAGATTTTGCAATGTGGTGTTAGATGACCATAACGTAAGTGGAGAAGAATCTGGCAAGTTCTTCGCTCCTCCGCATGCCGGCAGTGCCGGGCGGTTCCCGGGAGGGCAGGCAGAGCTGCTCGCCTCCTGGGGAACACTGCTGCAGCCTGTGACCCCCAGAAGCCCTTTATTAGAAAGCCATTGGCACCAGGCAGCGCATCCTGTCTCTTTGAATTACTTTTAGGACATGGATCCTTCTTGTCGTTTCCCTCTTCGTCGCCTTCCAACGGAGCACTGGCTACAGCAGTGCTGGAAGTGCAGGGCTGCCACAACCATGGCCCAGTCCATGTCACTCTGCTGCAGGGACACACACAGTGGCTGCAAGAGTCACCCCTATCCTGTGTGACACAACCAAAGGACGGGAGTGCGTGGAGTTGAGTGGAGGAAACACACAGCACTTCCCATTACCAATGGCCTGGGTGTCCTGAGGTGGTTAAAACTGCTGATGGGGGCTGGCAGGCAGCGTGGATTGAAACAGGGAACCTGTTATCTCCAATACTGGTTTTTAAAGAGAAGAATGAACTTGTGGGAAAGGCCTGAGATGTTCAGATCAGTGTTTTTGTTTTCTGTTTCCTATTTCTGGATGAGAACAGAAACACGAGGTCAGAAGACTTCCAGGAAAGCATGTTCTTGTCAGAGTTCCAGCTGTTTTTTGCAAAGCCAAGAGAGATGTGTTCAAATGATGTTGTAATCACTGTCAGGTCTCTGTCAGGATAGGCACTGCCCATCTGTATATGGAGCTATAGTTCCTGTGCTCAGAAGCTGATAATAGTGTAAGTCAAAATCGTAACCAAGGTCTTTTCACATTCCCTTATTTCTCGTACGGGCAAATACCAGCAAAATAAATCCAGGAATTCTGTGGCACAGTGTGGACTGAATGGTGCAGTGTGCTTTCTGTGAGGTGCAGGTCTGGCCTCCTCAATAGCACAGCACCATTCAAGATATTCTGTCACTAGTCCTGAACAGAGCTTTTTCATGTGCAAATCAATCTTTCTGCTGCCTTCAGGACAGCAGCAGAATATCAAAGCAACCACTCAGGTACCACTCCATCCTGGGGGAAGGAGAGCTCAAAACACGCCATGATAACGCCACCAAAATCAATAGCTAAAAGTCAGTCTAAATGCTCGCTGATAAACCACAAACATATTCTTGGAATGCTTCTGGGAATTCTGTTTTATTCACGTGTGTTTGTGCCTTCTGCCAGGTCTGTCAGCACCATCCGCAACCAGCGCTATCACATCCACGCCAACCTGTCCTTTGCTGTCCTGGTGGCCCAGATCCTGCTCCTCACCAGCTTCCAGTTCAGCCCTGGAACCGTAAGTCCTAAGAGGAATAATAATAATTTTGTTTGGAATGAATGCCACGTGCCACGTGCAAGAAAGTGTCTTCCGTGTGAGATCTCCTATTAGCCAAAAAATGCCTTCCTACAACACTGGGTGAAGCATTTTGTGCACCCAAACGGCGTTATCATGGTATCTGGCCATGTCTGGATGTTTGCCAAACCAAAAGCAACATGCACCCATCAAATGGAAAAATCACGGTAGAAACGGAGCACGCTTCAGTGTGTTTTCAAATGTCATGGCAGATTCTGCCTGACATGGCTTAAGCTTTCCCTCATCCACTTAAAACTTTAGAAATCCACTATTGGAGAATATTGTATGACTTGTGTGTTTAGGTAGGGTATTTGTATTTTTGTTAAGGTTTTGGGTTGGTTTGGTTGGGCTTTGTGTGTTTTTTCTGGTGGAGGTGTTGGCTTCTTTTAATTGTCTGCTCTCTGCTCTGGTACATTTTTGCCTTTTTTTTTTCTTTCTCCCACATTAAAAAGTCTTCTGATTCTCAATGAAAGGTAATCAGCTTTCTGATTGAGCTTTGGCAATTTCTTCTACTGCCTTGAAGGGCAAAACAGAAGGTCTTTTTGCTCATAAAGTTTTGTTTGTGGGGTAGAGCACACTGTTTTTCTGAATAGCAGATTTATTGATGATGACCTCTACTCCATAGATTTAGATGATTTTTAAGTAGAATTTGTGTAATAATTAGTGCTAAAGGTAAAGCAACTATTTTTTAATTAGCCAGAGGTGGCAGAAAGCACTAAGTATTATTGTGTAAGAGTTTGATCCAAGTTTAATCCAAGATATTGTAAAAAATGTATATATTTCTTTGGCCATTTGAGGCAGCCACTTAAGCAGCAACACCTTCATGCTGCTTACATGGTACTTTAGCTCTATGAATGCATAGGCTTTCTTCTGCCTGATCACATAGATTGGAACTTGAAATTACAGATTGATTTTATGGATCTGCTACTGCAGGTGGGAATTCCTCATGCAGAATACCAGGACCTAAGCCATTAAAACGGGCGTCTAAACAGCTGGGTTAGATTGAGACAAATAGGCCGAGTTAACAGTATTACATACCAGTAAAACCAATTTCTTTCCACTGTTGTGTTTAAAAAATGCAATTTAAAGTAATATAAGGTCTGTTGATGGAAAGTCCCACCTGAAAAGCAGAAACAAAATTTGATTTTACAATAAACTTCCATTGTGCCCTGTTTTTGTAATGATCAAAACTTGGCTAATTTGGTGCCCAGCTGTTGCTCCATGTTACTTTCCAGAAGCAGTGAGTGGTTTCTATTAATCTTTTTTTTTTCCATGTTTATTCTCAGTGCAAGGAAAGATGAGGTTTGCACATTCTTCATTTTGCCAATACAACAGCTACCTAAATTTATATTCAGCTCAAATGGTATCCCTTTAAATTCTGTTAAGTTTATAAATAACAATAATGTCTGGTTTTGCATAGGCTGTTATTACCTGAGGATCTAAAAGCACTTTGTAAAACGAAGTTCATACTCTTTTGCTGTTTAACATTCAGGTGGGTCCGGAATGAGTGAGGCAATGTGCAAGGGAGGAAATGGCAGGGAATGGTTTAGAAGGAAAATGAAATGGAGACAGTGAAGAGGCAGCAAAAGATATAACTTGAAACTGAAGACAGTGGAAACCAGGCATGAAAATAATCCTCTCTAAGTAGAGAGCTAAAACCCTGCTGAAAGGACATGGGCTTGAGGGCAATAATAGGTTCACTCAGTGTAACAGTGTGTCTTATTCTCACCGTTTTTCATTTTTCATTCACTCTGGACTTTCAGACAGTCCAGCTGAGTCATTTCAGATAGTGTGTGAAAGCCTCTTTACGCCTTATCAAGGCCAGCATCACCTACAGTCTTTTAAAATACTGCGAAACACCAGTTGTGTTTCCCGGTTTTGCTCGGATGTAGGTAGAGCTCGTGTTCTCCAGAGACCCGGCCCAGTGTCCACCTGCATTTACAGTGTGCCTTGTTCACACACGGGTGTCTTGCTCCTTCAGTCAAGCTTGTGAAGAGCTCACACAGGCTGAAGTTGCCGTTTAATAAGTGCATATTTTCTCTTAAACATATTCAGAACTTACTTTATTTAACTTGGAACAGTAGTACATAGAAAGCAAGCCCTGCTTTACACCACAGGCTTTGTGAAGTTAAATGCTTCACAAAATTCACAGGTATTTCAGCCCTACCTCCTCTACAACAGCGGTAATTGTGTGGCATAACACTGTAAAGATCTTAAAGTTGAAGAGTGTGATGAAAACACTGTCTGCAGTGCTTTTATTTTCATCGTTTTAGCCTCTCAGGATCAGGGGGGTTGTGATTCATCCTTTTATTAGCCTCATGTCCTTACTCCATGCTCTGTTCTCGCTGGCTTTGACAGCAGTTTTAATACCTTTAATTGCAACTTTAATTGAACTGCTAAATGGTCGTTTACAGAAAGAGGGAGGCAGTATTTACACTAGAAGGTGCGGATTTGTAATCTTCTGCTTCTGCCAGTGACGGGGTATCAGTGCCGGGCAGTTTGGAAGTGCCCTTGTTTGAGAGGACCAGTGGTGCCCCTTTGTGGTACCCCCTGGCTTGAGGCAATGGAGCGCAACAGGGAATGGCCTTGGAAAAACAGGCCCTGAGCTGGCATCGCTTTCTTGCACGACTGCTTTGAGCCTCTCCATCCTTTTCCTGTCTCCATCTCTAGGGGCACTTAGTTTTTGATTCAGGATATGGCGCACAGCACTCCCCTGGTAATTTCAGATGTGTAATTTAATAATTTACAGTTTATACTACTGCAATTTTCCTTTTGTCGACTAAGACTGTTTTCTAGCCACGAAACTCTATTTTCACACACAGGACTTTGATCTTTGTAATACACTTAATTGATTGATTTATTTATGAAAAGCTGGTCATTGGTACCTAACCTCAGTAGTGCTAAAACAGGAGTCTTAAATGATCATGGCATGTTCCAGGAAGGCAAATATTTTTGCACACAACATTTTCTTCCTATACTGCCAAGTCTCTAAGACATCTTTGCTATCCACATGCCAGTCTGATGACTTCCCTCAGACTTCCAGCGACAGATGAATTTGTTTCTTCAGAGAGATTTGCACTCTTAGTTACTTACTCTCTACTATAGACTAGAGAGCACCATTCTTTTAACAGAGTAGTTAACCATCAACATTTCCTTAGGCTCCTAAAGCCTTCCAAAGGCCTGAGCATGTTTCTGGGGAAAAACTGGAGTGTTATTTAAACGTAGGGAAATGGAAATTG
The DNA here is from genome assembly GCA_013396775.1 of Cephalopterus ornatus. Taxonomy (NCBI): domain Eukaryota; kingdom Metazoa; phylum Chordata; class Aves; order Passeriformes; family Cotingidae; genus Cephalopterus; species Cephalopterus ornatus. Next base: position 2,279,161 of record VZRE01001175.1, read on the forward strand.
AAATATAAGGTGTTAAGCAGCATTGTGGTTTCCCAGCACAACCAGAAAATTTGATGTGTCTACTATTTGCAGTTCTGGATCAGTGTATTGAGCTGTTTCTCCCTCAGCACTCCTGCACGGAATTGCTGAAAACACGTCCAAATGGAGAGCTGAAATGAGCTGCTTTTCTTTATGATATATGTATAAAATTACCTGTCTGTTTTAAGACTGTCCTCTGAGTCACGACTAATGTTTTCTGAGAGGCCTGTCTGAGAGTTTGCTTTACTTTCTCAACAACTATAATATGATGTGCCCTCTGCTGCTGGCTGGGCTGATTTTTCTATTTCCACAGACTCACAAGTAGTCAACTATAAGAGTAATGGTAATGAGATGTGCCTTTTTACAAGTATTCTGCTAAAAGCATGGTGCATCCTATGATACAGCAGGGGAGACACGCTTGGGTTTAGTACATAAAGGCTCAGCTTTTCAGTGCTTTTTCAAGAAGGCAATTTTGTCATTTAAGAGTAACTTCTAAGCCATCATTAAGGCACAAAACCAGAATGAGTAGCAAATTTGCTATGGATTTTATGTACAAATCTGCAACTAAGTATTATAGAGAATTACATACAGACCAGCCTCCTGCTACTTCACTGTGTTTTATTTTTCTGCTGTTTTGTGATTCATATTGTCTGGCTACTCGAAACTTGGAAAGTGTCCATTTGACAGAACTAGCTTGTAAGTCAGGTTTATGCTGCATTTATATTTTGTGGATTAATCTTCTGGTGGAAATCAAAAGGCATTAAAATGGATTTTATAGCCTTATGATAAAACTAACTGGAAAGGCTTTTACAATTTTTGTCAATAAGCTAACCTGGTTTAATAATATGTCACTGAACTTTGCAAAGTACTAAACCACATACAGACCTTACTTACATGAATTAAACCCAAATTTATTGCTTTTGAATACAAGTAGTCACGTTGGATTTGCATTAGAATGTCTTTGCACTAGCACAGAACCAGCTGGAGTACAAGTGAGAATGTACAGGAAAGCATCAGTTTTCATTGTACTATTGAGTCCTGACATTTTAATTTTCATTAGTGTACAAAATCCCAAATCAAAAATAAAAGGAACAAAATGCCAGCACAGGGCAGCCAAGCCAAAGCAACAAGGGGAATTCACAACATCTGTGGCAGCAAACTGGTTCCTACTGGAAGTGCTCCCCCAGCACACAGACCTGGATCCTGTCTGGATACCTCACTGCGACCTGTCCAGCCGAGGAATGGGAAAACTCTTACCATTTCCACGGATTGGATGCAAGGAACCCCTCCGAAATTCTGGAGGTGTCACAGGAGGGGTGTTACAGCTCCAGAGCAGAATGAGCATCCTCAGTATGCCACAGGATGCAAACCTGAGACGTGGCTGGCACTCCTTCCAAGAGAGCGTTTAAAATGTGCCTTCCCTGCAAGCAAACCAAGTTAAGGTTGTCTCGTGGCAAGATCACTGCAGTCACATCTGTCCAGTTACTGTGTGACGAGCAGAGACCCTCGTGGTGAGACATCCTCAAACAGCAATTAGTGGGGAAAGGCAAATTAGTGGGGAAAGGTGTGAGTGCCTGAGCAATGGGGAAAAAGGGAGGATTCAGTTCTCCTGTTTTCACGAGCCAGGCTGGCAGGAGGCTTAGAGAAAAATGTAAAGGTCTCCTAGAGGAGCTACTCAAGGAAAAGCCAGGTCTCAAGCCCCAAGTGCATCTCCTGGAGCCCACAGTGGGCCGTAAGCACTGAGGTGTGAGCAGGACTCGAGGGGATGTGTTTTTTTGCCTCAGTCATGGCATTCCTCTCCTGTTCACCACAGAGCAGGCTATAGTTTAAATTAAAACAGGTGGTCCAGTTTTCACCAGGTGAGCTCACTTTCTAGATGGTATTTTTCTGTTGCTTAAGCTTTGGTATTAGCTCCGATTTCCAAGGTCTTGATAGCACGTAGAGAATAAAAGACTGGCGAGGACCGTTGGAATTGTCTGTAAACACTCCACAGAGAAGATTTTCAGTGCTTTGCCTTAATTGCTCAACCTGTTCTTGTCAAGTTTGATTTAATATGCACCTGGTGCATCAGACTGGGGGAAATTGAGACCTCAAATAGGCAGGGAAACTCAATGCCCACCACAGAGCAATTAGGGCTCTAGAGGCAAAGAGGGTTGACTACAATGTTTTAAATGCCTATATTAATATTGCTGATGGAGGAGCACATGGAATTGTTGTTACAGGACTTCTAACCAGCACAGGCAGACACTGAAATACAATCCAATTTAATTTCTGTGTTATCCTTTTTTTTTTTTTTATAAAGAATAACAAAGTAGGAAAGCCATGTGGTGAAGTATAAATAAAGAGGAGGTTCAACATGGGACCTTATTTTAAAATTTCCATGTTTCACTCAAGTTTTACTAATCCACTGACTTTCTACCAGTTCTTCCTGTAAAGTGAGGCATGAACTGTGCTGGGTGTTTTAGGATCACAGAACAGGGGGCAGGGTACAGGACAGCGTTCGTACTCCACTTCTTTGACTCCTGTACTTACTACAGGCTCAGGAGCTGGATGTAGACACTTCAGTTTTGAATTCTTAAATATTTAGTAGGAGCATTGCCCTTACTGTTATAAATAAATAACTCATTTGGATTTCCACGTCATGTTTGGCGATGTTGTTCGATTTTTTTTCAGTTTTTTTAAAGGTAAGAGGATTTGAAATTATCTGAAAATGCTGTAGAGAAATGAAATTGTCTAGTGCTTTGTTTTTAAGACTTTTACTTCAGTGATTTAGCATGTAAATGTATATAGAAATTAAATTAAAATTGGAAAACCAACGTGACTGTATCACAAAGAAGTAATGCATTAATTTTTATTCTTAATTTAGGTGCCTTGCAAGATCTTGGCCATCCTCCTTCATTTTTTCTTCCTGAGTGCTTTTGCGTGGATGCTGGTTGAAGGATTTCATCTCTACAGTATGGTGATCAAAGTATTTGGGTCAGAAGAAAGCAAGCACTTATACTATTATGGAATTGGATGGGGTGAGCGTTTAGTAGCTGCTTACTTAAAGTCTCTTCACTCTAGGACAAGATTATATTCAGAAGCATATTTGAAATTGTCATCTTATGATCATAGTTTGCCTTTTGAGAGTAGATCTGTTGGATAAGAAAATGCGTAATTTTTCTGACTGTAATCAGACTTCAAAATGTATAGTCCTTAAACCTAATTCCACTGCAGCAAATTCCACAACCTCTTGAGGCCAAATCAGACCCTAATTACCAAATTAAGGGAGGGAGGTCTCACTGCACTATTTTTTAATACTTTAGCTTACCTAATTATTCTACTGACCTAAAACGATTGAAAGAATTTGAAGACAAGGATGTCTCATCTCATGTTAGTCAAAACAGACAGTTCATTTATTGGTTCTGTGCTTTCAGTTGAAGCGTGAATAAGTTCGACTTTTGCAAACTCGTAGTTCCTGGAATAAAGACAACCCCCCTCCTGAATTTAAAAACCCAGGCCCATCATTCCTGCCTAAGCAGAAACACTGGGCTGAGTTTAAGTGTTTGTAAAGTCCCTGCTAATGACAGATTGAAAGTAGAGGGACAAGGAATTCTCCACCAACCTCCGAACCTCTACTGAGGGACCTGAGAGGTGCTATTGCTGTGAAATGTGTTCAGTGGTGATGGGAGAGACAGGATTCCAAATGTACAGAGCTGATTGAAGTTCCCATGGATTACCTTTAGTCCCAAGGGTGCTGAAATGAACTCAAAGGCTGCAGGTGTCAGGAATTGAAAGAAAGAAAAAGCAATTTGAGGAAGGTGATAGTATCCTACCATTAAAAGTGCCTTGAAATCGATTGGGTAAAAAAAAAAAACCCTTCTTTTTTTGCCTTGATGATCCAGCACAACACACACAGAGATTATTGCAGCAAAGCTTTTCCCTCCCACCATTTTTTGGGACGCTGATGATAGAGTTTGTGATACTGGAGATTTTGCTGTGGCACTTCGGCCTTAGCATGTTTTCCTATTTCAACCAATTTCCAATTTCTCCTTTGGAGACTGTCACGGAATGAAGACTTTGTTCTGAGCTGTCAAAAGACATAAATTTCTTTATTTGCTGTTAGTTGATGCAGTCCCAGACTTCTGCCTAGATATGACATGACACAGCAGCAGAAAATCATAGAAAATGAACTTCTACAATATAAATGGGAGACTATACTTTTTCCCATCAAGCAAAGTAGATCTTTTCATCATTTGAAGGAAATATACTTTCATTTGTGTCTAATGCTTCATCTTTCTCAGGAGATGACATATTTAGCCTTTTAGAATTAATGTCCTAAAATTGCTTTAAATTGCCTGCCGCAGAGTTTCTGTAGCCTGCTAGTTTGATTTTAGGGTTTTTTTTCCCTTATATAGAAGACATAGAAGATGTCAAAATGCAGCATGCAGGTTTACAGGCATTTTCCATTTTATTTGTCAATAGTGCCTCAGAAACATAGAATCATAGAATGGTTTGGGTTGGAAGAGATGTGTTATGGGTGTAGACTAAACTTCACAGCTCCTATGTAATTACTGCTGACAAAAGATTAAGCAAACACACTTATTTTTGTGTATAATGTATAATCCACATGAATTCTTTAATCCAGATAAAATCTAATGATCCTCTTAGGATAAAAATATTTATTTTTTTTTCAACCTTTATGGAGTTAATTGAATAGTTGTTCCTTAAAGGAAAAATACTCTTATTTTACTGTAACAAAACCTTGCTTTTTCCTCCATTGCCATTATCCATTTAGTGTCTTGTTAACGCAATGAAAAGGCAAACAGTGCACTACAGGCTGCAGACCATTTTATTCTCCCTGACTTAACAGCTCTTCTAATGCTGGTGACTGCTCTGTGTTTCATCTGCATAAGTTTTATTATCTTCCAAAGGAACTCTATTTAATTTTCTTCTTCACTGCCATTTAAAATTGATAAAGAGTCGTGCTGAATCCTTTGAATATCCAGCATTTGACTGGGCGGGGAAAAAAAAAAAAAAGATGGACTAGAAATATAAAGAAGAATTAGTTAGGTACAGGTATTTTTGCTTCAGGGACAAAGTCCCTTCTGTGGGAAGAAAACTTGGATCAGAAGACAGTATCTGTGTTCAATATCTACTCTGCAACCAAAAATGTGCTTGGGAATGTGAACACGTACCTGTGGGACCTTTAGTCCAGGCAGCTCCCGTATCCATGGCATACTGATTATCTGTGCTTAATTGCTCTGGTGAATATAATTATTCTTGATTTTGTTCAACTGTGTGCAGGAATTTCCTTTTTTTAACAACAAGTGAGACAATAAACTAAAATCTTGCCTTTGATTGGGTCTTACACAAGTATTACATTTAAGATATTATTCCTGATTCGGACAAGCATGAGAAAGCTCATGGGACATCAAACTCCGTCCTACCGGATGGATTTCAAAGTCTAAGACCTAAACAATGCCTGCAGATGATGCTTCTTAACTACTGAGTATTCCCTTGTTTAAATACCTATACATATAAATATATAAATATTTATAAATGTGCTTCTATCTGCAATCATTAAAGACTGAAAATACTTCTTCCAAAAATTATAGTTCTGCCAATACAGGAAAACTTTATAGAATTTGTGAGGATGATAGTAGTAAAATTAAACAGCAATTGCTTGTCAGAGAATTTTGTAAAACCCTCATGCAGAAAACCTGAAGAATTAAACAGAAAATTGAAACTTTAAGTTATCATGTCTAATACTCTGTCTGGGACCTGGTTATTAAATTCTGTAAGATGATAAAAGCTCAACCCTTCACATTTTATTAAATCATACAGGAATTAACAGGCAATCATTTAATATTTAAAGGGAATGAGGTTTTGCTATATTCAGAACTGTTGGCAATAAAACCCCTCGCTTCCTTTCCACTTCCTGGCCCAGAGTGCTGTGGCACTGCTGGGGCTGGAGCCACACAGCTCCCTGGCAGCTATTGTAGAGCTATTATTTATTTATGTTAAAATAAGTCTTGTTTTGGGGCGTCTGAGGGGGATCTGAATTGGCTTCTGTCTCTCGCTGGGTGTGATGCTCCGGAGAACTGAATGTCTCTGCTCCTGTCCTCTCACCTGCTGGCTGTGCACCCCTGAGGGAAACCCTGCTTCCTCCTCGAAGTTGTTTTGAGTTCCTCAACAAAAACACACTTTCTTGGGGGGAAAGCGGTTAAAATAAGTCTGATTTTTGCACTGCTTGCATAGCAAGAGGCAGAAATTGCACAGACGAAAACCAGGCTGAAAGAGGACTATGATTTTCAAGGAAATTTCCACTAATTCAATCTAACTGTTAAAGAAGTGCTTTATTGAAAAGTCATTTTGTTTTTCTGACATCAGTTGACTAAAACAAGTTAGATTACACAGCTGCAGGAGGATGTCAAGTTAAACTTAATCTGAAAATTAAGCTGTTCTGTTCATACAAAATTTAGCAGAACTTGCTGGATTTATTGGGAAATGTGCTTTTGTACCTAATATTGCTACTGCCTTTGCCTTTCTGCAGGCTGCCCACTGGTGATTTGTGTCATTTCTGCTACATCATCCCTGGACAGCTATGGAGAAAGTGGCAAGTGAGTACGAAAATATCCCCACTTCCAGGATGGAAAATGGGACGTGGAAGAAACTCGTAGATGTGTTAACAGGACAGTGGAGCTGCAAGATCCTCCTGAGGAGCAGGGGAGATAACTTGCAAAAGCACAACTCATTCTTAGAGATATTCTTGGATTTTTTCTTAGACATAGAAGCCTCAGGTTTGCTTTTCACTGCTGAGATGATGCACAAAAAGCTCCTGAGACGTTTTGCCTGTTTTATCTTTCACTGCAGAGGAATAAGAGCTCCCTGCTCACCCCCTGCTCAGGGTAATCTTTGATTAGAGATATTCAGTCTTTTGAAGAAAACTGCAGTTACACATTTTAAGATCTAGAATGGATAGATGTGCAACATTTGGAAAATTAAGTCCCTTTCTAATTTTGGAAAAGAGGAGTGAATTTAACTGAAAGAGCAAGATAGGATTTAATCCTACCATCATGTAAGCAGAAGCTTTGGAGCAAAGGTTTTTATTTTGTGTGTGGTACCTTGGCCTGTCTCCTCAGGGCTGTAAGGAGGGCCCATGAAGCCGACAGTGTGCTGAGCAGCCCCTTCCCCAGCGCCAGCCAGACAAGGCAGGGAAGGCTCCAATTCATCCCTGGCTGCAGTGACAGTGCTCCAGCACTGAAATGACTGCCTGCGACTGAGGATGCAAGAACAACAAAGAGCAAATAAAACGTTTCCTTTCTTCCCATCTTTCCGCCCCTGACGCTGTTTGAAGGTGGGCTGGGGCAGAGCAGTCACTGACTCTTTGCGAGACACAAATCCAAATGAGACCCTGCCTTGGATTCCCCGAGTGTGAAGGGGAAAAGGAGCTTCTTCCTGATCCGCTGTCACGTCTCTTGCTTTTAAAATTCACCGGTCTTTTTGCACTCTTTTTTTAATTGCTATTTTAAATTAAGAGCATTACTAATTAAATGACTGTGTGTTTCATCTGAAATTGTTCTCATTTCTCCCTGCAGCTGCTGGCTTTCACTGGAGAATGGAGCAATCTGGGCTTTTGTGGCGCCGGCGATGTTTGTCATTCTGGTAGGTAAAACCACAGCAGCTGCTGTTTTCTTGTTGCATGTCTCTGTCAGCCACACAGCAGAACTGGCTGAAGGCCTGGGGTCAGTCCTTGTGCCAGCCCACTGAAACAGCAGCCATGAATGTTCCAGAATTACTTGGTCCCTCCTCCAGTTTTTTTGCATTGTCCACGATTGTGTATTAGTTTATGCATATTAATTCTCACACTGTTAATTTCGCTATTGAAAGACAAACTGAAAGACAAAAAAATATTCTTGTAGGACCTAAAATACTGGAGCAGCCCTGCTGGTGTCATTAATAATTGCTTAGAACCAAATAATCTTGGGAGTTTTAACAATTCTCAGAAAGAACCCAAAAGAACAGAAAGAACCCCCAGAAGAACAGACTCTGTGGTTTGTGTTTCATATCCACCAGCAAAAGCTGAAAGCCTGATTCCATCCCAGTGGTGTTTGAAGCTTTTGTGAGTGTCCCCACTGAAGATGGTCACCAGCAGCGTTTGCAGCCAGCAGCAGGAATGGGTTAGAACAGCAACAAGAGCTGTCACCCTTCTGGTGGGCTCTGGGGGTGGTAAAAAGCTGCCTCCACATCTGTCTCCTTACAGTGCTGAGGAATTTGTTCTGTTCCTCTGATCTTTGATGTCAGGTAGGGCAGACTGTCTGGCTGATCAAGGCAGGGCTGTTAAGGTGAGGTTGCAGGGTTCAGGTGGCTGCCACAAACACCTCTGCCAGCTCTAATGAGCAGCATCCTTCCAGGGGAAGGGTGCAGGTTCAGGGCTCAGATGCTGAGCCACAAATGATCTGCAGCAGTTTGATTTTGCTCACACAGTCAACTACAGTGAGCTGTAGCTTAACCACAGTGGTTACTTAAGGAGTCAGGGGTGTTTGCATGGACTAAGTGGGAGATTAGCACCCCTTCACCACTCTTTCTAATACTTTTATTGATCAAGTCATCTACAATTTTTGATACAGGTTATAATGTCAGAGTGAAAGCAGGAAGGTGGAATAGACTCACTGATTAATGAAATCAGGTTGTCTCTAAAGCTCTGCTTAGGTTTAAAAGGCAGGGACCTTTAAAATAAAAAAAAAGGCACAAAGAAACCTCTCCAGATTTCATCTCACAGAAAACCCCCCACAAATCCTGCTGGCAAGCCAAAGGAAGGAAGGACAAACAAACAAATAAATAAATATAACTAGTGTTTACCATTGCATTTCTCTGTAACTATTTGGCAAGCAGAAGATGGCTCCTTGGCTGACCTTTACCATCACAGGGGATTTTATGCTGTGGCTGAGTGGACATCCTAACATTTGCCTGGGAGACAGTGAAACCAGCATCCCTTGCAGGCAGCCCAGCCCAGCCCCTTCCACCCACGACACAGCCTCTGAAAGACTAGGTTATATAAACCTATATTAAAAAAACAATGCCAATGGTTGCCATATTGATGTGACAGAAATTGTCTCATGTTAGCATTTTAATCAAATGATTACTGGCAACACTTGAAAGTCCCTAAACAGTAAGGGCAGAATTTCTTTTACCTCGGTGAAAGCATATACATGTAAATAAGAAATGTTGATCACTAGGTTAGAGCTGGCTAAACAGGTCTGGATTTCCTTCCAACAAACTTAATTCCTTGTTGACCTGTACCTTGAACCTTCTGTATGTGAGTTTATATTCAAAGATATGTAGATATTGATGATTGGAGAGCAATTAAAATGATCTAATATTCATATGTCTCCTGCTCACATGCTCTCTGGCCATTGTTCAGCATCAAAGGACAAAATGAGATGCAGCCAATAACATCAAATCTTTCCAAGCTGCTCTCCAAAGGTGATGTTAACCAAAACACACCAGGTAGTGAAATGCCTACTCACCTGAGCAAACACAGCCTTCAGCAATTTGCAGGCATAGGTGTTTGCCAGTGAAAGTAAGAGTTTAGCTGTCTGGCTCTAACTTATGATATATAACATTTGTGCTGCTCTAATTATATTCTTGTAGGGATACAAATATTTTCAGAAAGAGAAAGAGTGAACTCACAAGGTTGATTCACGTAGAGCAATTTGTTAAATAGTCTAAACCCAGCTCTGCCCAAAATAGCAGCAAGCTGGCTGATGAATTACCCTCTCTGGGCATTGAATATTCCAGCTGAAAAATGTGTTAGTGCCTATAGGGAAATAACAAGGCTAAACACTATTTTGTGTGTGCGTGTGTGCCTGTGCTCTTTAAATAACAAATGAGCTACCAGTTGCATGAACTAGTGCTTAACTCCGAAAATACTCCTCAAAAAGCAGGTTTTGACTAGTTCCATCCACAGTTTCTCTCTGCCAAGAAAAAGGATTATGCTGTGAGGAAAACAGGGGGACTGCTCTTTTTAACTCTCACTCCCTGGAGACGAGGCAGACACAGTTCACTTTTGTCCTGCCACAGCCTCACAGGCAATACAGACACCAAGGAGCCTTAAAACAGAATGATGTGTAGGGATTGTGACTGGGAAAAAACACTCACACATACTTTTCTAGGCAGTAATTCACAGAACCTCCCAGCCCTATATGGATTCCCATACCCAACGTGCTCTTTCCTTGGGGCTGAGTCAAAGGGATGTGATGAAGGAAATAGTTCCTTCTATATGTAGGTCTTTTGGCTTCCACCTACATCTTAAAGATCCCTCTCCCCCACCCTCCAAACCACAACACAGGAGCCTCTGTATCATCCTCTTAAGGCAGCTTCACAAAGAAAAATTCTTGCAATTAGTTTGCAAGCCAAACTAAGCTCAGCCAAAGTCGGCCTGGGACTTGTGGGAAAAAAAAAAAAAACACTTGACAAAGCACCTGAATTTTTGATACAAGACATTAGAACTTCTGGCAGAAGGCTTTGCTTGTTATCTGCCATCTGCTGCCTTGGTGTGTTTCCATAGATATGGCAGAATTAAGGAAATTCTGTGGAAAGCATCTGTGTTCACGGAGCAGTGGGTGAGCTGCAGCCTGAACAATCCGTTGCAGGGGGAGATACTGGGCTGCACTGGCAGGTCCTTTCTATTGTTTTCCCTGTGAGTAGTCATTTTCCTGGTGTTTTTTTAACAAGTCTTTCGGATAAACAGCATTTTTATGGAGCGAAATGATTTTCATGAGCAGATTGCTAACAGCTCTGTGCTGTGGGGACATCAGCTTTATGACCAGCGTCTTCAGATGGGACTCTGTGGAACCTGGGGTCCTGGGCTAAGATTGCCATCACTGTCTTCAGTTGGTACTTGCCCTTGAATATTCAATATATAAAATAGTGTTATCTCCCCTATACCTGTTGATCATAAAAGATTTAGTAAGTCCCTTATGGTATTTATTCCTACCTTTATGTGCCAGCGCAGAATTAGGATAATTTCCTTGTGATGGACAGTGCCTCACTCTGCACTTAGACTGTGAGTCTAACTCCCACTGATTGAAAAGTGACAATTTGTGTCCCTTATTAAGCATCAATCATCATGGGAAAAGGTGACAGAGTTGAACCCACAGTGTTTAAGGGCCCTGAGACAGTAGGATTCCTCAGCCTCGTTGAAATCAAGTACCTACTTAAATGCTGTGGTGGATTAGACCACATCTGCTAAGCTTCTCGGTTTTTTCTTATTAGCACTCAGCTATGAGCACTTTTACTCTTTTAAGATTAAATTCCTTTATTATGTTAAAATTAAAGTTCCTCTTACTTAACCAACAAGAAACCATGCAAGATTTTTTTTAACAAGGGTGCAGATTCAATAGTAAGGATTAATATCAGGAAAGTGTAGAAGTCGGGCTCCTTTATTTGTTTTCTTCTGTATTTCCTTTCCAACCCCGAAGCTTTGCTCTGATATTCAGCTCTAACTGGTGTGATACTACGTTGCGTTAACCCAAATTAATTTGCAAAATAACTCAGTTTAGTCTATTCCATCTGCAGTTGCTCTGGGATAGCTGAAAGTAGCATCAGGCTTTCCAAAATCACTCTCCCAAATTTTAACATCCATCTGACTCAATCGACTGCCCGTGTTTGGAAATCCTTATTGCCCAGTGAGGGTTTGGGATGTGCCCCAGCAATGGGCTGCAGCGTTGGTGTGTGACCAGTGCTGTCATGGTGAAGATCAAATTCCCTCACACCATCAGAGAGCAAGTTAAACCTCAATTGGAAGAGTCACTTCAACTCCCTGTACTATTGCCCGAAACTGAAGTGGAGCCTAAAACAGTTCGTGGTTTTAGAGGAAAGCTGGTCAATGGATTTAATTAAGGCAATATGTTGAGTTGCTTATTTTTTTTTTTAGTTCCTCTGTGCTGCCAAGCCTTTTCTTGGCTACGATGGAACACACCACATCAGAGGGTTTTTACACATGGGAGTTCTGCCCTGTATTTAAGAAGAAACAAAAATCTCATGTGACTTGGAGGAAATCTAGGTGAAATCCCTGCAAAGCGACCAAAGAGAGGGAAAGAATTTGTCTCACTGCATCTGGGTCTGGCAAAACTTTGACGGGAAAAGATTTTGAAAGAGGTTCTTTTTTGCTCATTTAACTCCCTTCCTGATCTGACAGTTTTTGGTCAGATGAAGCTGCCACTAGAGCGAGCCAGAGCTCCCTGATGTCATCAGGACCTTTCCGTGGGCTCCGGTGGGCTTTGGATCCAGCCTCCAGTAATGGAAACTGGCAGCTGCTGCTGACTCTGCAGAGAGCTGTGAGTGCCTGGGGTTGGACAAGATGCCTTGAAAGGAGTCCTGGGAATCAGTGAACAAGCACTCATGTTATTAGTTATATTTTTTTAGAGTGTGGCCAGTACCTGGAAGCAAAACCATTCAAAATCCCTGTCTAATTTTAAGGCAAAATAACTGCCATTGTCAGGTTATCTGGCCTTTCAGGAAAGGAAGAGGTAGGAACTGTGTACAGTGGTCTTACCTAAATATTTATTCTCCTAGTTTGAACATTCTGATATAAGTTAAAGAATAATGAGTGTTTCATCAACTAAACATTCTCCTATTCAAATCACTGGCAAAGTATGTTTATGTCAGATGCCAAAAAAAAAAATCACTGGAAGAACAACTCAGTGGTTGTATTTTGGTTTCCCATTGTAAGGGCAGTGGAAATAATTCCATGCTTTACTTACTGAAACATTGACAAAGGAAGACATTTGCAGCTAATCTGTTTATTTAGGCTGGATGAGATTACTTTAATTTCTCAAAATACCTGAGCAAAAATTTTTAAGTGGTTCAGGAAATTTAAATATAGAAGTTCAGGACCCGAGTACCTTTTTCTACATCAGCAGTGAGATCACAATATTCCCTTCTCATCTTTTAAACATATTACCAGTGCACCCTGGAAAGGGTATAGTCACACTGACTGCACCAGAGGAGAAGCTCAAGGCCTTTTAAATTCACTTTACACCATCCAAATTACCTAGGAAATTAATCTTATATTTAATATTTTTATACTGAAAAATAAAATTCAGCTATAAATACTGAACAATTTTTGTGTTAGAAAACCACCTAATTTGTCCAGTTTGTCTTGTGCTGTTTTCATGATCAGATCTAAAGGTTCAGGGCCTGTTTGAGTGAGAGTGTGCAACATTCCAAGCACAGCAGATAAATGGGTTTCTCAAAAATACCCATTACCACCTCAAAGGACTTATAAAACTTATTTACAAAATATGATTTGGTGGGAATAAGGGAAATGATCCCAAGACCATTGAATTTCGCCTCTTATTCATCTCTGTAAAGCTGACTGAACAACTAGTACACTTGTTATTGAAGAGCTGTCAGTTCCATGGGGTATTCTTTGGACAGACTCAAAAGCTGTGGCAGAAATGAATTATCACAGCCATGCTCTGACTTTACAGCAGGTGATGATCTGCCCTCAAAAATCTAAAATTGAAAGAGTGGTCAGAAGATGTAAAAAATACCAAGGAAGTCATTAGCATCAAACTTTATCATTTATAATTCACACTCTCATCCTCAGAATTGGGATATTTATGTCAAAATAGAGAATGCTTATTGAGTTTTAACTGAGGAACAGCACTTTTTTGAAGTCTTCTCTTTCTTTTTGTTCTGCAGTTCAGGATAGTTTTGTTCTTAACTTGATGTTTTGTAGCTGATGTATAAATTTGGGCAGGAAGGGGGAAATATGTCTTTCACCTTCACATTCTTGACTCTTCTTTTTTTCTTTAAACCCAAGGTCTTTGCACAGCAAGACAGTCTTTGCCACGTTTCCTTTCAGTGATTTCCTTCTTCCTTCACCTGTGACTCCAGCACAAACTTTTCTTTTGTTGGACGTTTTCAGTGCTAGTCCTTTCATGATTTCCTACTTTTCTGTTGGGAATTCTTTTCATTTTATTGATGTTTCTGCTGGACCCGACATCAAAAAGAGCAGGGCCTTTGAAGAGCAGAGTTCAGGCTTAACATATTTTTCTCATTGCTGTTTTAAAACACTCTCGTGCTTAAATTGCGAGCAGACTTTGGTAAGAAAAGGGAGTTGTACGCCCTGGAGGCTGTGCACGGGCGAGCATAAAACCAAAGAGAGAGAAGACACGTGCCCTCACTGGTGAAGTTCTTGTCTGGTTTGTCAGCTGGCAGAAGGCCGTTAAGGTATTGATTTGTACAGTAGGGATCCTGGGCATTTCTTTGGCTGTGAAGCAATGTATCAATTCAGACTTCTCCCAAGGACTGCTCCGGAAGGAGAGACAATGCAAGCAAGAACTACCCACTGCGGGGGGAAAGAAATCATTGACAAGGGGCAAACTATAACAGTCCAACCTCTTTTGCCAAATAAACACAGAGTTTCTGTTTTCTGTTGTATCTGTACCATCCCCTCCCGGGGCAGCCTGCATCTCTGACGCGGCCGGAACTTGCTTTCCTTACCGAGTCTTGTTCCTTCATCTCCTCCAGGTCAACATTGGCATTCTCATTGCTGTCACCAGAGTCATCTCCAGAATCAGTGCAGACAACTATAAGGTCCATGGAGATGCTAATGCCTTCAAGTAAGTTTTTCTCATTCAAATTGTATTGTAACAGTCTCACTCTAGCAATGTGAAATCATGGACTTCTCCCAGAGCGCTGACATTGCTCCTCTTCAGTAAAAGACAAATCCTGTTAAAGGTCGCTTATCATTCTCTTGAATGCAACCAGTTAACCTATATTTTATTAAAGCTAAAGACTGCACAGGATGAAACCTGTGGCTCAGCAAGAGGTGAAGTTTTTTCTTGTTTATTACAGTCTTCAACATTTGCTGATTCATGATTTTCCCTTTTATTAATGTAGACTTTTCCTGCTGTATTCAAAACCAAATCTCACACAGCATCATTAATCTGTGCTGGGGTATTGGAACTATTCTGCTCCCTCAGAGGATAGACCTTGTTTCTAGCCCCAGTTCAGCATAATATTTAGGCATATGCTTATCTTTAAGACTCTCTTGATACTGCAAAGCACACAGACTTTTGCTGGATTTAAATGTGTGCTTAAATCCAAGCAGGTCTTTATGTCACAGTGCCTTGAGCCTCTGGGGATCGTGGCTTCTGAGAGTGAATCATCTTTAAAATACCACCAGCAAGTCTGGAGGGGAAATGTAAGGGAGGCACAAAGCTACTTCTGAATACACAAGGACAAATTCTGATTTCTAAAATATATAAGATTACATATGGGTAGCTAAGAAGATAATTTAATGTACTGAGGTTAAATTAAGATGCTGAATATTCCATTTTGTATCTCCTAAAGATGCTTTAGTCCAAATATAGAAAGGGCACTGTATATAACTAATGGAATATAGAACTTACACAGAGGAAAAATGTGGTGATGGTTTGTGTTTAATGTTTCTGAGACACAGGCTATTGCACGATAGGGATTTGGTGCCACTATTCTGAAATGGTATCATAAAGAATAATTTTTATGCTTGGATTACTTATGTAATTTTGAAAGTGTCATTAAGTTTTAAATATTGGTGACAGTTACCTAATTGAAGTTAGTTTAGTTATTGTATACTTATCCAATAGGAAAAGAAAAACAGTAAATAATCAACACGAAAATCTATAAGATAATTACCTTGTAGTGAAATGAAAAAACTGGGACTCAAAATGGCTGTTTCAGGTTTGGCTGAGTCCCTGTGACCTTCAGAAATATGAAGGAAATATAGAACCCTAGGAAGCAAATAACTGTATATTGTCAATGCCAATTTCTATGCGTTATTAGAGGTACGAAGACAAAGAAACAACCCCATAAGTAGAAGAGAAGCTACACAGATTGCTCTATGTACTCAGATATTTTACTTGTATTACAAGGAATTGATTCAATACACACTGTACCCTTCAGACTAATATCTATTAATTTTTTCAAAGAAAACTAGGTGTGTGCACATAAGTAAATCTGTGTATGAATGATTGGTCTAGGAATAAGATGTAATCCGTTCAGCGAAGAGTGTATGTCCTCAGTTCAAATGTTATCAGCTGCAGACTTGGAATGGCGTAGCTCTGTACTGAAAATGTGACTTCAGACACTCTGGTTAAGAGATTCCCTTTGTGTCAAGTAATTTTTACATCACACTTTTAGGATGGATAAAAATGGGACGATACATCTGGAAACATTAAATCATTAAATTATTGAGGGGAAATATGCCCCAATAGAACATCTTTCCTCACAGAACTAAATTAAGTCAGTAAAATATAATCGAAGGTAAACAGAACATACAGAATAGCTCTTCTTCTGTGGATATCATTACAGAAATGGGTCTTCAAAAGAAGTTTTAAATAAGGAAGGCATAAATATCTGTTCAAATCAGATCCTGGAGAGTATTTATACCCTGATTCAACACAGCAGTGAGGCATGATGAATTAGAGTTTCACGTACAGGAGATGTCATGGAGAAAGTAACTGCACAGTTGGGAAAAAAAGATAATTATAAGGCCTTTGTAACACCGAGTTTCATTCTCTTGTCATCAGTGTTCCTTATACAGGTGAAGAGGTTTATATGTCTAATGTGAAATCATTCTGCCCGTGCTATCACTTTCCAAAAAAAGAAGAGAACAAACCAAAAGACGGTTCTGTTCTGACAGCTTCATGGGAAGGGTTTTTCACAGTGAAAAAACCCCTGTGGCTCCAAGCACTGAAGGATCCTGGGCGTTGATTACAGGTTGTTAACGCGTGAGAGTGGATAAAGCACAGCAAAACGAATCAGCGACAGAACACAGAGAAATCAGACAAACACAAGAAGCTCTTGTATTTTCTGTCGGGTCGCTGGCAGCAAGGACTGCGAGGTAGTTTTTGAATCAACAAGTTCAATTGGCTTAGGGAGGAATCACCTAACACCGCAAAAAGCTTTGTGTAACGTGAGCCTTAAATAAAGGGCCTGCCAGGCATCCGTGTGAGTACTGCAGTTCATTGAGATTAGCTGCGGGCAAAGCTGCAGTGTGTTAGGAGGAATTTATCAGCCCCTTCTCACGAGCACAGAGCTGAATTCAAACGGCACGGCGACGTGACTTTGGTGAGACAGGAAAGCACTTTGTCAGCACGTCGCAGTTGTTTGCCGTGTTCGAGTGGGACACAAGGCAGAAGTGGTTCCTTTAGGGCTGTGTTTGTGGTCCCAGAGACAGAAAATGAGAACTGCAGCGCGAGGAGCTGTGGAGGGGAAACCTGCTCAATCCAATAAACTTGAGAAAGAAAAAAAGGGGGATTTCAGTGCTGTCTTTTCAGGCCGGAATGAAATTTAAGCTGAAAGCGCAGTGAGAAACAGTAAGTTGTTGTCTGCAACAGTTTGAATGACAGCGGTTGAACAGCAGGGTCAGACACTCACAAGTGATAATGAACTGGCAGGCCTGGCAGAACGCCTGGGGAATGCCCCAGGTGCCTGTGGCAGGAGCATCAGGAGGGTGCCAGTGCCACCTTGCCTTTCCTTGGTGACTCAGGCAAACACATCTGCCCACAATCACCTGACTGAGAGGCCTCACACTTGCAGATGTTGCTGCCCTCAAACCCGAGCAGCTGCTGCAGTCTGCAAGTCCCAGCCTAGAGGTTTTATGGAACTGGCTCCTCATCAGGCTCACCTCTTGCCAGGCTCTACTGCCGAAGGAAAAGTTTAATCACGCTGACAAAGATGGGCTTCCATTGCTGCTGGCAGCCTGGGTGGGAGAGGACCTCACCTGGCTTCATCTCCCCTAAACTCCAGAGCTCAGTAAAGCTGACACCACCTCCACCGGGACTCCTGATCTGTGGAGAAATGGCTGCTGATACCATGCAGTTCAACTTGTCTGTTTGGTGTTCACCTCACTTGCCTTTAAAAGTTCCGATTTCTCCCCAGGGGCTGAGGGAAGGCCAGACTGCCTGGTTTGTACTCAGATGCCATCTCTGCAGGTCCCAAGCCTGGTGTGATAACTCACACCTCCAAGGCCATCAGCCCATAACTGAGAAGAGATTACCTCAGGAAATCGCCAGAGCGAGGATGCACTTTGAGTCATCGTGATATCAGTTAGAAAGGGTATTTATTGCTAGAGAAGTGCTGGGCCTGGAGCATATTTAGTTTCCTGAAAGATTAAGTTACTTGGCAACACAAGTGGATATTAGCAACACAGCTTGTTTCTCTTGGCAACAGACAGCAATAAACTGATGTAATTATTTAGAGTAATTGTTTCTGATTTTCCATATGGCAACAGGTCCTCTCAAATGCTGACTCAAACGTGACTGCAGAATATGCATCAGGGTGAGCCAGTGCTCCACTCTGATGGCAGCATCTGTCCAAGTCTGAAAGCCAAAACAGAAAAGCAAGTTGTGAACAAAATCCCTTTTTCTTTTTTTTGCATAAAGCTAACTTATTATTCATCCTCCCCATTCACATTTCTCACAGAATGAAGTGCAGTACATAATTGGCTGGTTGACCTCTTCAAGTTCAGATGTTGCTTGTCACAGTGGAGACATCAAGAGCATCTTGCTGAACATTTTGTTTTAGTTTCAGGCCTACTCGTGTGGTCATTTGTTTGTTTAATGTAAATAATAATAGTGCCCCCAAAACAAAGTATAGGATAAACTGAAGGAGCAGCATGAAAGAGCAAGTTTTTGTGATACATAAGCTGCAAAACACCCAGTAATTTATGGCAAAATGAATATGATTAATCAGTATATGATCAGAGACATAACTGAAGCATAACAGACTCCTGTGACAGTCTGAACAGTAAGTATTTGGTTGTTGTAGTAATTTTTGTATGTGTGTAAAAATAGCCACCTTTTAGTGTCTGAATCTTTAATTCTGCAAGAGCGGTTTACTGGTAAGAGCTGAGCAAAGAATTATCAGCTCCTATTGAATTTACTTAAGAACATGCTTTTTGTATTATTTTTGAAGCGTATCGAACACATATTTAGAATATGAACTTTTCACTTAGTTGTGATTGATTGTGCTTGAACCTTTTACTTGAAGATTAGCTATTGACTCTCAACAAAATAATTTCCAACAGTAATTCAAATGTGTCTTCATGAGAAGACATCCAGGGAGCAGATTTTCTGCCAAAAAGCTAATTTGAATGTTTTGGTTCATAGAATGCTGAATCTAATACCTTGAAACATTGAAGTGCATTTGTTTGAATTATCCATTCTTTTTTTAGGGAAATAACTAATCATATGTTTGAGTTTAAGAATATGAGTAGCCTCTTTAAGCTTAATGCAATTAAAGCAGCTTAGTTTAATGGAATTGCTCATGTGCTTGAAAAGGCACAGGATTGCATTTCTGAGTTATGGACCATTTGAACTCTTTTTCTTACTTATTTCTGCTGCATCTAAAGACTTAACTCTAACAGTGCATTCATTATCTCTTATTAGGACCTAAATATTTTTTTTTCCTTGCTGCTCTACACCTTCAAAGTCTTTTGCAAAGGTACTTCTCTGTTACAGTGAAAAAACCACACCTAATGTGACAGTGTGTTAGAAATGTGCACATTTGGTTCCCCTTGGGGAGAACCCTTCCCTGATTATGCCTATCACAGGTAATTATTTGATTACCTGAGTTGCCTGGCTCCAAGGGTTAAAACAGAACAAAATTCTCAAATATCTTAGTTTTGCACTAAGACCAATATTAATAATAATAGAGGAAGAAATACGAAGCACGCCTCTGTTGCCGGAAGCAGTTTTAGTCTACTCAGCCATACCCCTGTGATTTCCCAGCCAATTCACTTCTGCTTTGTGTTGTCCAGAAGAGACAGTTTCATTAACTTTTCTTGAATAAACTGCCAAGTCCAACTCTTACTGAATACTTTCTCACTGCTTGCTCTGAAATGGTCCAATGAGTTGGAAAAATCTCTGTCTTTTCTGTAAAGTGTACACTTCAGCACTTGGTGAACCAGAAGTGATAGCTATCATAATCATCCATGGAGAAAGCAATTACGGCAAAATTAGAGATATTTCTTAGCCTTTCACCCCATTCTTTCTTTCATTTTACTCATTTCCTTCGTCCCTCAAAGCTCCTCTCAGTAAAATAGTAAAACAGTTCTCTGTTGGAAAAATACCCCTTCTGTTCAGTTAAATTAATGACTGAAAATTGGAACAAATGGCAGTAGCTGCAATGCATGGGAGCAAAACAGGACTTCAAGCAAAGCTCAGCAGGCGAGTAAGTCATGTAAGCTGCTGCGTTCATTGGTTCTGCATTTTTTCATCTATCACAAATCCCTTTGCATGAAACTGAAAATGGAACATGTAGGTTTAATGCAAATCCATTCCTTACTTTGGTTATTTGCGGGGGAAAAAAAAAATCCAAAAAAAAAAATCAGCTGTACGGAAATTATTTCCCTTTGCCAGGTGCAAATCCAGGAGGGTTGTCCTCCACCAGCTCGTGGTGCTGCAGACATCTGTACGCTTTAACCGTGTAATTGGCCGCTCCAAAGCACTTTGCAAAGCCATCTATTACGCCCCTGCAGCACACCCAGCGTGCTGTGGCAAACTGCTCATCCATTTAATCACCAATCCGTTCCGTGCCGTGACTCTGCATCGGTATTTTACTTTGTTTATAAACACACCAGTCACCTTCTGCCTCAGCTGCCAGTGCTGGCAGTTAGTGCTGACGGCTCTGGTGCTTCAACATCAGCCATTTTTCTGCAAGATATCGCGTATTTGTTGCGTTTTGCTCCTGTGATACCATTCCTCTTTCGTGTCGTTTGGCGTCCAACGACCCCTCGTTCCAGGGATTATTCCCAGCTGTTCATTTTCACAGGATGTACTTGTCAATCACGGCTCTTGCTTGAAGCTCATGAGAGCTCTCCTGCCAAAGGAGATACTGTAATCTCCCTCCATAACTAAATTCCACTCCTTGGTGATGCCATTAGAGAATTTTTCCTTTTTTTTTTTTTTTTCCCTCCTTCCACAAGGGGTGAGGAGCAAGTCAAAATCTGCAAACTCTTCTGAAGGTGTCTACAAGGAATCGAAATCTGTAGCACTAGAAAATCCTTTCTGTGCCTTTCTGGGTGGCAGATGCTTGCAGGGCAACCCCAAGAGACACGAAGCACCTGCTCGTGTGTGCTCTGCTGAAAAGGAAAAGGACTTTTTCCACTTGCTGAAGGAGAGCCATCCATTAGACAGAGCAGTGTGACAAGCCAAATCTGCTTCCAGCAACTCCTTTTCTTGACAATTTCTCACTGTGGTGTGAGGAATCATGTTCATTGAACACGGCTTCAAACAGCTTGAGAGATGTACCTCACAGAAACTGTTGGAAGGGGGGGAGTTGACTGACAATAAAGGAAATAATTAAAATGAAAGTATTAAGCAGTGACAATTAGTGAGCTGAAGTGCTGCTGCCAATGATAATGTTTTCAACCTAATTAAATTTTTGGCTCATTGAATATGACAAATACAAATGCAATTTGGGTATCTCCTTATTAGACTCGGAGTTTTAGACTAGAAATAACATGGGTTTGAATGTTGCCAATGAGGACATTAATGAGGAAGTGCTAATCTTTTAGAGATCATAATGACAGTAATGGTAGTGCTTTCTTTACTGCAGATGCTGAGAATCTCAGCACTGGAGAAAGGCTCTAAGCCATGTTGTGATTGTTCAGGCGCATTTTAGGCACATTTTGGGAGGAGTATTAAAAGATTAAAAGTATGTAAAGCATAGCTGTAGAGAGGAGGCTACTCTGCAAAACCAGAGAAACAGGGACGAACAGTAACAGGCTTAAACTGATGGGAAAAATCAAGTATCTTTAAGCTTCCTGCAGTGGGAGGGGAGTTGCAAAGTAATGGAGCTGATCACCTGGAGAGCTGCTGAGCTGCTGCCTTTGAAGAGCTCTCAGAAGTGGTTGTGCAGCTCTCTGTCAGGGCTAATTCTGGTGCCAGGAGCGACAGCCGACCCCGTCTCATGGCTGAGCTGAACAAGATGACAATGTGAGCCTTTCCACAGCTTATTTTTACCTTGGTTGTCTCCTCCTGAGCCAAAACCGTCCTTTATGGGAATAGTTTTCCGTCTGTCATTACTCTTTAAGCAGGATTTGCTGCTCCAGGGCCTGTTGATTTTGGCTCCAAAGGAACAAGCAGCTCTGATACTCATGTGCCTGTTTCTTTCTGTGTTAGGAAGGGTGGTAAGACAAAACACACAGGTACAAAATATCTTTGGAAAACTTGGCAGTTAAGAGGTGCTGGATTTGCTGAGTATAAAGATATAATAATTTTTATTAGAGATGCTTAGGCATGTTTATTTTCACATCTGAATGTCAGGATAGAATAAGGTTTATTAAAACTTGGTTATTAAATCCCTGTGATGACACTTTGCTGTGAAAGCAATGGAATCAGTGATGGGAGTGAAGGGTATGAGAGAAGGGGCCATGCCAAGCCACCCTTCAACTGTTTATCATCTTGTCTAGATGGGAATGTCTGGAAGCCTCTGTTGTAATTATTGATCTGTGGTTGAATCAGTGTCTTGATTCCAACTTATCAGTCCCTGATCGATTCCAAGAGCAGTTCTCTGCAGGAGCTGAGTGTACACTGTGTTCAGATGGGGGTCTTCTTAAGACAAATCAGGGTTTATACGGCCTTTAATGAGGAAAAAACCCTCTGCTGGCCCCATGCCTAAGGTTGGATCATTCCTCATGAGTCTTTTGCTGCGTACAAGGTGCCAGCTAGAGAGTAGTTGGGTCAAAGGTGTTGTTAACTGTATGATATTGAGACATCTGAGAACAGTGCAGGTGTGGTGTCACCCTACTGTCCTCCTCCCTGCTACCAGAGTTGTCTGAGGAATAGCTTTTACCTTAGAATTACAAAACCAGAAAGTTTCAGGTTTTGAAAATCTATAGCTTTGAAGTGCACATTAATTTGTTTGTTTTTTTTTTTAAATGTCCTAGTTATATTAATTTCCAATCTTTTAATATCCGATTTGAAGCCTTGAAAATGCCAAGAGGAGGAGGAGGAGGACGGTGCTCTGAGTCACAGCTCTATGCCTGGTGCCAGAGTAACAATTAAATGCTGGTCCTTCATCATGAAATGGTACAATTCCTTGTGAACAGCAATAACTTCAAGAGCTTGCTAGAACTGCTTCATTTACATCCTTGGTCCAATTTATAATCCTGGAACTCTGTGTCAGCTTTATGCAGAATAATAAGAACAAATATTATAGTTGTGGCGCTGCAGAAAGTAAATGCTGATTTTAGCATGCACCTTGTGCAGAGCCCTGGGCAACTTGTAAATCACTGCCCAGGCTGACGCAGCTCTTAGCTTAGTCTGATTTACATATTTTCCCAATAATGGTCTCTCAAAATAAAATTAAATAAATGAAAAATACAGGCAATTACAGTAAAGAAAAAGTCCAATCTTGGAATCAAAATTACTTTAAAACTTGTCGGTACTCTCTCCGGGTCAGTAATAGAATGCCATTATTGATAGATATGCTACAGGTGTTTTGGAAATAGAAATGGGACATTATGCTCAATTCTTTTCAACTGAAAAAGGATGTGAGACAGAAACATGTTTTAGTGAAGGAAACTGAATGAAAAGCACTTTTCTTTTGGAGCAGTATTAGGAATAATGAAAAAGTTCAGTGAGATGATAACTGAAAGCACAAGAACATGAGGAATAGTGAGATTTTGAAAGCGAGTTGATGTAGGAAGGACCATCTTCTTTAACTCTGTGTGGTTTCTTATCCCCAGTGAGTCTCCTGTAGATTCTCCAGTTGCCCTCCCAAGTTAGCTGCCTTTTAATAATGCCATTTAATAATGATATTAAAAACTAGAGAATATATGAATACAGTAGCAGAACAAAGCAGCTTTGGGTGTCCTCATGTGAGTAGATGATTCAGATCACTTGTTCAAAAAAGTGGGCAGCAATGAGACAGATATAAATATGTGTGGAGCTGCAAAAAGAAGTGTTTCAGGAGTTATTGTCTGAGCCCACAGTACAGAATAAGAGAATCAGCAAACCCTCAGCTCAGAAATGAAGATAAATAAATATGTGACCACGGAGTCTAGTTTTCATGTTCATGTTGTATACGGAACCCAAACGTACCCAGTCCAGCAGCATCTTAGTAAAGGGCTTGAGGTGGTTCCAAAAAACCAGAAGAGGCTCAGATACAAACACTGCAAGTAAACCAGCATCAACTATGGCATTAATTTTGATAAACACAGAAACCTATATGTGGCCTGGCTTCTTTAATGCCAGTTTAATGAGAAATCAAGTTCCTCACGTTGCATCATTGCGTAGAGCTGGATGTTTTCGTGCAGTTTGAGTTGTCCTCCAAAGCAGCAGCCGCCGGCAGAACGCAGACAGCAAGGCAGTGACTGCAGCTGTGCGCCAGCAATCCTTGCAGTCCTTTTTTTCCCCTCCCCGTATGCACATTGCAGACGGACGATCAAGCAAGGACGTGGCTGTTTCTTTGCCACTGCTGCAGTTAGAGCTCGTGTGAACCATTACACAGAAAATTGCTTTTCTTTCTCAGTTCATGTTCCTGACCTTGATAGCTTTGCTGTTCGCTGGGGCCGTTGCCATGGAAATGGGAGAATGATGGTTCTGTTGATATCCTTGCGTAATTAAGGGTCACTGAGACTGTTCAGTTCAAGAGATCATTTTCAGAGTTCAGCTCCTCGGGGGGAGAATGTTTCTCCACAGAAATTTTGGGCATGATTTGATGTCATTGTTACTTTGTCATCCTAAACTGAACTACAGGCCCCACAGGCTTCAATCTAAAAGCCAGAAACATTTGCCAAACCTACAGATTCCTACAGGAGGCTGCTTTCTTCTGGGTGTTCCCAGGCTACAGAACAACCAAGCTGTGGATTTCATTGCCACTTGTCGGCTACAAATTTCTAAGTGCCTGTGTAATTGCCTCTGACCGTTTTGAAATGTGTGTAGAACACAGCCACTTATACTGGAAAAAGCCTCTGGTGATGGAGATCTGAGTCTCTCCAGGGTGTAACGAGCTCAGAAGGTTTTTCTCTTAAAAACCTTGACGTTTCTACAAGGACAGTTTAAGAAAGGACTGATTGGAGCCTGTCCCATTTTTGATAGGCCACGTTTTCTGGATTATCAATAATTTTAGTTGCTTGCCTCCAGTCTTTCCAAAGGACCAAACTTTTGAAAACCCAAACCCCAATGTGATGCTCCAGCACAAGCATCAGCAGCACAGAGCACTAAGTAGGGGGCTACTTCATGTTTTTAGCATATGATGTTCCTGGTTCGACATCCCAGAGTAAGGAAAAAAAAAAAATCATAATGGGTTTCCATCACTCACTGCAGCTTTCCAAGTCTTAAAAACAGGTCTATAAACTGTGTTTCATTATAGTTATCATCAGTTAAATGAAGCTGGCTCTGTATTAGCACCTGTGCTTTGGACAACTCTTGAGATTTTTAGGGGAAAAAAGGCCCCATCCACATTAGCCTTCTGGTTTGGAGAGCCAAAAATAGATGTTCATTGCCACACTGTTCTTTATTTTTGCCATACTTTATTTCTGCACAGAGATTTTTGAAAGGTCTGTCTGCCTCTAGTTTCTGGCTCTTTGAGCAGGTCTATGCTTTTAACACACCCTTTCTTTTCCCCTGTGTGTCCTTTGTGAACAATCTGTGCCCTTTCATATCAGTATTCCAGTCATGTGAATGCTTCCTTCAAATCTCCTGTCATGTAAGGAAAAGTGAACACTATGAGGTCCTTTTCATAACTTCTGTAATTTGACAATCCCTCTTTATTAGCACTGGGTCTGTCATCTTAGTTTACTGCCGGGAAAACAGAGATTTTCACCCCACGATACAATAACTATAAAAAAGATTGAGATGGCTGTAAATAGAGCAGTAAGACTAATTTTCGTTATATTGTTTCAAGACGACTTGCAGAGATCCAGCCAATTAAAAATAGCAAGAGTTGGGCTGATGCAGATTCATGGCTCACACTGACAACATTCCTAGGGACAGAAAACTGTCATGAGATGGAAGAAGTCCTGCACTGGGAGCTTGGAAAATGAATGAAACAGTGGATAGTGGAAGAAGTAATTAGGTGTAAATGTTTGGAAGAAAAATGTAGGTGACATCTAGCCTGCTCCACCTGGCACCCACAGGCAGGATCTGGCCCGTTCAGACACTTCCTTTGCCTCGTCCTTGAAAGAAAGAGGTAACAAGTTTTCTGGGAATAAATTGTCACAACAAGTTCCTTCTCCCGGGCTGAGTCCAATGCAGATCTGGGCACAGTGTCCCTGTTAGAAGAAGGGGGCAGTCTGAAGGATCAGACTTGTTTTCACAACAGCAGAGTGTCCAGAGCACCACTGACCGTGAATTTATTTTAAATGGTTGTACTCAAAAGGATTGTGTCACTGCTCAGCTGGGACTGTTCTCAGCACATCTGAGGTGACTGTCTCACTGCAGATATTTGTGCTGCATGCTCCTTTAGCAGTTGCTATGGAAAAGGGAAAACAGGCTCTGTTACACTGGGGCTCTTCCTGAGGTTCAAGTGATGCTTCAGGAGAAGCAGAGCATGAAAGGAAGCGCAGAGACACTCATTGTTTTGATGAGTGAAGCACAAATATGCAACAAGACCATTCATTAGCAGGTGGTCCCAGTCACCTTTTAAAAATGGTGACTTCACTAAGAACAGAGAAGCTTTTGGGTGTCTCTTGGGAGTTCGTGTAGAGCTGGCTATGCTGTGGTACAGAGCTGCTCAGTGCAGGTCTCCTCATCCGAACCCAATTATTGACACTCCTTGGCTGCATACGGGACGTTCTTCCACTGTGATAACAAGCTCTCATTTTCTTTGATGACTCAACGGCAAAGTTCAGTGGAAAATTAGCTCTTTACCTCGGGCTTGGGGATCAAGAAGCAGAGAATGCTGTCTCAGCAGCAGTGCAGTGAGAGAATTAGTAACAAAAAACGTTGGAACTGTAGAAAAAGAATGGAAAAATCCCACTGCAAATTCAGTTCCTCTAGGGAAATCATAAACACCGAAAATTCCTCTTGCAAGGACCTTATATTTTAATTCTTTATATTTTTTTAATAACTTACACTAAAGACAAGGAGAAGAACATGTTTTGGTTCAGTACTTATCGCTTTTTTTTGGGGAAGTATACTTTTTTCTTTTGCAGTTTTAGAATCCAGGAGCAATGGAGGTGACATGGGACTTGATCTTTGGGAGGCCTTAGCAAGGCACGGATTCCTAAATCCCTGGTTAGGTGCTTAAGTCAAAAGTCAGCACTGCCAGTGCCTGAAATTGCCTTCTCAGTATTAAAATTCTTAAAGTAGCTCCATTTCTGGTCGTGGCCTTAATTTTTTCAGGCTTGATGGGGATTTGAAGTGAGACTTGAATTTCAGTCCCTGCTCTACTGAATATTTAATATAAATTCCAAAATATTAATAAAGCGTGGATTAGGCAGGACTCTCCTCTCTCAGGGAGTGCCTTGTGACTAATCTGTGTTCACCTTCTCTCTCTGAGCCAGAGAATATTTAATTATTTAATGTAAGTGGAACAGATTCAATAGGCAAGAATGAGCACCAAGCAGGGAGTCAAAATGCTTTTCTGGAAAAAAAAGGAAACTGCACTCCCTTAGACAGAAGAGTGATTTGAGCCCAGACCCCCAATATTCTGGGCAAATGCTGCATCTACCAAAGGAACAGTTTTAGATTTTTAGGAAGGCCTGTGAGAGATGACACTGCTTTGGCAACGTCAGCCTTATTGTGAGGGTCTGTGGTTGAGAGTGTACAGAAAAGTAGTAATACCACCCCCCTTCCCACTCATGTGATAAAAATCAATCTGATTTAGTTGCTGTTGCAACCTCAATTGCTTTTTTGTAGCTACAATACTTTTGATTATCAAGGTCTTCCTGGG
Organism: Cephalopterus ornatus; assembly: GCA_013396775.1. Taxonomy (NCBI): domain Eukaryota; kingdom Metazoa; phylum Chordata; class Aves; order Passeriformes; family Cotingidae; genus Cephalopterus; species Cephalopterus ornatus. Next base: position 2,307,061 of record VZRE01001175.1, read on the forward strand.
TTATAAATGGCACTCATGAGAAAGCAATGATCTGAAGTGACTGTAAATTTAGGGTTCTTATTCAGTTTCACAACATTATTTTGAAAGTGCAAATAACATTTGAGAAAATGGGAAATGGCCTCTGCAATTACTAGTAGTTTTGTCTTCTTTTTTTTATTATTATTCTTTTAATTTACAGTTGAGCCTAGAAATCACCCAAGATTAGGCAAGGAAATGTGTATGTGCTAATTAAAAGCCATCAGCCTTATTGTCCATGCAGCCAAGACAAAGTGTAGGGGGAGAAGGAGGCACATGTATATTTGCAGGAGTTCGAGAGCTACTGCTTGATGTCAGGAGCAGAAGTAAAATCCATGCCCATCCTTTCTAAGATGAGAGCTCTACCCACTAGATCAAGATGCCTAGCAGAGTTCAGAGATTAATTTCTTTTGGTAAAACACCCCCACACCTCCTCTGATGTCGCTTCGTGCAGCGTGGGGGATAAATTGGTTGCTAAGTTCAAAATGGCCCTGAGGGATTTGACTCAGCCTGTGCTTTGGCTGCTCTGTGAGCAGCTCACACCATTCTCAGTGCCAAGACTCCGTTTTTCTCTTGAGGAGTGCAAGGGAGCTCATTCCTCTGCATTCCTAATGGTATCAGGGCTGTGGATCAGCCCTGAAGATTGTTCTGTGTTTTTACTGATATTTAGTTCCCTAAAAAATATGAGTTGTTACCAACATTCTTCCGTCTGTCTGTTTGACATCGGTGCCAACTCACCACCTAAACCTCTTGGTGTTGCTTTTGCTCCTTGGAGAAACAAAAGGAGCTCCAGGGAGCAAAGTGAGCAGCAGCACAGGGTGCTCTCGTGGTCAGAGACCTGCTGTTCCTCTGACATCAGCCTGAGCGTGGCCAGGTGGAGGAGACAACGTGTGTCAAACTTGCCTGAAAAACATTTCCATCCACAGTCAGAATTGCTGCATGTGGCTTCCCAGCAGCTCTCCAACTTCCAGCTTAGAAGTGGGTGAGCGCTGCTCGTAACGAATGGGAAACCGAAGCTAAATTCAATTTTTCCAGGCATTAGTCTGAAATGTTATTTACAGGTCTGGGGATTTATTTATTTTACATGAAGCACAAAGGATATTGCTGGAAGTGACTAGTGAAGAGTTCAAGAAACAAGAGAGAAACTTCAGTTAAAAGACTTATTTGTCAAGTTATCAATTTCGGTGAATTGTGGTGAGGGATTTTTGCCTTTTTTTAGACAGCATTTCCTCCAATGATTACATAATCTTGGCTTATGGGTCTGAATTTAGTTCCTTACTTCAACAGGCATCACGACTGAAAAGCGGATGTCAGAATTCTTAAAAGGATTAGTGCTCCATATAGAACCAATAAAATTGATTTGTGAATTAGGGGGTCCCCTTCACAGAAGTAATAAAGTTTTCTTTCTGCGAGCAGTGAAATTTCTTCCTTGTAAGCTGTCAGTGGAGTCGTTCTGCCTTGGTGTAGGATATCGACAGTGTGCTCAGGGCAACAGCAGCAAAGGGCAGAGATTAACTAAGGGGAAGGGAGCAATCACGACTGAGTAGAGCTCTTCCACACCAATTGCAAATACAATAAAACTGGAAGGCCCAACTGTGCCCTTGGAAAAAAGTGTCCCTGGTAACTTTAGTAACAGCGCAATGATTTTATATGATGTTGGTAATGAAAATACGTCTCAGAGGGGCTGAAACCTGTGCTTCTTGCGCACCGGGGCTTCAGTACAGCCGTGATAATTGTCCAGCTTCCTCTGCTGATTGATTAGTGCACACTCCAGGATTTCAGCTGGAGTGAAGTGCTGCCTGACAGCCTGCCTCTGACTGAGCAAGATACACAGAAAACATCAAAATCCTGCACTGAAGTGAATGCTAAAACAAAAGCAACTGAAAAAAAAAAAGGCAGTTGAAGAAATTTGGAGGGGAACATCTCTGATGAGCAGGGTTCACTTCTCAGGAATTAGAATTAAGCTATAAGAAGAGGAAAAGGGAAAAGGAAAAGGAAAGAAAAACCACTTTTTTTTTCAGCTGGAAATTAAAAGGGCGATTGCATGTTAAATAGACAGCTTAGAAATTAATGAATAATGTATCTAAGGATATTTAAAAGACTCCACTCTGGCCCTCTGAAAGTGGGATTCCACTGGGAGCGTTCAGGTGAATGGGATTATATATGGATTTACAAGGACCTGCCAGATGGCAGAGGATGTGGTGCTTTGCAGCACTAATTCATGACTCCTTTTCAGCTTGGAAAAGCTTACAAATCTGAATAAGTTGTGCCAAAGTGGTTCTTGGTGAGCGGCACTTCAGAAGTCTCTGTTAACCCAACCAAAGAGATTGTTGGTGTTGGAGCAGAGTGAGAACAACCCTGCACCATAAACGGAATGGATAGATAGGCTGTGCACAGCTAATAATATCCCAAAGGCTTTTTCATATACTCTAGGTATAAACATTAATTCAGATTCAAAGTATTTTTGTGTTTTACAGAGGTTGTCCAAGTAATAACAGGTGTATATATACATATATATATATATAGGCAAGATAAAACGACAGAAAGGAGAAAAGAAATCCTTTGTGCTGGTTTTGCTTTGTTACAAATTATTTAATTCCAGGGATAATCCTTCAGTGTGTTTAGATGCAGAGAGACAAAAAGCTCACCTAATTTGGTGCTGTTAGACTGCAGAGGAGTGACAATATCTGAGCTTTTAAAAGCGTATGTGAGAAACAGGCTGTTGGGTTCCTTTTAATTCCAAAGGCCAGAGCATGAGAAGGAGCACACAGGAGAAATTTAGAGGGTCCTTTATAAAGCAGTGGTCATTCTGTTTTCTGACACATTTGGGCACAAGGACAAAGAAAGATTTTAGCCAAGTTCTTGAAGTCCTGATGGGGCTGAACCTCAGTATCTGCAAAGTAAGACCTGCCCCTGCCCCAAATTATTGCTTCTTCATGTCACCCATTTTAAAGACAATATAAAGCTCAAGTGATGCTACTGACTTTTTTTTTTTAGGTTGCACAGCTGAAGTCATGCATGGAGAAGTATTCCTTCTCCAGAAACAACATCGATTTGATTGTGCTCTATATCTTAGTGTACTAGAACTAATCTACTAAAATATTCATGTAGCAAAGAAAAATGGGAATAAGAAAAAAAATAAAGTACGTGCAGAGTGTGAGAATTAATGTACCTAGTGGAACATTAACTTTAGTATTTCTAAGACTTTTTTTTAACCTTGCTACCTTAATGGCGTTCTGACACAGCGTTTTACAGTTAGTATTTTTCTTTTTTAAAGTTCAAAGATAAAAAGAAATTAGGGTGGGAAGGGGAGGGGTAAGTGGAAGAAAATAAAAGAGCACCAGAAACAATAGAGCTGAGTCGTTTGATTGGTGAGTGAAGCTCATAAATGCCTTGAATGAATAAAGTCATACACAGGATGAAATTCAGAGCATGTAAGTATAGAAAGTTACTCAATAATTGGGAAAAAAACTAATGAGATTTAAGTGAGTCTTGTGCAGAGCTGACCCTGAGACAGTCTTAAATTAATTTCACCCTCACATGGCTGCTCCTCTAAATGAGTGTGCATGAAACATTAATACTTTTGCATGCAAAATCCCATGTCTGTATTCCATTTTCATTTTTAGCTACGAATTTCTGCTGCACATGTGCTGAACTCTGGGCTTAATAGTGAGCAGTCTTTATTAATACATGATTTTTAAAAGTGTACGAGACATTTGTGATGTTAAAGGCCTCTGAAAATCAACTCTGTAAGAATGGTTCTGAAAATATTGAAATTGAGGGCCTGACTCTATTCTGCCCCCAACTACAAATTACAGATGAAGCCTTTCATGCTCTGACTCAAAAAGAAATATTTGAAAACATTTTTGGCAACGAACCAGCTGGGGAAAATTATATTCCCAACTGAAAAATTTATAAAGACGGAGAGCGTGGAGAATAAAAGAAAGAGAAAGGAAAAAGGGTGGCTTGCAATGGAGACAGTTTTACAAGTGTAGCTGTGTTGGGCACACTAATCCCTGCTGGATCAGGAGAGGGAGGGCACCTAAGGCATCATGGAATCTGAATGTATCCTCCCCCCAGTCTGCCCCCAGTCCTGCACAGCTGCATTTTCCCGAAGGCAGAAGGACTCTGTGGGGTTTTACAGTTCTTTCTGCACAGAGCTGACGGCAGCTCGGAAGTGGCTGAGTGGTGTCGGGTGGCAGAGAGATATTGGCAATGTTTGTGCCAGAGCAGAAAACGGACGCAAGTATTGCCCATGCCTCTGCTACAGCGTCCTGGTCTCTCTGGGAGGTTTGGTTGCCCCTAATTCCTCTTGCAGAAGAAGGAAGTGAGCTCCTGGCGGAAAGTGGTTCTTTGGTGTTTGATGGAGACAGCGATGAATACACTCGGGAGACCTCACTGTGATCTCACAGTTCTAAACCCAGTGCCTTTATTTTCTCTGCGGTTCCCTCTGTTTACTCTTTATATAAAATCTGGCCCACAGGGTTCAGCTGCTGCAGAAGACTTTCTGTGATTGTTTAATTCTCTGATATACTGCAGTTCAATTCATCTTCCACTATAACAAACACCCCGCACATAATAAACACCCTGTGCATAACTCATTAAGGCAAAATCCCAAATCTCTCTTATATTCTCAGTGCTATTAACTTTTCAGCTGTCATACTACCTTTCATTGAAATTCTGCCAAGTCCTCCAAACTAAGCAGAGCGAACATATATCAGTAGGGATCTCCAAGAAACACAAGCTATTTAAATATTTGATGTACTTTTCTCTGAATCAACTCTGAACAAGGCGCGGTGGTAGCAGAATAATGCTGAGGTGTTAGAGGATTTGCATTTGGCAGAGTTTACATGTTTATTCCCGTTTGTGGTGACTAAAAATCCCAAGCCACTTTCTGCAAGGGAAATACCATGTTTTCTTGACTCAACTGTATACTGAGCATATATATTTTGGGTGTACTACACAATGGGTTTAGTTTTTCCAGTTCTGCCCTCTGTTTTTGACTCTTACAATTGACTCTTCACTGACAAAACCATACTGTAAACTGAAGATATGACTGCAGTCTTTTTAGGACCATCTCTCCATCTCTTCCCCTGCACTCTCAGTTATTGACTCCCCATCTATATTCATCCCATGTGATACCAAGATTCTGTTGTCCCCATTTCCATAGATGAAAAAATAATTAAAAGGCTTGCCCATTAAAAGAATTCCGCGGCAAAGAGAGTTACACACACTGCCTTGGTATGGGGGCTGAAATCTGTTTAACTGTCTCACCACATTTGCTCTTTCCGTTCTCTCTTTCAGACTAACAGCTAAAGCCGTCGCTGTTCTCTTACCAATCCTGGGAAGCTCGTGGATCTTTGGGATTTTGGCTGTCAATGCCCACGCATTAGTATTTCAGTACATATTTGCTGTGTTCAATTCCCTACAAGTAAGTACCTGGTGGGAAGGTTTCTGGCCACAGAACTGGCACCGAGATCCAATTAAATGGATCATTAGTAACATTTTCAAATGCTTGTGCTTGTTGCATTTTTTTTTTCTGTGTTCCTTCCTCTGTCTTTTAAGCCTGTGTTGACCATCCAGTGCTGGCAACAGCTTGTCTCTGAACAGAACTTGGATCCTACTCCTTAGTGCTTCCAGTAGCAACAATTAAATAAATGAGACAGTGAGCTTGAGAAATGAAATCCATTCTTCCTGCGCCATGCAGCACAGGCAGGATTCTTCAGTGGAGATACCAGGCCAATTTTTCAGTGTCAATTTAAGGCCTCATTACTGAGGCTGAATGAAAGTGAACAAAAGTTTGTGGGAAAGATCAAAAGTGGAGCTATTTCCATGTGCTGCGCATGGCTCTTGCATGCAGGGAACTAGACCCTCATCTTCCTGGCACACCAATCCAGAAAAATAGCTGTGTCCAATAAGGAATGTAAACATCTGCTTAGCTTTAAGCAGACATTTCAGTAAAGGCCTACACCTATAGGTGTGTTACAGTTCTTTCCCAAATAATAATTATGAAGAGGAATTAAAAATAAACTCGTGTAAATCTTTTTTTTGTCTCGGGAACAAACTGTGGACACAAAAAGAGTGAAACAGGGTTCTGCCCATGAGCTGATAAGAAGAGGTCCAATTTTCATCCAAAATGACAAAAAAAAAGTGAATTTGGCTGAATACTCCTCAAAAAAATATAAAATTATTTTGGGAGGAAAAGAGGATGAGACTTTTTCTCCTTGCACTGGACAAAAACCCCACAGATAGCTAAATGCTGCTGCGAAAATTTTCCTAGTGCTTTTCTAGTGTGGAAAATACCGATCTGGTGCTTCCCAAAGAGCAATTCTCTCTGCCTTGGTCTTTGCAAGCACAAGAAGAAAGTTCTCTTGTTGTCACGAAAACGGAATTCCTGCCTATTTTCAGTCAGATTTTTTTCCCTTAGTACTGAAAGTTTAGGAGCCGCTTTCTTACAGGAAGAGTTCCAGACAAGCCTCATAGTTACCTAATACTGCAGGTCTCTCCAGTTTCACTCAGGGCACAGTTTAGTGCACTCTGTGATATTTATAGATCTCCAGCTACCCAAAAGCTGCTCTGCATGATGCTGGGAGACACACATTACTGGCTCTGATTCTTCACAGCCAGACCTCACCCTTCTCCCTTTTATCTATTTCCAGGGATTTTTCATGTTCCTGTTTCACTGTCTCCTGAACTCAGAGGTACGTAACCAAAAGGCGTTAACAAATTTGGTGTCAACAACTTCAAAGAACGTGAGTGTAGAACAAGAACAGGCTCCCCATTATTGTTGCCCGCTGTGTCACTGATTGCCTTTTAATTAATACGTGACTGTTAGTGGCTTTGTAACTCCCAGTGTTTTGGCCCATGCTTGACATTTTTTTTAATTAGCATTTAAGAAAGGTTTGAAACAAAGAAAGAGGGTAAGAGGAGGCAGTTCAAGACTAAGGAAAGGAGCTCTCCTGAGGGCTGGAGGGGTTGAGCAGGGCACCCACTGTGCTGCAAAGAGAGGATGCTTAAAAAGTGGGAGCAGGACTCGCTGTGGCAGTCCCTGTTGGGGCTCTGTTGTGTCTGCAGTTCCAGAGAGAAAAACAATTATTCTCAGCAAAACATACTTTTGGACGTTGCTCCTGCAGCCCTTAATGGGAAACCAAACAGAGTAGAAGATATTCCAGATATTTTTCTTGGCAGGAAGTTCGGGTTTTCCGAGTGGACTGAGGCATCTTTTTGCATTAAGGCTGTGTTAGAGCAACTGGGATAAAGCCAGGGCAAGGCTGATGTAAATGGGGCTTGCAGCATCCTCTCCTCCTGTGGCAGAGAGCAGAAAATGCTGCTCAGCATCATGTATTACTGATAACAAATGTTTCTTATGAAAACCGTTTCCAGCACTCTGCCAGGGGTACCGCTCAGTGAAGACACGAATAGCTTTGGTTCTCCCCCAGTTCTTTCTTCTGGATGTGATGAGTAGCTCTGCCCCATAACCAGCACTCCAGCTCTTCCCTGGAGACATTCTTTATTAATATTTGCCAAACTATTCAGTCTCAGAGCATCCATTGATGGGATTTCTGCCACAATCAGTTTGAAGAGTCAGGACCGACTATGAAATTCTTCATCTTTACCAACTAAAATTAAGCAGGCAGCTTAAAGGTAGGGAGGAAAAATATTTCTTCATTCCGTTCTCCCCCAGGCTTAGAAAAACTCGAAGCTTCAGATACTTTATACCAAATACAAATATTTGAATTGCTGTCATTTTCCCAGGAAGCTCATGAGAAATTAAATTCAGAAACTTTTCAGAATTTGTATCCTCCAAAACCAGTTTACACATAGCTGATGTGAGCTGTCATTTTTGGAGAGCAGGCCTTACTGGTTCCATCATAGGCTGGGCAGGTCTAAAATACTTCTTCAGCTAAGCAGCAAGAACTCTTCTTGAGAATATCTTTCTTACTGTCGAAGTAAAACTCTGGTATTTTCCAGAGAAATCTGTAGATTGGGTGTAGAAGTGGTCGGGTAAAAAAAGGACTTTATTTCCAGTGCACCCCAACAGAAATGCACACGTATTATAAAGAAGCACAGGAGAATGAGTCAAGATGGTTTGAAAAGGTGTTCTTGATCTCTACATCATAACACTGTTCAGTCTCTTCCAGCCGGTAATCCCAGATAAATCTCACCTATTTGCCTAACGAGTGCCTGTCCCACCATCCTTTCTTTATGCAGCTGGATATTCTCACCACGGTGAAGAATAACCCTGCATCTCCAGGGAGTTTCATCCAGCACCTTTAAATAATTCAGTTTTCAACAGGCTGGCAGCTGGTTTATGTCCTGGTGGCATCTGGATATATCAGGGCTGGGTGAGCTCCAGGGAGAGCCTGCCTGAACGGGGGACCTCGTGGTCCAGCCTGGGGCTGTACATTTGGTTAGAAAATGTGGAAGTGTCCTGGTGAGCCGCTGAAATCAGTATAGAGGCACTTCTTCATGAAATCATTCAAACCAGGAATGCCAATGCTGGGAACGTATGTTTATATGCACTGCAGTTTGGGGGTTTTTTTGCTTTTATTGTTTTTCTTTTTTTTTTTTAAATGAGATGAATGGTAACAGTCGCATCTTGGAAGAGTAAAAAATTTTAAAATAAGACCATAAATATAAAGAAAAGTGCAGGGGTGGATTGTTTGTTGTTTATTAGCACAGTGACCTTAGTGTGGAGGAAGGATAATGGGCAAATGATTGTAGGCTGCGCCTGTGAAAATCAACGTAACTTTTCCAAAGGAAATCTCCTACCTGGTTTCACTTTTGCCCCCACAGGTCAGAGCTGCCTTTAAGCACAAAACCAAGGTCTGGTCCCTCACCAGTAGTTCCACTCGCAACATCAATGTGAAACCCTTCAATTCAGACATCGTGAGTATTCCTCCTTTTTTTCTCCCCCCTATTTTATTTGAAAGTGTTCCACATTAAATTCTGTTGGAAAGAACAGGACGTGAGAAGGCAAATGGGTACTTTTAGTCCTAACCTAATGCATGGTGTAGACAGGTGGAATCAGCAAGCACTAAGTTGCAGCTACAATACCTGTTTTGAAAGCAAAGGACAAAATTCTGCTTTCTGGTAAACTATCAAATAAAAGTAAACAGAGGTTTATGAACCCTGGAGTATAATTTATGAACTCTGGAGTTCAATAAGATCATTCCCACCAATTGTAATGGACTTTTGCATTTTCCAGCAGCATTTTGGCGGTGTATTGCTCTGATGATGATGATGGCTTTTTGATAGGGCATTCTTACATTTAAACCTGAGGGATAAACTCTTAAGGCAACACGTAAATGTGCTTTTATCCTTCTCCTTAAATTGTCTCGAGGCGAAAGACATTTGTTTTTATGAAGAACCAGACACCTGAAGTGATAGATATTATAAAGTTATCGTTGCCAATCACCTTAGATCCTGGCAATAACTGCTTAAAAATCCTTTATGGTATATGCTCCCGAGACCCTGGGACAACACTGTAATGTAAAGAGATGCTTTCAAAGCTTTTATTTCATCCGGGCAAGAGTGGTTTGGCAAAATAAATAAATCTATCTTCTACACTATTTTTTTTTTCCAGATGACTGGGAACAGGCCAGGCACAACCCCCACAAAGCTGAACACCTGGGATAAAAGCACCAACTCAGCCAACCGCATTGATTTGTCAGCAGTGTGACAGCAACACCAGCTCCTCGGAGAAAAATCAAGCCATACATTCAGGACCCCTGACACCGTGTCCACCAGCTTTTTCTCACTGTTTGTAACAGTAGAAAACTGCATTTTTTTTTTTTTTTTAATAATCACCGCCTAATAAATTGGGAATTGCCATATTGTTTTGTCGAGTAAATAGCCCTCATCTGCTTGCCTTCAGAACTGTAACACATCCTACCACTTGGCTCTTAGCAGTATCTGTAAAAATAACTAGCACAAATATACACTGGATGGTTTTGTCAGCGATGATGAAAACACTAGGTACGCAAAAAGGGCTTATTGCTCTCTGAATCATTCCAGACTCCCAGAAACATCCAAAGGCAACACATCTCTGGAAAGATGGATTTTTATGCTCTAAAATGAAATGCTTCCCATTGTGGGGTTGTAATGGGGCTATTCCGGACTCGCTGTGCTCTCTCTGTTTACATTTATTACCTTACAGAATCCGGTTATTGACGTTTATTCAAAGTAGTATGGTGATTAATTTAAATGCTACGAGGAAGCCAGGACTTGAGGGAGAAGCAGGTTCCAGCTACTCCACTCCCAGCATGGGCATGGATTAGCAAAGCTAATACACACATGTGTCTGTATGCACACAAAGAACACACGTAACACGTAAATGTCCTGTATGTGGTCTATTAGTATTTTAGATCTTCCTGTTGACACCTTATCTACCAGAGGCAGAGGCAGCCCAGAGCCTCTGTACTGGTGATTTGTGTCTGCTGACATATCTCAATGCAAACTATTCCACTGCTTTACCTGGAGCCTTGGGCTGCAATCAACAACTGTCCATCAAGCACATTTCTTAAACTCTCTCTAGCTTTTGGAAATCAAAACCTGTCACTGTGACTTATCTTTCTCCTTTTGCTGGCCATTTCTAGACACTGAATTCCTACCACAAAGTTGAAACACGATACACTGTGAAGACAGCCAGCCTACAAATAAGTCTGTGTACTGTTACCTGCAGACAGCTTTTAAATGGGTCTCTGCAGTCTCCTCTGCTCTGCTCAGCACTTAATAGCTGCTGTTTTAGTACTGCTATGAAGTATCTCTAAGGAGGAAAAAAACCCCAATGTACTGCTTGTTTTGGGCAGTGTTTTATAGGTTCTCGGAGCGGTTTTGGAGCACAGGGGAATTCAACCTCACTGTGAAAACCGTGCACCTTTCCAACTGGAGTAGAGCAGAGTTTAAGTCCCGGGGGTGGTCAGAGCCCCTAAGGATGTGCCTTGCTCTAGGACTTACCAGCCAGGGTCTCCAGAACAATTTCCAAAGATGAAATCCCCTCCCCTTGTCTCCTCATCCCCAGCTCTTCCCTGTTTGCAGTAGCTCTTCTCATAACAGACTGGCTAGACTGGTTTGCAGGAATCACCAAGGTAATTAGCTTTCCTAATACACTGAGCTATCAAAGTGCTACAACAAGCAGAAAATTTGCAAATCTTCAACCTCATGTTTTGCCAAGAGGTTTTTTGTGCTGATTTTTCTTTTATTTTTTTAAATCTTACTTAAACGTTTGTATCTTCAGCAGCTCAGACCGTTTCTGGTCCCAGTGAATCCAGCAAGATATCCGCTATTGATTTCCAAGAGAACAGGTATTTACATCCTAATCTGCAGAGTGGAAGTTTTCCATTGGGCAGTAAACTTATCAAAAGGAAAATAAAAATAAATTGATCTTTAGGGATCAGGAAACATCCATCAATTGGAACTGAATGTAGTGAAGTGCTTAATCCAAAAGACGTGGAATTGAAAGTTTAGAAAAACTTAATGCATTTCATTTCTGTTTGATCCCGAATTAAGTTTTGTTCATATTTCCTTCCTGCACTGAGAAAAATGATCTGCTTTGGTTTAGACCAACCTTTTCTCCCCTTTTCCCTTCATGGTCACGACTTATTGGTGTGGTCCCCAAACTGAAATCCCAGACCCCATCCAAGTTAGTCTGGGACTACAAATCAAAACTTTCTAAAGAAATTATCTTATTTGCACCAGATCTACGCTGGATTTCTGCAGCTGGAACAGAACACATACTGCATATCGCACGTAAACATGCATAAAACATATAGGCTTTAATCTCGTGTTTTCTAATCCTAAATAACTCCAATTGTTGACAACTAACTCTATATGGGGGTGTCAGTAAAAGCTAAATATGTAAATGGCTGTGTCTTTATTTTGGCTTTTGTGTATGGCTTTTTCCTACCTTTTCTGCATTGCTCTGTCTTACAGCTGTGCAAATATATGGGCTTTTCTTGGCCTGAAAATACATTTTGTTTTCCCCAAAAGACACAGTAGACGGAGCCCTTGGAATGTATGGAGGAGATTGTAACAGAGCAGTACCGTGACAACAGAGTTGAGTTTGTATTGTGTGCAGACATCATATTTAAGTGTATTTTTTATACTGGAGCATATGAGGTTTTTTGTCGTGGGTCTGTTTTTTTGGTTTATTTTTGGGTTTTTTTACACTGTGACCACAGATATAGATTGAAACCCTCCTTGATCATTTCTCTTCTGATCATTGTATTATAGCACAAACAGTTCAGTGAGTGAACCAGACAATATAAAAAAGCTTTTTTCAAAAAATCTTAAGAGTATTCCTCTCTAGACAACTTTCATTGCCTGCATTTCCTCCTGTGCTGATGTTTCTTGGTCACCTCTGTCACTGCCCAAGGTCCACTTGAAAAAACATTTTAAAATTGTTCTCCAAAAATAAGACGAGCGTGAAAATGCGTTTGGCTTTATCCTTTTGAACGGGACGTAGATGTATTGTGTGTTGAGGGAGCATTTGTTATCCCGTATCTCCTGAGTTCCACTGTGGATAACCTGCATCCCATGCTTTAACTCTTGAATGTGGCTTGTGAAGAAGGAGTTTATCTTGTTGTTTGTGTCACATGAGGTTTGGAGCAGGGGCGCTGTATTTATAATATTTCACTGGGGATGGGGTTTCTTCTGTTTTTGATAAACTAGTAAAAAACCCACAAAGTACAAACACGTTCCGTTGCCATCTAAGTCCATTCTTTTTGTTTGATTCAATGTGTTTTTGTTGGTAATGAATGCAGCAAATGTACTGAGTAAGAAGTGTTCAAATGTATCTCTAAGCAATCTCTTCCTGTCCTCAGTCTTTTGAAGCTTGAAAACCTTGCAGTTTATTTATGGGCTTGTATATAGCACCTATTGCAATATTTTTTTCAGGACAGCATCATTTTGTCAACAGTATCAAATCTTAATTGAATAAGATGTGAGTTTTAAAAATAGGTGATGTAGCGAGACTGACTTTGCCAGTAAGTAGCAAAATAATTTAGTTTTGTTGTTTTTTTTCCCCTCAAATAAATAAGAAATCTTAATTTCCTAAAAGAACTTTGTATTTGTTGAAGGTTATTCTTCTGACGTGGTTTATAAACAACAGCGTAACAATTATGGTTCCCTATCAGTGCAATGAGACAAGCAGGGCTTGCCTCACATGAAAGTCCTGGGTCAGGTGTGCCTTGGTAAGGTGCAGGAAATATTTTTATACGCAACAAAGTAAATGTAGAGAGTTTTACCAGCAGAAAGAGCTTCTGGAATTTCGTACAGCCAGGGCAGGAACCCAGCACAGGCTCAGGCCTCGCCTGAGTGGCTCAGGGACTGAAGCTTTGGCTCTAGGCAGAGCAAAAGTGACAATGAAATGAATTATAAAAGTGGCGATTTCTTTAACTGATACATCTGGTATTAAAACTTTACCACTTTTACCCGAAAATGACAATGGAAATCCAGAGATGTCACACCTCAATGAACAAGCAGCTCCGTCGCAGGGATGCAATCCTGCAGCTTACCTTTTCAAGGTTAAAGCTGGTTCTGTGATGATTAATAGGCTGCCAGCTGCCTCCTCTGTGTTGCATAGGTGTGTAGATGTGGTGGGGGGTGTGTGATGAAATATAACTAGAGCAATTATATCCTGAAAAATCAAATATTGGAATTTAGATGAAGGTTTTTCATTCTCTTTCCATGCCTATACAAATAAACCTTCTTGCCTTTGTATCCCTCTAAATCATATAGCAAGGCATACATAAAAGAAAGCTTTCTTGCTATTCTGTGAAACACAGAGATTATTAACATTTATCATCCATGACAGAATAATAAATTAGATAATTTTGGCACTGGTTTACATCATGTTTGCCTTTAAAAATACTTTCATTATATCTATGTTATGCTTGGATGGCTCCGTGTAATATGTCACGGGTAGTTATTGCTGTAATTGCCCTTGTTCACACAATTTTCCTTCTCAATAATCCCATATGTTCTTGGAATTTGGAGGCCATATTTCATCTTGTCGAGGATGATTACAGTGCCACTGACATCAGCATCTTCACCAGGTGTTGACACATGACAGAAAAATGGAGTCATGAGGAACTTCTAAGCACTGTTCAGTGTGTCTTTACCGAAGATCTTCCTTGACCAATGGCTAATTTGCTCGAGGCCGTTCCCAACAGAGCAGTTTTAGGCTGTCTAATTTACCTATACCAAAGGCAACAGAAATTTTCTCTCCCTCTGTTATTTTCTGTGGTTCTTGTACAAAAAGCAGGCTTGATTAGGCATTGCATGTGTTCCTTTAAGCATTCTCCGTGCTAAGCGTTTGCTTACATCCACTTACAAACAGAGAATAAAGCATTAAAATGTTCAAGAAAAAAAAAAAATAGTTGCAACATAATTAGCCACTGCAAAAGCCTAAAGTTTTAGTTCATGCTCATAATACTCTGGAAGAAAAAATGCACAATAAAACAAAACCAAGTTTTTGCCTTCCGAAAGTGCCTCAAGTCAAGCAAAGATCAAATGCTTCTTGGACAACCTGTGCCTTACACAGTAGGGTTTGGACAACTTAAAATCATGTTGATTGTAGAATGTTTCCTCCTGGCATTTTTGTTCTAGATTCTGCACAGGTCAACTAAATGTGACTCTTTTGTGAAGTGGCACCTTCTCATTTAGCCAGTCATGTATCACTAATTTGTTGTAATTTTCCATCTCCAAAATGATAAAAAAAGAAAGGGAGGGAGGAATATCTGGGCACATGTTCACAGAGGAAAAAGGGCAAAGCTCAGGCCTTTCCTGCTGTCTGCTGATGGCTGTGTGGGAGGCTTTAGGTTCTGAAGCTTAGCAACTGTGAATATTTGCATGGATGGCTTTCTGCAGCAGCAGCAAAGAGCATAATTACAAAAACAAGTATCTGTGTCCTATGTTTCACAAGTGGTGAGCTAAATATTGAGCATTTAAGTTGTATATTATGCATTAAAATCTCTGATGTGTAGTCAATAATGCAAGTTTACATATCAACCCCGTGATGGAAGGATATTTTTCAGTCCTGTGTTTTTATATTGCTGAAAGGCTGCTAAATATTGCCTGCTAATAGCAGCAAACCAACACAGAGCATGCAAAAGATATCCCAGAATTAGTTCTTAAAACCAGACTTTCCATTAGTTTGTGAGGTTATAAATAATTTATCATACTTTCAGACTAAGGGGATATCAAAACTAGGGGCTGATTATCACCTGCCAAAAGAGATTAGTTTAACGTTGGGAACTCTCTAGGCAGCCTGCTGGAGCCTTTACTGCTCGTCAGGTGTTCGGAACAGCATTCAATCAGAGCCTGAGAGAGAAAACTTAATTAAAGATGTCAAAACTTCTGTGTGGGACAAACGATACCCAGAGAGTGTCACCATGCAGAACATGGAGCAGAAAACAGTTTGAGTAAAATGTTGATAACAGCAGTAGCTAATAATTGACTGAACTCTGCTGGTGTGAAAGGGCCATGTCCGAAGATCTCACATCCTGAAGGAGTTGAATGGTGCTCTGGAAATACTGGCAGCCAGACCTTGGAATATTCATCTTTTGAATATGGTGGTGCAACACACACACAAACCTCTACTGAACAGAGCAGAGTTTTGAACAGATACACCCAACAGCTCCAGTGGGTCTTCGCAGCAAAGTCTGCAGTAAATGCTTCACCACTTCCTTATTGAATACGCACTCCTCATCCACGGCTCTGGTTTTGTTCATTTACGGTTTTATTCACTTTTATTCACTTATGGCACCAATTATATTTCCTTTATTGCCCTTTTTTCTCTCACAGCTTATATCACCTTCAGGAGTGACCTTCTCCCAGCTAAAACCAGAGACTGGCTCCTGGGAGGTGGGATTTGCATCCCTTACATCTGGCAGGGGAGAGCACAGCGTCATGTCCTACAGCTCAGCAGCAGATGTATTACATGACTTATGTCTCCTCTCTACACACTGTAGTTGCTGCTTCTCTCCACAATACTGCCAAGGAACTTCCTCTCCCCTCAAACCCATTAAGGAAAATGAATAATCACAGAAAAAGTCATGTCAGTGCATTTGTCACAGACAAAACCCACCCCAGTGCAGCAGCGTGGGCTTTTCTTTTTCGTTCAGTAGGGGAGCAGGAATCACCCGGAATGTCAGAAATCCGGATTTTCACATTCTTTTCTACAATATTGTTGGAAAAAATGTGTGAAAGCCACTTTCTGGTTGCCTGAAAATCCTCCAGCGTACAAGGCATTTCTGTCAAAATCAGTTATTATTTTATACTTGCTGAATAGTCTGCCCCAGACACCCGATACAGGATACGTGCATGGGGCAAAATAAAATAACTCATGCTGTGCTCTGCCATCTTAAGAGCAGAGATTATTTGGATCAGAGGAGCCACTTAGGAGGATTTCAGTGGGCAGGAAAGGGTAATAGTTGTGCCATGATTTCAAAACAGTCACTTCTATGAACAATTCCTCTTTGAATCTGCGGTAATTGAAATCAAACAAACTTCTGAAATCAAACTTATTTTCTAGTCTATTAACAGAGCAGACCCATGAAAGGAGGAGGCACCACAAACTCACAGTGAGGAGCCTGAAGCCCAGCACTTGCTGCCTTGTGCAATCACACTTCTGCTCTGGGGATGACAGGAGCACTTAGAGGTGGCACAGAAGTCCCCACACATGCTGGCACACCAAAAGGGACCACCCAGGGCAACTGTGAGAAAGCTTGAGGCAAGGAAAACCCCTTCAGCTCTGTTTCCTGCAGGCACAGCAGCTTTGCACTCAGGCTGAAGCAATGCTCCCCACCTCGAGTGGACTCCCCAGCCCCGGCATCATTCCTCGCCCTCCCACATCCCACTCTGCTGTTCTCTTCCTTCAACCACCTAAATCCTTCTGCAGAGCTCAGGTGTGTCTGCAAACTCCCTGAAACACCAGCCTGTCTTTCCCGTGGGACTCCTACATTGGCCACAACTCATAAAGACAAACATTCTGTAGAGCAACTTTTAATAACATCTTCCCATTAAGAAAATGTTTGGTCCTATGAACTGTTCTTAGTGAGAGAAAAATACAGTCCCTTCTGGCTGTGCATCAGTACAATAATTTAACAAGAAAAGAAATATCAGATAATCTTCTTCCTCCTTATCAAAGCTTTCCATTTAATAGAGCTATTTTTTCAGATAACAGCCTCAGTAATGGCACCACAAGAAAGGCACATCAGGAAGCTCAAAACAGCTAAGCTCTACTTTCTTTCTGTGCACTACAATTTGTGAAACATTACACTTGCCCAATAAAAAAGTAAGAACTTATAAATGCAATTTAAGGGGGAAAAAAACCCCAAAACAAGACCAAAAACATCCCCCCCCACCAACAAACGAACCAACCAAACAAAAATCAGCTCCAGAAACTGCCATGCAAAATCGAGCAGTCCAAAGACAGGCTGCAGCCTTATTCTTTGCTTGGGCCAAGGGTCATAGACAGCAACTCACTTTGTCCATGAGAGCGATGTACAAAGTACCCACTGCATATACACATCTTCAAACTCCCCCTAGTTGCCAGCACAGCAGGATCCTGGCCAAAAATATCCGATTTCAGTCAAGAAACGTCCGTGCAAAAAGGACAGCACACACAGGATCTGCTGATGGGTCAGAGTGCACATTGACTCCCATTTTCAGAGGGACAGGGATACAGGCCTGGGAGGGACAGGAGCGATGGGGAGTGCCAAAAGGAGCAATATTTACTCTTCTGCTAAACAAGAAATTCCCCGAAACCACAGTAGAATTGGTCACTTACTGTCATGGCCAAAATCCCTCATACTCCTTCAAGATATTCCTGCCAGAGAACAACAAAATTCTCATACGTGATCACGGTGATACTAAAGCATAACAACACAACATCTGTATAACCAGGACCTCTCTGCTTCTGACTGAATCAGACACAAGCACCAGGACTATGGCAGCTGTAACTGTTTTCTCTGCAGAGCATGAGGGATGGACCAGAGCTATGGCCCCTTGTTTGAACTTCATAAATGGGCAGCATCTCTTCTTTTAGCAATTTGGAACCTAGATTTATAATCTGACCCTTAGCTGCAAACATTTTTTAATACTTTTTGCATTTTCAGTTTGAGTAGTATTTTTAGTTCATGACGCTTAAAAACGAACGCATTTATAACTCACGAATTTCAGTCATCTCATCTATTTGGCAATTAAAATTCTTCTTAAAGTGCATTGCTACCACTAGATGCCTCCCACAAGCCTTTAAGAACAATTTTTTTGTCATTTGTGTAGTCATTCCCCGGTCTCTTCTGTTTTACTTATCTGGCATTATCTATTCAAGTGAAACTAGAGCAGATGTCACAAAATACAGGCAATTGCCTCCTGCCTGGTCTACAGGTACTGCTGCTTTTTTTAGTATTAATTTTTGGGACTGGCATAAGGAAGAGTTTATGTTACTTCTACCTTCTGCTTTTTCTTCTTACAGATGGTGGGTTTTGTAGAATGAAATTAATTGCAAGGCAAACTGTCTTTGTCTGGGATGTGTGAGGCAGCTGGTCTCTGTTTGTGGTAATCAAATAAGTTCACAGCTCTTGTTTCCTTCTTCATTCTTTCAATCTGCTTACTTCCCTTCCCATAAATACCTCTTTAGCTCGTTTAACTCTTCAGCCTTGGTCGTGCCAGCACTTTCATCAGATACTGTAAATGTCCCTTTCTGCAATGCCTACATTTTCCATTTTCCCTTTCACACTGGCGCCTGGCGTTGCTCTGCCTGGCTGGGGAGGACGTGGGTCTGTGATAAACAGAAATCTGTGGCTATCTGTAAAGCCCAGGTGGTAAGTGGTATATTTGTAAACACTCATTTACAGAAATCCATCTCTGGCCAAGAGCTTCCTGAAAACATCCTCTCCGTGAGCCCAGGTGCTCTGTGAAGGAGATCCTGAAGTGCTGCGAATTGGCATCAATTAAGTTACGGAGCTGGTGCCACCTGAGGGCCCGTCTCTGGCTGACTTTGCAGCAGCTAAAACCCGACTGCAGCCCTGCTGAGGGCTCTGATTTGAGTCCTTACCTTCCCTCTGCTTTTTTGGCTCACGTTCTGGGCCTCCTGCTTCCTTCTTGGTCTGGCGTGGTGTTTGGATGGCAGCTGCTGGCTGAGCACCACCTCTCGCTGCCTTATTTACTTTTATAGTTTGAACTTGGCAGGTGGGGGATGTTGGGGCTCTTAAGACACCAGCTTCTGTGGAAGGTATTTTCCCCACACAGATAGATCAAGGGCACGAACGTAGAAGTAGCTGGTTTGAATTTACTAGAACTGCTTCTCTACCAATAGTGCGAAAATTATTGTTTGCCCTACAGGTTTCTGAAGCCCTGCTTAGGCAGGAGCGCAGAAAGCTCAGTCACTGGGCCCACTTCTGTGCTATCACAGCACCCTGCAAAGGGTGATTTGGCACCAGGCAATGAATAGATTCCCATAATGAAGGTTATTTCACCTTTTGCCATTCAAAACCCAGCAGCATACTGTGGGAATGTGGCCCCACCCAGGCCCTGTTTTACACCCTTGGCTCGAGGCAGGCTCTGCCTGAGTGTTTCTTGTCACTGATCTCCAGCTTAATTTCTCTGCTATCTCACAGCCTGCAAGGGTGCAGCAAAAAACGGATTTATCTGAAGAAGAAAACCATTGATCCCGAGATTCCCCACACCTGGATAAATCCTGCCTCAGATATGCACAGCTGTGATTTGTTGCATTTTCATCCAAGTCACAGCCTATGCCCAGGCAGGTGTTGCTCCCCAAGGTTGCCATCTTCCAACAGTAGGTCAGCAGTCTCCATGGAAACCCAAACTGGAAGCAGCACTTAAAATTGATTTTCTTATTAATAATTCCATTGGCATTCAAGAGAAATAAAGAGGCCCTTACTGAGGGTTATGTCAGGGGTCTCTCAGAAAAGCAGCTGTTCATTAGCAGCTTGCCCCAGGCCAGTACCTCCTACCACTGGTTGGACTCACTGCCTCCAGCTGATATCAGAGACTGAATTCCCTGGTCTCCTGTTAGTCCTCCATAGGCCTTAGTCAATAAGGAGTTAAGTTTCACTGTTCTAGGAGCCAAGCACCACAATAATAAGCACGACAGGAACGCCTTGGTGGACCTACTGGATGACAAATGCAGTAAACCCCAATGCATCTCAGTCAAAAATTCATTCTCTTCTCCTTAGCAGTTGGAGTCATATCAGGAGATTTAGTGACAGAACAGCCAACTGTGCCATGAAAAGTATTCTCTTGAGCAGTTTCTTGTGCAGTATTTACTGTGCTTACTTGCTATTCATTGTTGTTATCATATATGCAAATAGTACTCTTGATGACAGCAGCGTTTAGGGGCAGGAAACAAGGTTACATCAACACAGAGTAATGGCTGGTCCCCCGGCTGGTCAGCGGGGTGGGTGTGAAAAGGCAGCACACAAACTTGGTGAACTATGAGCAGTAAAAGCCTTCTTTGGTGCTCTAGCTCTGTGATTTTGCTCGCTGGTCCTTGTGTTGGCACCGTGATTAGTAAGAGCAGTTTCTGGAGGTGGCTCTATAACCTATTTTTATTAATCAGCCTTTTTCTTGGCACCTTTTGCACAGAGCAGCTCCCTGTCCAGTCTCTTTCAGAACTGCTAACATCAGTCGTGAAGGAACATTTGAGCATATTCTTTTGGAAGTCGTTCTTAAGCAGAGCCTAAGCCAGGAATCCTGCCCAAGGACCTGATTCCCTCACCATACAGTAAGATTCCCACCCGTACTCAGCACCAGTGGAAGATGACTGAAATTTTTGGTACGAACAGCAGTAAGTTTTGGATCAGACCTTGACTCACATTAACATGACTGAAAAAATCCATCCCTAATTTTCAGTAAAGAAGGGAAAGACAACACTTGAAAACAAGCTGACGCAGGATTCAGAAATTAAGAGGATAAAAGGCTTTTGTTTCCGCTTTTTCTATAGGGTATGAATAGTTACCAAATCTATTTTGAAACATCAGTAAATTCAGAAAAACAGAAAAAAAATAAAAAAGAAAAATATCCTCACAATTTGCCAGTCATTATATTATTCAGTGTTCCTGGAAAAAGACAGTCCTGGTTTATGATCCAAATTACAGATAAGAGCTGGCAGCAAAGCAAATAGAATAAGAAATGTTATTTTATACAAGGAAAGTGGGAGAAAGAGCACATGTTTGTTATCTTGCTCAAAGCAGCCGAGTTCTCTGTCAGAAAAGGCGACATTTATAATCAGCCTTATGAAGAAAAGTAGATAAAAGGGAAAAATAATGAATGAAAGGTGGCTGAAGGGGAAAGGAATATTTTTCTCTCCCTTCTACCTGGAAGGCCAAACTGAGGGAAGGTACTGGTGTGCACCTAGCACATGTCTAGTTTTCTGTAAGCACAGGTTTGCTCAGGGAGCTAAGGAGGCTGAGCCCTTCTCTGTCTCCCAGCGATTGCTGCCCAGGGAAACGAGCAACCTTTGAGTACCGTGGTGCTGAAAAGATACATACCACTCACCTCCACCATCCACCTCTATTTTCTAACTCGTGTTTA
This sequence comes from Cephalopterus ornatus, assembly GCA_013396775.1. Lineage (NCBI taxonomy): Eukaryota > Metazoa > Chordata > Aves > Passeriformes > Cotingidae > Cephalopterus > Cephalopterus ornatus. The sequence goes on from VZRE01001175.1 coordinate 2,328,637, forward strand.
AATCTAAATAAAGTTAAAACTGCAGGACACTACGACACAAAGACCTGTGCATTCCAGAATAAGAAACATTCTGGTTCTCACTGCAATGAGATTTTCACCCCACTGTCTGGTAGCACCTGTGCCTGCAAAGCCGAGCAAAGGGCAGGGTTAGGTACAGGCATGAGCTCCATGCTTGAGGCTAGAATGTGATAGTGTCCTTTGGATAAACTGAAAATCTGCCTGTAACTTTCACCGGAAGCTTTGATTGCATCAAAAAGCTTCTATAGGGATTGTTCTTGACTAGGATACTCTCCCTAAGTCAGTCACTCTACTCAAGCCAGAAGGTCCCTGTCACTCATTTCCTAGTGGTCCAAATCACAGGCCAAACTGTTTGTACACTCCAATTATAGAAATACACCAAAGAGGCAAAAGTTGCCTTTTTTTCTCCCCCAGCTAAATAAATTCTATGAGATAAATGGGCTGTAATAACTTAAATGTTTTGCATTATTACACTGGTTCCCTTTTTTTCACTTTGACATTTATTCCTCATAAACTTGCAACATTTTTTCCAATTTTCTAATTACTGCCAGCTCTAACATGATAGAGGTTTCCCTTCTTAGAATTTAGACCCTTAGGATATTTGTTGCTGTTGGAACCCTTTTCCTTAGAAGAAGAATTAAAGGCTTATATCCAGCTGAACATAAATGAGTTATATACATTGCTGTCAGAATCTGTCTAAGGAGTGATTTGTGACTACCATTTCTCTGCTTCTCATTCAGGTAGAAATCATTAGAAAAGATTTAATCAAGAAAGAGTAATGAACTTGACAGAAGTTGTCCGGACAAATGAGAAAATCACTTGACTTCTGTTAAAAGATGGTGGATTTTTTGAGTTAGAACTTACATTTTTTATTGAGTTAATATAACCTGAGTTGTCTATTTGAGCTGAACTCCTGTATCCCAGCTATAAGTCAAATTGTAAGTCAGATGCAAGTCTGCTACTCTTTAGAGATCTCCGTATGCACACAGATGTGTATCAATATGTATACATACCTTTAAACTTATAAATTTGAAAATATGACCTATTTGGGCTCAAATATTAAACTTCTTTTATCTTCAACCTTGCTACAAACTGGAAATCCAGAGCAGTCCTGCTTTCAAATGTCAGGATGCCTACAGAAGGACTTGAACATCTGTGAGTTTTCCAAAGAAACGAGCCTTAGGAGGATCAACAACCAAAGAGAATAACCTTAACCAGCACAACCCATTAGGGCAGCCTGGTCTTTCTACAGAAATGCAATTTCTGAAAGGAAATGTAAGAAGAGGGAGAAAAATACTTGGGGAAATCAAAACCAGATAATGTATCTTCAGATTATTTCTATTCCATGCACAAAAAGAATTCCATTTTCTGTCTCAATATTGTGTTTTCACATCTCCTGGTGCGAATCTTATTCCAGTTCTGTGCCACATTGATCCATTGTCCCTCTAATGAATGCATTAGGGACATTAGCAGAAGACCTGGAAACACTGAGGTGAAAAAAAACAATGTTTTGTAGCCAGGTATATGGCTCTGAAGTGCAACCTCTTCCTCACACTGCGTTTCATCATGAAGAAAATTATGTTTCAGGGAAAATGCTTTAACTTAAAACAACCTAAACACACAAGCTACACAGCAGTCCAGTGTCAGAGTAGTAGTGGAGATTCTTCAGCTCATTCAATAGGTTCCTGCTTTTCATCTCTGTACTGAACAAAAGAAGGGGGGAAAGAATTGAAGACTCGAGTACACTGAGGTGCAACCTAGAGCTAAAAAAAGCCCTTTAAATCCTACAAAACCCTTTAGAATAGAAGCAGAACTCTGTAAACAGCCAAAAGTTAAAAGAACAATCTAAAATTCTAGGGGCAAAGAACAAGCAGCTCCCACTCCTGACATTTTGGCTTTGAGACCCTTCTCCCAGGCAGACGTGAGCAACCAAGGCTGTCACCGGCGCTGTGAGCTGCCGTACACGCTGGCTTTGCCTCTTTGAAAGCAGGGCAGGCAGGGTTGGAGCACGCACAGGGGCACAGCCTGGTGCTCCCCAGCGCTGGAAGCTGCTCAGTGCTGTGCTTAACCAGGGTATGAAGAGCTTGTCTCTTCTTGCCTTTATGTGAGACGCGACTGGGTGGCGTTACCGGGTGGTGGCCCTGGGCAGGCTCAGGGGCACAGGAGCTGTCCCACACCGCAGGCAGGGAATTACCTTCGTGGCCTGATTATTTTTTTTTTCTGTAGGTACTTGCCATTTCAGCACGATGTACCCAAGCAGAGAATCATTCTTGGTTTGCACAAAGATGGAAAGTGTTTGATCACTTTCCATACGCTGATTGGACCCTATTCAATAAACACCATGGGCACTTCTGTGATTTTGGTTTAAATTGAATTCAAGCCTAACCTGTGGAGGCATTTTATAACATGCTGCTGAGTGGTTAAGCTGTATCTTTAAGCAGGCAGGTTCAATTTTTTTCGTGCCATTGCACTAAGCACCACAAGGTCTAAAGGATTTGAACAGCTAAATCCTGCTTTCATAAGTGACTAGTCAACTGGAAGCCCAAGTAGTAGAAGGCATTGAACAGTTCTTAAAGTCTAAATCACATAGGCACAGACATTAAAACATATTTAACTCCTCAGATGCAAATGGAGACCTAGCAAAACGTTCAAATAGCAACTGTAGTCCAATTACTTTCAAGAAATGCTTTTGAAGATACAGTTATGTGGTTTTGGCCCCATGTCCCTGATGACGAAACTTAAATTCCTAAATCAGCTTGAAGCTTTGAAAGATGTTTCCATTTCTCTTTCTTTAAAACACAGTTTCTAATAATATTGGGGGGGTTGCTCCAACATAACAGTTGTTACTTGTTTAAACTTTCAATGTATTATGTCTCTAGGCAGTTGCAGGCAGCTCTAGCTGAGTAGCAGCAAACTTCCCTTTATCAGACATTTCAGTGCAATATTTCTTTTGAATGACCTTGTATGTGAATTTTAGTCTCTAAAACAATAATAGTCAAAATGTTTTCAGTATTCTCTTTGCATCCTTGCAAAAGGAAAAGAACTCTCACTCAAGTCAAAATCTTTTTTATTGTCCATCGATCTGTATAACCAACACCTACAGCAACTAATTTCCCAGATTAAACTAATAAATTAAGATTGCCTCACTAGAATCCTGACTATTGCAAAAACAGGCACTAAAGGGAAGAGATTTACTGAGATGAAAGAAATCTCCATTTTAGCTGCATGTTCATAGCTCCTTGGATCAGGATGGGCTAACAGTTATCAGAGTCCAAGATAAAGATATATAATGTTTAGAAATGGCACCTAAGCTATTATTCCAGAAAACAAGCCCAAGAGGGTATTAATCTTGGGTTCTTAGACCAACTAAATTGCTATCAGTAAAACAGTAATTATTTATGTAGCTTCTTTAAAGCGAGTAACTAAAGGATTGAAATTATTTATCATGTAGTTGCTCTGCAGAGTAAATTCAATAATTACTTTTGCTAAAATGTGGTGTATGAGGGTTCATTTGCTTGGGGGACTTCTGTTGCCACAGAGTGCACGAGGGTTTATTGCATTCTGCCTTCAGCCCAATATTTTGAGTGAAAGTGTCAAGCTTCACATGAGCTCAGCTCCTCTTTGCATGAGCTCGGCAGAACAGATGTGTACCTACAGCTGTGGGTACTCAGTGCACTGCATTCCTTTGGTGCATTGACTTCATTTGGCATTTGCAGGAGAGCTGCTGAGCTCATGCCAGCGTCCCACCAAGGAATTCGGGTACAACAAAACCTGGTTTACAGCTCTCCCTGTAGCAGTCACCTACTTTTGTGGTCGCTACCTACATCTTACCCAAGGTTGGAGCCAGCTCCTAGTGAGATGGGTGGATTTTCCATCTCTGTTTGCTTCCCACCAGCAGCAGCCAGAACAAAACTGAAGAATCTGTTAATTTGACAAGCTCACCATGTATAGGATTAAATCCATAGCTCTTGGACAGTGTGAAGAATGAGTTGTCCATACTATTCACAGGTTCCCTGGGTAGAGATCTCCGTGCAAGTCAGAGAATTAAAAGTAATGTGAAATTCAGCAGGGCTCGATGTATCTATTTTTAATTTTATGGCATTTAAAGCAAATCGTATACCTATTAATTTGAACAGATATAAGAAATAAGGAAAACTCCGGACTGGCAAAGGCTGGAGGTGATAAAAAATGGATTTTTTTTTTTTGGCAGATGAATTAAATAGACTGTAGCAAGAACCTGTAACTAGAATATGCAATAATTCTGACAGCCAAGATGACCTTTTTTTTGGCAATCCCAATATTGTAGCTATTTAATGGAAAGGAAAATCATATCAGAACTGCCGTTGCTGGAGGAGGTCTAAACAGGTGTACTATTATTGGATGTCCTTAGGGCCTGGGCAGGGACAGGAGCATTGCTGTACTACAGGTCTGTGTCACACAAGTATTGACCTGATCCCATTTTTGCGATTTTGTTAAAAAAATAACATTTTCTAATTACAAAAAAAAGAGCTTGAGGACTGCAGAGACATAAAGTAGATCAAAATCCACAATGACACCAATGGAATGTCCAGAATAATATCTAATTCACCAGTAAGAAAGACTTTACAAGTATGGAGAGCTCCTAAGAATAAATGGCTGTACAAAGGATAACATAATAGAGGCTTTAAAGATATGGACAAGCCTTCTTATTCTGAGCTCTAAGACTGTGGAACAATCCCTCTAAAACCTCTGCAAGCTTCAAGTTAAAAAGACTCCCTGTTGTCCTTCTTTTCAAACATGCAGTTTACTGCAGTGAAAAGAGGCCAGGAGCTCCCAAGGAGAGTCTGCCAAGATCCAGAATTGCTGCAGGAACTAACTCCTGCGTTTGCTTGGATTTTGCTACTCATTGCAAAGAAAGTATTAGAAGGCATTAGTTATGCTCTGCAATCATGAAAGCTGTTTTCCAGCCAGGATTTAGGAAACCAGCAGTATCTGGCAGAAGCCAGGCTGGCATAGTTCTGGGGAGGTCTTGCTAAAGGCCGTCTACATGCATGGGGGAGGGAGGGAAAATATCATCTGGATCTGACTAAAGATTTCAGATGTGGCAATAAATGAATAATAACCACTACAGAACACGGGACGTGAACAATTCTGCTCTGCGCAAAATCCTCCGCGTGTCTGTTAAACATTTAAACACTGTGTACTTTTCATCTACATTTAAATTAAACTGGAGTCATTCGGTACTGAGGCAAACATCCATGAAAGTTGTAGAAAGAGTTTGCAGTACTTCCAAACGGAAGGCAATCACAGCATTGTCTTGCAGAAGTACTGCATGTTCCTGGAAATGGCAAGCGACTGTGATTTCTTTAGTGCTCTTATTGGTATGCCCTTGCCTCTATTATTTCATTTTGCTCAGCGTGAGCACAAGCAGATGCTGGGTTTTCAAAACAGAAAAATGATGCTTTAGATGTGTGGAAGTGAAGGGTTGGGAACGTGATAAAACCAATTCCCCCAGGAACTGATGAGAGATCAGATCAGAGAAACTAAAGAAAAGATAAATGTTACGTGTAAAACTGTTGTCACTGAGGCAGCGTACAAGCCTCAGGTGCTGGAGTACACCTCAGTCAAAACTGACTTGAATTTGCAATTCATTACAAACTGGGAACTCAAAAGCAGTTAAAAACAGGATAAAAAACCAGCTTGCTTTTGTTCAAGGCAGCAAGGTCAATTTTCACATAAGATAAAGCTCCTAAATGGTTCTACATTGAGAATAACGTGAGAAATAACAGGGAATTACAGAGGAAGGCTCGCAAACACAGCCAAAGATTGAGAAATGTTTGGTGCTAAGGGGGAGTAAGGCAGGATTTGAACCCCTGGATCTATAATTTCCTGACTCCTACTGTGAAGAGCAACATGTCCATGCTTCCAAGAGAGGTTACCTCAGTTAACTACTACCATGGTTCCTGGGCCCTTAGGAGGGCATCCACAAGGGCCACAGACCTCTGGAAATGTCCTGCTTAAATGTTAATTTTGGTGGCGCTTACATGTGCATTCCCTTCATGGTTTCACTGGCTCAAAGGAACAGGAAATCTTCCAGAGTGAGTGGATAACACGGATGTCTATCTGCAGCTCAGAGTGGGAGCTGTAACCCGAGGGTCTGGGCAGCCTGAAGGGATGTGTCGCTCTCTGAGCCTGAGCAAACCTCCGGCCTTTCAGCTACCAGGAGGGAAGAGAAGTTACTTTGTGGAGATGTTTAACACTCAGTCCACATTCCACACGGATTCACCCTCAGGACTGTTGCTAAATTCAGGGTCATGACTAGACTCAGATAGCAGAGCAAGGGGAAAGAGGAAAATGTGTATAATCACCTGCTATTTTAATGAGCATTTCTGGTTGTAGATCTCATCAAAATAATTATAAATACTGCGGAATATGCATAGCAGAAGACAGAATGATCACTTGCAAACGATGCTGTATCCTACCTGCTGCTGAGAGCAAAGAGCTGCTGTGATCACTGGGTTTGCTTTTACCTTATAACTCAAGGTCTTAAGATGCACTGAAGCATCTCACATTGGCTCTGGCTATGCAGTTAACTAATTTAACTGACCTTTTATTTTCATTTCTTTGCTGCAAGATCAGCCCCTTTTGTTCCTCTGTGCCACCTGAGAGTAAAAATGTTATCGTGTCCTAATTTAAATTATTATAACAAGTCCATTCCAGGTATAAATTCTGGCAAGGTTTCAGACCTTTGTAGAAGGCCAGAACAATACTTATGGATAAATTAATTCCCACTTAAACTTGGTTTTGAATTGGATTTAACTGAGGAAGAGACTCTGCTGCAGCCTCTGTTCAGAGGAGATTGCATAGAATTCTGTGCTGCTGCTGCTTCAGTGAACTCTTCTCTCCTGCTTGTGGACCTCCCCACAGGTGAACAGGCATTCTTGAAGAGAAATCCAGAGGTTTTATGAAAATTTTTATGCAAGTCAGAATATTCAAGGCAGAAAAATCCAAGCAGGACATAAAGTCTGATGGTAGATGTGCTGGGTTAGGTAAATTGCATGAACTACTGTGATTAGCAAATAAATCCATGCACAATTCAAGGTGTACTTTCAGACGAACAGCCAAGGGCTGCCTGTAATCAGCCTCCTGAGTCGTTCAGGAAGTTCCAGTCTGATCTCTTCAGAGCTTCCTACAGAGAACATTATCATGTTACCTAAGCCATATTCTTTAGTTTTCAGTCCTAAAGCTATTTTTCTTCCAAATATAGTTCTCACTCTTATAAGGGTTCCCCTCTGTCTCTCCATCTGCAACTGTAGTGTAGTAAAATGTACTTTATTTGATCAATATCAAGAAACACACTTTTCTATGTATTGGCAAGTAGGAAGGAATGCTATTCCCAGCTGTATTATTCCCAAATACAAGCACCAAACCCATTCATTTTGTATCTCAGGTTCTATCGTAAGTTAAATCTATGTGTTTCTTAGTTTAAAAACGTAACTAATCTATTTGCACGTGTAGGTACCTACACAACCAAATGCACATTTTAGCTTAAATAATCAGGAAGCCGTCACATTTCCAGGCACGGCAGCAGAGAGTTTTTAAACAGAGAAGAAAAGGACTTTGATGGAGGAGAGGCAAAGGATCCAAAGATGGAGAGAGAAGATGCAGAGTTGGATGCTGCATGAAGGAAGGAAGGAAGGGCCTCACTAGAACTGTGGGTGTATATTTGGCAACAAATCCAATTCTCTGCAAGCTGACACAGTGGAGGAAAGGCAGGATGCTAAACACTCAGCATTGTATAGTAATTTAAGAAGCAAAATTCATTTTTACAAGTTGCCTGCCGAGGTAAAAGGAAGTTTGTTATCTCTAAAATAAGAACTTCATCCAAGACAAATCAGCCGGGGAAAGAGAGCAACCAAAATCGATTTTCTGATGGAGGGAAAGACAATTTGATTATGTTTCAGATCTGGCAATTTTGTTTTCCCACTTTCAATTATCCATAATCCTCCCCTCACCTTCCAGGACAAAAGGAAGCTTTTGATTTTACGAAGATTCATTTTTATACTTGGTCTCCAGTCTAGAAAGGCCCTCGCAGCCCTGTCAAACGTCACTAATCAGTGCTTTTGTCTTATTTACAAGAAATTTCATACAAAGGTTGAAGGGAGAGTCGCGGAGACTGACGCCCTCCATTTAATGACAAATAGGAACAACATCAGGAATCTCAGCAGAGGCTGCTCCTCGCTGATTAAAACAACGTGCTCCAAGCCCAGCTGAGAGAGCTCATTTGTAAGGGTGAGATGTGAATTCAGCTTTCATGTCCAGTTAGTCTTTGGTGTGTCTACCCAGCCTGAAAGCACAAGCTCCAATTAGTGACATCAATCATCTATCCCAGTGCTGTTATTTCACAACACCACCTTCTTTTTTGATCAACCCCAGAACAGTCCTAACTGGGGGCAAATGGATTGTCCTTTTCCCATCTGGAGTATGACTTCAAAATAATATGTGTTGTAGGCAAGAAGTACTTTCGACAGATATATCTGATGAATGGTCTGAGGGGACAAAAAAAAAAGGTTGGAATGTTAAGGATAAAAGGGCTGAACCTGTTAATTAAAATGGGCTTTGATGGATATAATCAGTATCTGTGAAATAAAGGTGTGTAATGAGATAAGAACAGAGTGAACAGTACCCGATAAAGCTGAAGGACTGCTGTAAGGATGGGCTAAAACACCTACAGGCAGCTGATCCCAGAGAACTGAATGGCTTTTGGTTTTCAACATGGTTTGGAACAATTTTAGAGAGAACAGCACTGAAAGTTCAATGAAGAAATCCATGCATATTCTGCAGATGTTTTTTGAAACCTGTCCTTTAACTTGGAACACAGGTATTTGTGATGATTAAGGCCACTTCAAATCATATTTTTAACTGATATTTACAATTCAGAATATTTTCCCTTTTCTTCTCTTTTCTCACTCCAAATTTCAATAGGAGGTATCTCAAATGTGTTACCCAAATTTAAAAAACTGCAAGACAAAATGCCTCGGTTCAGACTCATTCTGATTTGCACCAGAGGAAACCCTGAAAACCTTACATGACAACGATATGCGCATCAATCTGAATAATACATTATTTGGTGAAAATATCTTTTTTTTTACTGGGGAACTCTGTGCACAACAGGCAAAGCAGTTACTGCACAGCAGTTTCTGTCTGAACACAGAAATACCCACAGTGCCCAGTAAGAGAACTCCCACTGGAAGATAAAGAGCTTGTCACTCTTAATTCTTGCCATCATGGGTTTTTTTCTGCAGACCAGCCACTGGAGAAACACTTTGTGATGTGGGCTTATGATAAAGTGCCTGAGTGTGTATCACTGAAAACCCAAGAAACCTGAAATCACAACTGTGCAGATTTATCTAAAGAAACAAGCACAACGTGTTTTTGAAAGCAGTGGGGTGTGTCCTCTCCAGATTTTCCAGTGCGTTCCAAAATGTTCCTCTGAACTCTTTAATTTTTTAGACAAGTGTTAAAACTGGCTGAGAAGCACCACACCAACTTCTACCCACCTGCAGGTGTCTGCCAGAACCTCTTACTCAGGGAAAAAGTTCTCCTTCCCAATGAAGGGTTCAGCATCTCTTCTTTCTTTTTCCACTAAAACCAAAATGCCTCATCTCCTGGGTTCTCGTTGATGCGGTTTTTCAAATAATGCATCCACACATTAAACACTTTGAAATAATCTAAATGCAGACCCCTTTAGCTGTCTTGTTCTACTTTTGCAATGACTACAAGTATTACTAAGGTTGACTTTACTCTCTCTCTCACAAGCTTCTAGAGCATGAAACAAAACTCCAATGAAACTCCAAAAAAACAGTTGTCAGGCCTCAAAAACGCAAACCTCGCTGGACCTTGGCTGAAAGTCTGGCATCAGTCTGCTACAAGATACAATGGGGAATGCCAGATGATGCCCCTCCTGCCCACTCAGACTTAACCTTCAGGTCTCCTGCACAGCGCTGGATCTGTGCTCTTCCCTTGACAGCAGGAGAGCTCATAACCAGGTTAGAAAGTGAGGGCTGAGGAAGCCCATTATAAAGCACAAGCCACCATTCACTGCTGCAAATCATCTCTTGGTAACTAACGCAAATGAGTCCCTGAAGATGTATTTACTGAACCAGACAGCTGTACAGGAGAAGAAATGGCAGCTTACAGCGTCTGCCTGCAGGTGATGGTAAAAGTGAGTTGCTTTTCATAATTATAGCAGTGCAGATTTGAAAGAGAGGAGAAAAAACTTCTTTGCTAAGGGTTTTAAAAGCAGGGATTTAAAACTCTCTCCCATCGTGTCACTTTGGCAACAAGCCAGACTAACCAGAAGTGGTACCTAATCCTGTTACACCAGCCTGCGCCAAAGGCATTTCTTTAAAATAGAGAGGGGTCATCAAAACGTAGTTCAGCAAATCAGCGTGTTTAAAAAATGGCCAAATGATGTCGCTGATTAAGCCCAAGGGGAGCAGGGCCACATGCCTGCAGCACAGCTCTCCTGCAGCGTGCAAACAGCCTCGTGTCCTGCAACCCTGTGTCGTGAGACTTGGTGCACCTCAGAGCTACTCTTTGCTTGAGCCATTTTCCACCCCCAAAACCAGGAGCAAGGAGGCACCTGGGGAAGAAGCCTTCGCTGTTTGTGTACCCATCTCTACTTGCTCTGTGTCAGGGCACTTTAGTGGACTGAATTCTCTGTGTATCACTGCTGTAGATAAGATGCAGCTGCTCACCCTCTTACATGTACTAAGCTTCTAAGGGTGGAAAAGTAATTTCTTGCTGGAAATAAACTTGACAACATTAATCTTAGTAAAATACATAAGGACTGAATACTGAAGAGTTGCATATGTCATTGTTTTAACAGCAATATAATGGCCATAAATTATTTTCATTTATCTTTTAAAAGTGCTTTTCGGCTTCTTGGCCTCCAAAGGGTTTCATAATCACCGATGGTGATTCTGATTTTATGAAGCATTTAAACTGATGCTCAGCTTTTGGCGCATTTCAGCTCACCTGAACTGGGCACAGGCATTTTGGACATGGTTAATTTGCACTGAGGCTGATGCCCCACTGCATTAGACCAAAACCCTTCAGTGCTTGAGATCATTTGACTGCTTCTGAGATGCTGAACAGGATAAAGAGGATGTGGGGAAAGAACGGAAACTGGATGGTGCCCAAAACTGGCTAATGCTCTGTATTTCTCAGCTGAGGTTTCACTGGATTTCTTATGAATTTTCTGTAGAAACTCCCACATCTCTGAGCCTATTCTTTGCGGAAACCTGGCAAGATGAGCAGCTTAATGCGTGGCCTCTGACATGTCTGTGTCAAACAGTGTGGAAAGCTTCTAGGCTCAGACAATTTAGAAGAACAAATAAAACACATAACCAATACACAATGTCTAAGCTCATTTGGAGAGTAAAACGCAAAAACGATTATTTGATACAAATATTTAATGTTCTTAACATTTCCTTGCCAGCCTCCAACGTTTACTTGCTCTTTTTTTTCCCCGTCTTCAACTCTGGGCTTCAGCAAATGCCAGAAACCAGCTGTGGATCACGATTACATCAAATTATTTTACTAAGTAAACACTGGGTCAATCCATTTTCCAAACATGTCAACAGAAATCTTTCACATTTCTTTTAGAGAGTATGAGGCTGATTCTAAAGCAATTATAATCATGACAATGATGCTCCAACTGTATCTCATATTTTTCTTTGTATTTTTAGCAGCAGTTTGACTGAAAAAGTCTGAAAAATCCCCAAGGCAACTTCAAATACTCCTCTGCTGACCTTATTTTGCCAAACATAATTAAAACCAAAAAGCAAACTGCTACTTATCTTCGTACTGGTTTTTGTTCTTGCCGTGTACTACCTTAAAGCCAAAAGGAAGTTGATGTTTCCACAGTCGTAACTCCCAACTCCCTTCACCAACAGGTGCTTCAAAGTTTGAGGGTAGATTCAGAACGAGTGATAAAGGCTGCGTGGCATCTGCACTTTAACAGCAGCTTTGTCTCCTGGTTTTTGAAGTTAAATTGTGGAGATTCATTCCCTGCACCACTTCTGTAACTGGTCTTCCTATTCTTTTCCCCGGTTGTTCCCATTCAAATCAGTTGCAATTCTCCTGACTTCACTAGCAGGAAAAAAAAAACCAAAAAAAAAAGGGCTTTTAGTCTCCAGGATGGTAACTTTGGAAATCCCAGTCTCTGAACATAGCGGGTGCTAAATAATTTCTGAGTGCCTGGGTGAGAAGTATTGCTCCTGAAAACTAGGTGGGGGGACACCCAGAGGAAACCTGCAGATGTTTTTCGAATAGGAGTTTTTTGCTTTACTTCAGGAGTAATCGGTATGCTTTTTGAAGGGGAAAAAAAACCATAACAGCAACATTTAAAATATAATTTCAGCTATCTTCTAGCTCTGGCCTCAGGGAAAGAACATTCTAAGACTCACATGTAATTTTCCCTTATTTTGAAGAGCGCTTCATTTTGGTTTCACAATTATTTGCAGCCCACGTTAATCTGGTGGGCTCTCAGTGTTTTTGCTAAATTGTAGTTACATTAGAAATAGCCAGGAGACCACATTTCGCATGTTGCAGTAAAAAGAAATGGATGGAAAGTTTCCTTAAGTTCCCTCAAACTCCATTTCTCATCTTTTCAGATTTTGATTCAACTTTATGAGCGTTTAATTTATTTTTTTACTGTTGTTTAATCAGTTTAATAACTATCTTCCACTCTTTGCAGCCTTTTGTCCACATATTAAACTCTTGAAGTCCAGTTTAATCCATTTTAAGCCTGGCTCTACCCTGACACTTTAATCTCCTGTTGACACACCTCGTTGCCTTAATCATGAAAATTTCATGCAGAGTAAATAGTTGCAGTTTATAGTTGTAGTTAGTGGTGTATGACTGTCACAAGGCCACCACATACAACATCTTCAGCATAGGAAAAAGGAGGGGAAAAGCCTAGTACAAACACAATTAAGGCAGATTGATGAATATATTCTGTCCTTGTACATTCAAGCCACCTTTCTTACTACAGTTCAGTATTTGGTAAGCAGAGTGTACTTAGCTGAGAAAACTGAGTATTAAGCCACAGAGTATTGCATTTTAATATAATTTTTTCTGATAAATTATCGACTAATATATTTGAATTATGGTGGAGTAGGTGCTTAAGCTGCAAAAGTCCATGACAATACTCCTGTTTGGGGTGATGGCCTCCACACTCTGCTGGAGCTGAGCCCACCTCTGAACCAGGGCGTGGGAGCACGCCCCTGGATTTAAACACCTGCCACGCAGAAATCAGGATATGAAGTCAAGGGAAAGAGACCAATGTCTGTTATCTTATCCTCCCAAGGGACTCCCACAAGAGAAACAACTCCTGCTGGCGCTGGCAACTTCGGTGAGCAGTTCAGGTGTGAACACCTGCACTGTCACACCTTTATAATCAGGTGATGTGAGGCCAACCAGGGAGCCTGCAGGTAAAATTATTCAGGAACAATTGTCCCTCAATGGAAAATGCTAAATGCAGACAAGCCCTGAGGTGTGGGAATAGTTAGAGAAGGGATCGCCCTGATGCAAAATCTGCTCCGAGTTTTGTATTATTTCTATTTATGTTCCCACCGCACCCTGGGAGTCCGAAGGTACATCCTTGTAACTGCAGTACCATAAGACCATCCTCAGAAGAAAATACAGAAAATGATAATACCTATTATGATTGATATGACAAAACCAGAAAAATGCCTGGAGTAAGGATCATCCTTCTGTAATGGGTGGGAACTGGCCTCTCCTACATTATTCTTGGTGAGAATAGGAGAACTACTCAAATAATTGCTTTCTAAATGAAGTCTTCTAGCGCTCAAAACTTTATTTTAAAAATATACAGCCAAATTTCTCACCTTTATCCATTTAGGACTAAACCCCTTATTGCTTCTTTAGAAACATTTAGAATATAGCTGTCTTTTATTCAAAATCCTCTTCTCTGTGTGTTGGCAGTTTAAGAGGATCAGGAAAAAGCAACAAATAATTTACTCCCACTTTAATGCTCTTTTAAATGGTCAGAAAAAGAGTTTCAGTGCAAATTGCAGTCAGATCTACTGCTAGTACCCAGCAGCACATCATGAGAGGAGACACAGCTAAGATTAAAAATAACAATCATAAAAATCAGGCATGGAAAAGAATCCATCTGAAGTTGTTATTCGCTGACCGGCACAGAAAATGCATTCTCTACCTGAGACTAGTAATGAGTCATCTAAGCAACTTGAAATGAAAAGCGTATCGGAGGGATATTAAAAAAAAAAAGAATTTAGAATCCAAAAATAAATAAAGATGATGATTCCAGGCAGGTAAATACTTCAGGAGACTACTGAAAAAGATGGGATTAATATCAATCTTATCTCTAAAGTGAAGAAGTTAAAAGTGCATCTGGCAATCTGCTGGTGTCATTGGTATAAAAATTCATGCTAAATGTCAGACAGAAGATTCAAAACAGACTTCTTTTTTTCTGTCCTTTTTTCCCCAGATAAAGAAGGTCTGAAAACAAACAAGAATAACTCAGTGTGTGAAAACATGGACTGGCAGAAAGGTGAAAACACAAAATGGAATTCAAGTCTCCATGAAAAATATATCTCTGTGCAAGCTTCATTTCACACAGTTTCAGAAATTAAGATTAAGGCATGGGATGCAGGGTCATGGCATTCTGGGTGCTTTTAAGCAATATATTGAATTACACTGTAGGTCAGATTCCTCCAGAGACCAGAGATGAAGTCATCTTCAAAAACGAGAAAGGACATATGAGAAATGCAGGCTAAAGAAATCCCAACTTAAATAGCGAGGGGGGAAATGTAAAGGTAAAGAGAAGAGACGGTTGGAGAATATTAATGTGTCCATTCTCCAGCCTCCAGGACAGTGCCAGGGGAGGGAAAGCAATGCTAATGGCTAACTGAGAAGTGTGACCCACGAGTCCGGCAGATTGCAGGAGGTGTAGCCAGAAGATCCCAATTTATTCCACCAGGGAGTTAGGGCATATCAGTTAATCCCGAAACCAAATCCTGACCCAGACCTCCAATGTGACCGGCTTCTATCTCACAGCTCTAGGTTCAGGACAATTCTTACATTGAAGAAAATGAGATGCCCAGTCGCAGGAAGATTAATCAGGACAATGAGAATAACTAATAACTGAGGGAATAGAGCTGCCTTTCTGAGACTGCAGAACATTTAAATTCAGAGAAGAGAAGGATTCCCAGATGGTGAAATATCAAGGGAAATTGCTCTGCCTGTAGAAGAAAAAAGAAAAAAAGGAGGATGAACAATACGTCAAACAATGGCTTTCCTAAAAGTACAATTCTGATTAGACCAGAAAGCAG